>JAZKJV010008883.1:1200000-1675145 GCA_037367405.1 Ottelia alismoides
GGACCCTCGCATCAAAGTCACAAAAAAGAGTGTATTAGCATAGCTTGAATCAATCAATCACAAAATATCATCAATTATGGATCACAAAATAGCATAGAGCGCATAAAGATAATCACAAGAAATGGATCAATGAAGCACAGTGATTAATGGCAATAAAATAGCTGCTCACAAAATATCATCAATTATGGATCAAAAATGCACACAAGAATGACAAAAATAATGTAGGCTATGCTCATTGCTCCCCGGCAACGGCGCCATTTGATAGGGCCCCAGAACCGACCGGTCTTGTGTTCCACACAAGGCGGGAGCACAGTCGTAGTGTCGACCAACCAAATCCTGGAGTCAATCAACAATTAACCCACAAAGCAAGAATGTATCAATTAAGTCCAAAAAAAAAATAAAAAAATAAATGTGAATTAATTTTTATTACTCTACAACAAAATGTATAGTGACAAGCATGTAGAGGTCGAACCACAGAGAGCAATACAAAATGCGTAGCCTAGATGTATCACCAAGTCATCCATGTGTGAAGCTTGTTTTTATGTGGGTTTTAATTTTATATTTTTTTTATTTATTTTTTTTATATTTTTGTTTTTATAATTTTTATTTTGATTTTATATTTTATACTCTCTTTTTTTTATTAATTATATAAATATATAGATACTATATATATATAAAGAGACATATATATATATATAGGAAGAGAGAGAGAGAAGTAATATAGAATAGGTATATATATATAACATACAAACTTCATATATATAAAAAAAAAATTTTTATTATTTATTTTTTTTTATATTTCTTTTTTTTATGTATTTTTCAATTCAAAAAATGTCCACAATATAGGACTAAATAAATAGCCGCATATAATTTGGGTTTTATAAATATCAAGTAATACCCAAAATTGCCCAAATTAATTTTCACATATTAATAATAATATATAGATAATTATAAAAGAGAGAAATGTATTTTTAGGGTTTTTAAAGAATTTTTCTAATTTTTATGTTGATTTTGGGGTTGTATGATTTTTATCTTTTTCTTTTTCACTTTTTTAGGGTTTTTCATTTTCTGGACTCAATATATATATAATTAGATCATATATAGTTTTTTTTTTGAATTTTTCAAAAACATTTTCCAATTTTTTTGTATTTTCTAAATTAAACAGTACAAAAATGGCTTCTTTTTCATTTTTAATAATTAGGAAAAATGCAAAAAATGCAAACTAAAATATGGGCATGAACAAGCATGGCATGGAGCATCTATCCTAATTTTTGTGGATTTTTAGAAGCCTAATAGGTATTTTTAATAAATAGATAAAGACACAAAGAGTAATTAAGCCTGGCAGGGGCATTTTTGCAAATAAAATAACATCCAGGGGCACAGGTGCAAAAATACCAGAACATTATAACGTGTTTTTGAATTTTAAGGACTAAAACCAATTAAGCAAACCCGCCAGGGTCCCCTTGCAATTTAACCACCACGTGGGACTGCACGTGATCCGCACTCACAGGGACCAAAATGCAATTTCAGAAAGTATAGGGTCCTGGTTGCAATTTTTTCAAAAATAATACACTGAATATTTTATTTAATGGACTAAACATAAACATGCGACTCTACAGGGGGACTTGTGCAATTTTACCACCTCACGTGGGACAACACGTGAGGTGACGTGGACTGGACCCAAGTGTAATATGCAAAAACTACAGGGGGTCATAAGCAAAATATCCACATTATTTACAACGTTATATGTTATTTACAATATTAAATATGAAATATACAAAAATGCAGGGGCTAGATATGCAAATTACCCCTAAAATGCGCGCTGGCGAACGGTTGGGATTTCTTCACTTGCCACGTGTCGCTCATCCAACGGCTGGTACCGCTTCGCCGATGAACGCTTGAGATTAGATCACTTGAGGTGATCTGACGGTTGCTACGGAGCTCCATCCAACGGCTCTGGTTCAATCTGGGACCTTCGTCTTCATCCAACGGCGGAGAGGGCATCTGGAAGAACAGGGAAGAACCCTCGCCTGAGCGAGCTTCTCCCGGCTGGATCTCGCACCTCCGCCGTTCATCGCTGCTCCAAGGTGTCCCAAAAGCTTCCTGGAAGGTTCCTCTGTCGTCCGGAGGTGTTGGATCGACCAGAGGTACACTGGAGCACCCTCGCGAGGTAGGAGAAGAAGTGGGGCTCCAGGTACCTCCGGCGTGACTTGATTTCGCCTCAGGGTGCTTATTTGCGCACCAGACCTGCACAGGAAGATAGCATGGCTCGAGGGGATGCTCCTCGACCAAAAAGGTTGAAGCTGTGCAGCAAAATGAGGTGGAACGGAGGAGCTCCGACGAAGGGCGGAGGAGGAGCTCCGATTCGCCAAGACCTGGGGTCCTGGGTTGAACAAGTGTGTGCATTTGATGGAGAACTCGAAGGGGATGGAGATGAGGCGATTTAGGCGGTCGGAGACAGATGGGATCACAGTGGGGAAGTCGCCGGAGCTCAGCTCCGGCGAACTTTGAATTTCGGATTTTGGCCTAAGCCAATCATCTAAATGCTAACCTAAGGACTGGAATTAAAAGCTAATACTAAAACCTAGCTACTAAGCAAGAAAGAACAGCTCTTATACCTGGGGGCCTCCAGGGAGCAGGGTGGTCGCCGGAGCACCACCGCGTCAAAATTTCTCCGACCTCCGGCCAAGTCGAGGTGCTGGGCGACTCCTCCTGTCACGAGGAACACACCAGGAGCAAGAACAAGGCGTTTTGGTGGTAGTGAAAATGGCCAAATTCGAGGAAGGAAGCGGAGCTCTTTATTTATACACATTGGCGAGTAGCCTTATTGACCGGCGATTATTTCATGATCCAACAAGTATCTAGTTGATCTATGATCTTGGCGGGCATCATGGATGATCAGAGGACAAATCTTGTGAAGGAAGCGAGTGCGATGGTTCACTGAGCCAGGCGGGAAAAATGGCGGAAATCGGGGAAAAGACAGGTTGCGTGAAGTCAGACGCCTGGAGGTCCAGTTGACCGGGGTCAACTCTCGGAGGAACTGGGTTGGTCCACCTCAGCCCGCTACAAGACAGAATAGGGAATATTTCGCGAAATTGAATTATTTGGCATAGTAAATGATTTTATTATTTTTTTCCTATAAAATAAAAAATGTGTATTATTTCATGTAGTATTTATTAATGATTTTTATTTATTTTTTTTGGATTATTTATTATGGTTTTATTAAAATAATGTGTATATGTATGTATTTACATGTGTTTTTGTGTATTTTATTTTTAATTTGTTTATTTTATTTTATTATTTTATTTTCTTATTTTATGAATTTATAACTTATTTTTATGAGTATAAAGGTATTTTTGTTTGATTTTTATGTATTCATTTACATTTTCAAATAAATATGTATATGTATAAGTAAGTATACTTATAGGTATTTTATCTATAGATTATATACATCTTATTTATTTAGTGAATTTTCTTTATTTTTCTTTTAGATTTGTATTTTTAATATGTTTTATGTAATATTTACAATATTATAAAAAATGTGGATGAATAAATAATAAAGGAATAAAATCCCCCTTTTACATATAAGAGGTATAGGTATTTTGTCTATGTGGTACATAGACTTATTTTATTTTACAAATTATCTTTGGTTTTCTTTTAATATCAATATGTATAAGTATTATATACATTATTTACAAGATTCTAAAAAATATGAATTTGTAAGAATAATAACTATTGAATAAAATGAATATTTTAATCGGGTACTATATACAATGAGGGTCAAAAACCTAACTTCCACAGATGGACTCTAGAAATTATGAAACTATTTTTATAAAATAGTTCATGAAATGCTATGTACAATTAAAGGTGAGTTTGGGTGATTTGGAGTTTTTATTTGCAAGATATGGGTCTGTGAAGTTGAGATTTTTGCTTTTTATTCTGGGTATAAAATGTACACTGAGTATTATTTTTACACAAACTCAATTTTGTATTTTTATTTACATTATTATCTACAACTTTCATGAACAAAGTTTCTTGATTTGATGAATAGATAATTATGTACAAAATAGGTGTCAAAAATGCATAAATAAATGAATAAATAAATGAGGTATTTATTGTATAGTTGGCCCTTATCTCCCCCTACTTTATTCCTTGTCGACCAATTCCATTCTGGCCTTGGTCTCGGGGTTAGGGTCATAAAATATTTGCAATATTTTATTCCTTTTTCTTTTCTTCTCTTTATTCTATAATTTTGGCATTAAAAACCTTATTTTATGTATAATTAATACAATAAATAATAGATGCTAATATGAACAAATTAGTGCTATTTACATGCATTTGCTGGGGTTTTTAAGGCCAAAATGATAGAATAAAGGTGATGAAATGGAGATTCATCACCCCCCTATACTTGCCGTTGCTAGTCCCTAGCAAATAATTATGCAATAAGTACAAAAAGAATAAAGGAAAGAAAAAGGAAAATGAAAGGAAGATAGAGTGAATAGGGGTGCTTTCAGTGCAATGCATGTCTTTACAAAATCTGAGATTGGAGCTCCTGTCAGACCTTAGGTGTGAAGGTGTGTGGAACCTAGTCGGGAACCAGCTCTAAAGTACAACAGCCTTCGGTAATCACAGAACTCGGTTCAACCCATCTCAATAGCCGGGTCAGAACTAGTCTACATCATACGCAAACTCTTATAACTATGAAGCTGACTTGCACAGTGTAAGTGATATGTAGCTCCCCACCTCAGAAGTGACAAAGAAACAACCTCCCCCAACTTGGTAACTCTAAGGCCTCGGTCTAGCAACTCTTTCCTCGAGAAGCGGGGTATTCCCTTCTAAGTTCAAGTGCAACCGGCTCAAGAAGAGAGGGAAGAAGTATAGACTTTTGGAAGCTCAGCCAGTGTAGCTAAGTCTCCCGCTGCAAGCTTCATGAGATGTAACATGGATACCATAAGCTTTTGCTTTATTGAACTATACATACTCCGGTGGGGTTATTAAATTTTCAATCCGACCCACCACTTTTTTGGAGTTCTCTTTTTTTTTTTTTTTTCAATTGCATCTGTACAACATATCTACATGGTGCAGCATATATACAAGAAATTTCTCCTTGAGCCAGTAGACTATCCCTCTTTTGAAGCTTTATTGCAACCCACAGCTTCAGTCCTTAGACTTCATCACCACTAGACCAAGTTGAGGTGCACTTCCTTCACTATAAGAAGAAGAGAGGTTCCGCCTAGAAGTACTACCCTCATATGCTACCCCAAGCCAAAGGAAACTGCCTCCTCACCACCTCATCCATGGAGAGCTATGTGAAGGTGCAGGTGTCCAAGTTAGGTCACGGCCGACAAGAGTCATGCGTGTGTTTCGAAAAGTTCTAGTTAGTCCACTGAGGTGCCTTGAACCCAGCCCTGCTTTCTCAAAGAATTAAGTCTGACTGGACCTGAAGTACCTTAAACCTAGTTCCCATAAGGTTCCAGTGCAGTTAAGTGCAGTAAGGTCCAACCGAGCTCCACTCTGAGACTTTATTAGACTGATTCAATCATCAAGCTCACTCAAAAAGAGTATGCATGGTATGCTTATGCTATGCACAATGAATGATGCAATTTTTCACAAAGAAGCAAAGAATGTTTTTACACAAAGAAATTTTGCAAACAAAATAAGAGCTTGACACATACAAAGAGTATCTACCATTATTTACACGGGCGTACTGCTTTATTTACAAAATATATGAATTTATACAGACTTTACATGGAATAGTTTATTTAGGTTGTTGAGAAAGAATTTTATGTACTTTATTTCTTATTTACAGGTATTTGTAATAGTGATCTTATCCTTCAGTTCTTAGTTTTGAAAAATAGTTTTGCAAACTATAGTACACGATAATTTTTGCAATCATTTACACGCATTTGAAGAATATTTTTGCAAAGAATTTTCACACTATATGTACATTTTTCACAATAATTTTGTCAAACATTTTTCAAAACATTTGCACATAGGTTTTTGAAATCCTTTCTTTCACACAAAGAAAAAATTTTGCAATCAACACAGTTTCACGCATTTGAAATCATTTCACATCAAATTTTCCAAAACTGGTCACACTATTTTTCAAATCATACTGTATAGGTATCTGATTTATTAATCAGTAGGTACAAGAGAAGAAAAATTGTCTTTGACGTATAGTATGGTTCTGTTCTTATAAACTTTATTTGGCTTAGTCCTTATTTACAAATGAAAGATTTTTGTGCAAATTCCTCAGACTTACTCGAGAAACATTTTCACCAGGGTTTTCGAAAACTCTAGTCCAAAATAATTTTTGTAACATGTACACGCATTTGAAAACCCTTTTACAAATGTTTTACACAACACAGATAGATTTTTCAAAACAATTTTTGACAATCAACTTTTCACAATCATTTGCACACTAATTTCCACATATTTTGCTTTCACTCAAAGAAAATAGGTTTTACACACAAACTAATCTTTTCAATCGTTGAATACTTGTTCACGCTATTTTCAAACAACTTTCACAAGATTTTTCAAAAAACGTTTCGTGAAACACTTTTCTGACTTACTAGTCAGTATAATTACAATGAGTCTGAGGAACTCACAATCATCTTTTATTATTATAAAGCTACTTTTTACATTTTATTTTGTGTTGTAGTGATATTTTATTTTTCGGTATGAGTTATGGCTTTTAGTATATACACAGTATATACGACCCCCCTATACTTAGCTTGAGCTATGTCCTCATAGATCGAAAGGAAAAAGCAAAGACATAACTCGTACTGCGTATAGACAGATCTAAAGAATAAATACGAACGAAATGAATGAATGAGAAGTTGACCGTCCCCCCTATACTTAGGATCAAAGAATCCTTTGTATAGCAGACTGTTTACAAAGCGGGGAGGGTCAAGGGTGAGAATACACTGATCGTACTCAGATTGTCTCCCCCTATACTTAGGGTAAGATACTCCTAAGTATAGACAAGAAGAGGAGACAATGGAGAGGATCGAACAGAAATCAAGAACCTAGGTGCTCACCCCCCTATACTTAGGACCAAATACGTCCTAAGTATAGAAAACTGTCTACAAAGGCGGCACGTTTTAGATAGAAAAAGAAAATAGATAAGGAAAAGAAGAAAAGAAGAAAAGACGAAAATCAGAGCAATAATGGTTGGAGTACATCGTCTGAATCTTTTGGTGCTGCAGGAGGTGTAGAGATATCCTCGGGGTGCACTAACTGAATAGAGTCAACGACGGCCAAGAATGAATCTGGTTCCAAGTAAGGCTTCAGTAGTTGGCCGTTGACGACGAAGGGTTGTGCGTCAGGGGACAATTCTGATATAGCAATGCTTCCATTGTCACGCACTTCCCATACTCGAAATGGCCTGTCCACTTACTTTTTAATTTACCTGGGAATATCCGCAACTTTGCATCAAACAACCACACTTTCTGCCCAACATCGAAGGTCTTTCGTCTGATGTGCCGGTCATGCCAGCGTTTCACCTTCTCTTTGTACATCAAGGTGTTATCGTATGCGCAGTCTCGGAATTCCAAGAGCCTGTTCAGATCATCCTTTCGCTTCTGACCACCTTTTCGTGAGTCCAAGTTACAATTACTAATTGCCCAAAGGGATTTGTGAATTAATTCCACGGGCAGATGGCATGGTTTTCCATATACAAGACGGTAGGGCGACATGCCCAAGGGAGACTTGTAGGCCGTACGGTAAGCCCAAAGAGCTGAGTCCAAGAGTTGAGACCAGTCTTTTCTGTTTGGCCTAACAAGTTTCTGTAATATGGTCTTGATTTCTCTATTGGATAACTCCGCCATGTCGTTGGTCTGCGGATGATAAGGAGATGCGACGCGGTGATCGATGCCGTACTCCTTCGTTAACTTCTTGACCTCTTTGTTGATGAAATGACTACCCCCGTCGGATATGAGAATCTTCGGTATCCCAAACCGCGAAATGATGTTCTTCTTCAGAAACTGGCAAACTGTTTTGCTGTCGGCGGCTCGAGCAGGGATAGCTTCAACCCAACGACTCACATAATCAACGGCGAGAAGGATGTGCTCAAATCCTTGACTGTTAGGGAAAGGTCCCATGAAATCAATGCCCCATGCGTCAAAGACATCTGCTATCTGAATGATATTTAGGGGCATTGAATCTTTGGCAGTGAGTGTACCTTTCATTCTCTGACAGTCAGTGCATCGTTTAACAAATTCAGTTGCATCCTTGAATAAAGTAGGCCACCAGAGGCCACACTGAAGTACTTTGGCTGCCGTCCGATCTCCAGAGTGGTGTCCGCCAGATTCGAGCGAGTGACAATGCTCGAGGACACTTGATTGTTCCGTCTGAGGGATGCACCTACGCCAAATACAATCTGCTCCTTCTCTGAATAAAAGAGGATCTTCCCAATGGTAGAAACGGATTGTCGACATGAATTTGTTCTTTTGGTTCTTCGTCCATTCCGAAGGTCTTACCCCAGAGACGAGGTAATTGACTATCTCAGCATACCAAGGAAGAGAATCCACAGCTAAAATGGCTTCGTCAGGGAAGGTTTCTGCGATAGGTGCATTGCTCAGGGGAGGTTCATGCTGCTCTATTCTGGAGAGATGATCCGCTACCACATTCTGGGTTCCAGGCTTGTCCTTGATTTCCAAATCG
This sequence comes from Ottelia alismoides, assembly GCA_037367405.1. NCBI lineage: Eukaryota > Viridiplantae > Streptophyta > Magnoliopsida > Alismatales > Hydrocharitaceae > Ottelia > Ottelia alismoides. The sequence goes on from JAZKJV010008883.1 coordinate 1,208,665, forward strand.
AATTCCTGGAGGAGAAGGATCCAACGAATCAGTCTTGGCTTGGCATCCTTCTTCTGTTGTAAGTAGCGGATAGCAGAGTGGTCTGTAAAGATGGTGACTTTTGATCCCAACAAATAGGATCTGAACTTCTCTAAGGCGAAAACCACAGCCAGCAGTTCCTTCTCTGTCACAGTGTAATTTCTCTGTGCTTCATCTAATGTTCTGCTGGCATAGTGAATGGCATAGGGCGCCTTATCTTTTCTCTGCCCTAGAACAGCTCCGACAGCAAAATCTGACGCATCGGTCATTATTTCAAAGGGAAGAGTCCAGTCTGGAGGCTGCAAGATTGGAGCTCGAGTGATAAGCTCCTTCAATTGATTGAAGGCAAGGAGAACTGGCTGATCAACAATAAACTCTGTCTCCTTGCACAAAAGTTCTGTCAGAGGTCGGGCAATGCGGCTGAAGTCCTTGATAAATCGTCTGTAGAATCCCACATGCCCCAAGAATGACCTCACATTTTTTACTGACTGAGGTGGCTGAAGGTTTGAAATGACATCCACCTTGGCTGGGTCGACTTCCATGCCACGTTTGGAAACGACATGGCCCAACACAATACCCTCTGTGACCATAAAGTGGCTCTTTTCCCATGAGAGCACTAAATTGACTTCCCGGCATCTCTGAAGCACTCTGTCTAGGTGCTCGAGGCAAGAATCGAAACTGTCACCATAGACGGAGAAATCATCCATGAACACCTCGAGAAAACTGCCTACCATTTCGGCGAAGACTGCTAGCATGCATCTTTGGAAGGTTGCGGGTGCATTGCATAATCCAAAGGGCATCCTCTTGAAGGCGTAGGTGCCGAACGGGCAAGTGAAGGTAGTCTTCTCTTGATCCTCAGGGGCGATCGCCACTTGGTTGTACCCGGAGTACCCGTCCAGGAAGCAGAAGAACTCCTTGCCTGCTAATCTCTCCAAGACTTGATCAATAAATGGCAAGGGAAAGTGGTCCTTCTTGGTTGCTGCATTTAGGCGGCGGTAGTCAACACACACCCGCCAGGATGTCGGTACCCGAGTTGAAATCTCCTCTCCTTTTTCATTTGTGACCACAGTAAGCCCGGATTTCTTGGGAACTACATGCAGGGGGCTTACCCACTTTGAATCGGAGATGGGATAAATGAAGCCTGCATCACACCACTTTGTGATTTCCTTCATGACCACGTCCCGAAGGTTAGGGTTTAGCCTTCTCTGGAATTCGCGGGACGGCTTGGCATCGTCTTCTAAATAGATATGGTGTGAGCACAGAGCCGGATTTATCCCTCGGAGGTCTGATACGCTCCAACCAAGTGCCTTGCGGTTCTTTTCTAAAATCTCGAGAAGTCGAGATTCTTGATCCAGATTCAGCCTGCTGCTGATGATGACTGGATGCATGTGTTCTTCACCCGTAAGGAAAGCATACTTCAGGCCTGCAGGAAGTGGCTTGAGTTCTGGTTTCAGTCTGTCCCCTTTACCGGTCACTTCTGATACCATGCTGGTGGTGGGATGTACTTTGAGACTAGTACCCTCCTCAACATTCTGTTGAGATCCAAGTGATGTACCGAACGGTTCTGCGGTGAGCTGATTATGTTCGGTCTGGAGTGAATGCTCAAGAAGATGCGTTTGTATCTGAGAATCTGTCTCCCGTGGATCATCGGAGCTTATGATGACTGTGCCTTCCAAGTCCTCCTCAAGAGTGAGGATTTCCTGGGTCCATGGATCGTCCAGTGACAACTCCGAGTCTCTGATCTCCGCAATAAAATCACAGTCAGCCTCTGATGCTGCTTGACTTTCATCAGTTGTGGCGTTCTGTTCCTTGTTCATGGTGAGCGTGATTTGTTGGGTGTTCGAGCTGAAGGTGATCTTGCCAGACCCGTAATCAACCACGGCACCGGAAGTACGGAGAAATGGTCTGCCGAGGATGATAGGAGTCTGGAGCAGTGGTGCAGGAGAGTCCATGTCAAGGACTACAAAATCAGCTGGGAATCTCATCTCCTGCACGGTAACTATCACGTCTTCCAACAAACCGCGGGGCCGCTTAACGGATCGGTCAGCGAACTGAAGGATCATTCGTGTCTGCTTGAGCGGTCCCAGCCCGAATTCTTGCATTATGGACGAGGGCAGAAGGTTGATGGAAGAACCACTGTCAAGAAGAGTACGCTCGAAGACCTGATCAAAAATCACACAACTGATCAGAGGTGCTCCTGAGTCTTGCTTTTTCTGGGGGAGGTTGGTGATAGCTGCAACTGTGGCCATGGACAGAACGTGTTTTTCTACCTCTCGGCGTCTGTTGTCTTGCGCTGGGCGACGTCTGTTAGTACATGCCTCTTTCAATCCTTTCTTCACAGCTGGCATGTATTCCACGGCTTTTAACAAGGGAATCTCAACAGTCAATTTATCCAAAATATCTACAACACCAGGATCAGACAATGCAGTTTTTCTTTTTGCCATTTTTTTGGATTTTTGTATTGCATGAGGAAAAGGAATATTCACATTACTGGCAGGAAAATTAGAGTTCTTATTTACATCAAGATTATCGCCCACAGAATGTTGTACATCCGGACTACAAAAAGGTGTACAAGCTGGATCTAACTCTGCTGGTGCTGCTGGGCGATCAAAAAGGGTAGCATTGGCTCCATCGGCTGGCACAGGATCAGCTGCTGCTGGCGGCTCCTCCAAGGCTGGCGCGGCTTTACTTCTGCTACAGGCTTCTTTTTGGTGTTTTTGTTTTTGCGGATTTTTTTGTATTTTTGGCTGGAATTGCTTCTGGCAATGCATGACGGCTGGACTGGCTTCTCCTTCCTTTTCCTCCTCACCCGCCCCTGGAGCTGTCACGGCTGATGCGGAAGATGACGATCCACCTGTTTCTTTATTCACCCCATATCTGGTAGCAGGCGGAGGCAAGGCCCTACCGCTCCTGAGAGTAACAGCATTAGAAAAAGCAGTAATATCATTATCACACGCAGACTGGACATCACATTCTACCTGCTCCTTCTTCTTGAAATTGTTGGGGTTGGCTTCGACCTGCGCCGGGATGGTAGTGCGAGTGGCGGTCAGGTCATCAAGCCGCTTGGTCATCTCTGCTAGCCCTTGGACAAGCTAGGCTAGACACTCCATGGTGGGATTAGCTGGGGGCACATCAGAAGATGCAGCGTGCATACCACGCTGCTGTTGGTTAGATGGGTGGGGAGGTTGCTGATGGTGTTGCTGTGGTGGAGCAGGAAGTTGAAGTTGTTGGTAGGACGGGGAGGGATACTGCTGGTATGATTGAGGCTGAGCAGCCGTGTATTGGTGATACGGCTGCGGATGGCGATACTGCTGCTGCTGCTGATACGGAAAATTCTGCCTCCATTGATGTGCGAATTGAGGAGGCTGCTGGTGTTGCTGAGAGGGGTGCCCAAAACGACCACCCTGAGGTTGGTGGTACTGCCGGTTGGCAAATGGCTGACCCTGGAGTTGTCCCTGAGGACGGGTCGGCTGTGCATCATTAGTCCAAACCCCATTAACTTCCTGGACCAGGGGTGGTGGCGGGAACACTGAATCGGTGTCTGAGATAAACTCTGGTTGGTACACCACCATCTGCTGTTGCGGCTGGCTCTGATCAGGTGCCTGCACGTAGTACACGTGCTGCACTGTCGGTGGTTGCTGGCTTGGCTGAGGCTGGTGTAGCGGTGGTTGCTCGTCTTTTCTCTCAGCTGGGGCTTCGAGCGGTGCTGCCGACTGAACAGAATTGATGGTACCTACCAGCAGTTCAAGCTGCTTGGTGATGTGATCCAGCTTGTCCAAACTCTGGGTCCTCTTCTCGATTAAGGCGAGTTTTTCGAGATCTTTTGATCGCTTCTCGATAATGTCAACTTTAGAGAGATGTCCCCCGATGATGCTGAGGTTGGAGCTTTCATCTCTCTCTGATTCTTTTGATGCAGCCATGTGAACTTGTTTCTGGAGGATCTGGGGCTGCTTCTGGTATGCCTTGGATGAAGAGAGGGCGGCCTCTCCTTCGGCCATTTCTTCAAAGATCTGCCAGACGACATCTTCATCCTTATTGAAGTGTGAGCCCCCACATGCTGCATCTACGAGCCTTTGACTTTCAATGTTCAGTCCCCCAAAGAAATGCTGAACCAAGCTGGTCTTCGGAATATCATGATGGGGACACTTCTCCTGCAGATCAGTGAATCTCTCCCATGCTTCATGTATCGACTCATGGGGTCCTTGGGAGAAATTACTGATACGGGCCCGCATCTGGTTGAGTCGACCCAGAGGGTAATACTTGTGCAAGAAGGCGGACTTTAGCTCCTCCCAGGTCGTCACAACCTTCCCCATATGATTGACCCAATAAAGGGCCTTATCCTGTAGGCTGAAGGGGAAAGCCATCATCTTTACAATGTCCAGGGGGACATTCGGATAGTGGGTGGTGCGGCAAATGCGGGAGAATTGCTGCAGGTGAATGTATGGCTCTTCATTGGTGTTGCCATGGAATGCAGGGAGAAGGGCTATGAATTGTGGTTTCAGCTCAAAGTGAGCGTGTACCGGTGGGATGAGAATCCACTCGGTCATCTGGCTGTCTCCTGGATTGTATGTTTCTTTGAGTGTTGGCTTCGGCTGTGGTTGGAATTCAGGATCATCATTGGGGTCGTCACCACCTCCTCCACCTTCTCCTCCCCTGCCTCCTCTGCCTCGGCCTCTGCCTCCATCATCATGGTTCATCATATCATTCAACATATCCTGAAAAGCCGTCTGCGTAAGGGCTTGCTCAGTCAGCTGCTGTTGGATGGCCTGGATAGATGCCAGTAATTGTGCATTGACCTGATTCTGATCTGGCGCCTGTCCCTCTGGTGTGGGTGGCTGTTGACCCTTGCCCTTTCCTCCGGGAGCCATGTCAGGGTCTGAGTCGGAAGAGATGAACTCCGGAGTAGTCTCCAGGGCTCGCACTGGCTTCTATCTGCATAATGAGACGGTCCGAATCATATCACTTGCCATAAATACTCAGCTGTCGTGATGAGGCTGGAGCTTAAGTCAACCCCAGCGTGTTGTGAATGGAAAAATGATGTAGACTGTAATCGACTCCCATTCACAACGGCGGTAGTGGGACAAAAGTGATCCCAGTTTATTGGGTGGCCAAGAGAAAGGTAGAAAACGAGGAGTCTGGAGTCCGATCCGCAAAGTCCGGATCAGTTCTCGGGAATCGCCTCGAAATTATTGGCGAAGGTGAGTCCATGGAATCGATGTAGGTGTCGGCATGGTCCCGACGAAACCATCCATGGATCAACTTCACGGAGCACAAGAGAATATCGGATTTTGGAAGAACGATACGATGGTCAACGAGGAACAAAAAGGAGTGTAAAACAGTAGAAAGGCTCGGTTGAGCGGGGTGGTCAAAGGAAGACATAACAGAATTGGCGCAAAGGCGCGGGACTTTGATCTTTGAACCTTAATCTAGATCCATACAAACACAAGACAAAATCGGGTTCACCAACTCACGCCATGTGAAGCCGTGAAAGCTCGGCTATTTATTATCTTTTCATTTTTAGAGTTGTGATTTTTCAGGCATTTCTTATAACAAGTCCTTAGTACGCTACCCTATAGGAGAGAGAGTACTGCCGGAAGAGTATCCCGTACTTGTCCTCCTCCTGTGTAACCTGTAGTCTGTACTTTTTGGAGTCCTTGTAACCCTTCCTGGATCCCTACTCAGCCAAAGAAAAGAGAGAGGAAGCCGATAGGCGAAACCAATACTTCGGTTCTCGCTCGCAACGGAATCACCCGTGAGCGTGCAAGAACCTACTCGGACGCAGGACGATGAGACAGACACCCCCGTGAAGGCGTGGCCTATGCTCAATACTTCGGACAGGGTCGATGCTCTCTCAACAGAGAGTCACCATTGGTGACCAAGTCCTACTCGCCTACGTACGATAGAAGCGCCATTACTTCGGAAATCCAGGCGATACACAAGGCAGTTGCAGACTGGGCTTTTGGCTCTAATCCTTAGGGGGTCGCACTCGCTCAAGGGAGTAGGGTTTTGGTCCCCCTCCAAAGTACCTGAAAACAATGAGGGCTTTATGAACCCGGTACAAGGATAGTCCATTACAGATTTTAATTAAGGTCAAAGTTTATTTAGCAGTCCCCTTGTTTTAATTTTTTGGGTTTTCACTTTTTTTGGATCTGTTTTCATACCAGCGCCTAACGTTTTTGTAGGTTTTCATTTAAGTCCTAGGTGCTCAAAATCAGAGGGAGATAGCGGAAAAAAGCCGTGCAAGTGGTTCCATGATGGAAATCTCACCATAGAACCGAATGATGCATGCTGAGTTAGAAGACTTACAGTGCATCCCAGCTCTCTCCATGTGGTATGCAAAACAGAATTTTTTAAACCTAACTACATGGCGGTGTGCATTCGTCAAAATCGCCCTAGACATTAGCTGCTATTAACGTGAAGAACCATAAGCTGGTCATTTATCTTTAACCCTAGGGTCCGGTCTTGGCTCACCCCTCCTCTTCTCGACACGCTCGAGTTTAGGAGTAGCGCTTGATGGGGCTCGCTCACGGCACGTGGGTTAAGAGATAAATGACTTAGCTGTTTAAGTTTGACTAGATCCATACGAAGTGGACTTATAGGAACATGCATTCTTATTAATGTTTGGACCTAGCTACCGAGTCAAGCAACCTATATCTAGGGGCTCCAAGCACACAAAACAAAGTAAAATAAAGGCGAAAAGCACAAAACAGCGGAAAACAAAGGAAAGAAGGCGGTAGAAATCGCGGAAAACAGCGATGAGGCCCCCAGGTGAACAGACACCCGGGCACTGGACCTCATGTGAAGAGTAGAGTCCTGTTAATTATTACATGCCAAAATTGTCTCTCTCTCACCAAAAATTACAAAGATAATCCTAAGTGTTCTAAGCCTATCTAATCCACATCTCCTTGCTTCCTTGATACTCTCTCCTGATGGTCATGCGAAGGGAAGACCATCCTCCTCCAAGCTTGGCTGCATTGGCCTCCTAAGAAGCCATCCTTGCGTGGCGGACCCTCGCATCAAAGTCACAAAAAAGAGTGTATTAGCATAGCTTGAATCAATCAATCACAAAATATCATCAATTATGGATCACAAAATAGCATAGAGCGCATAAAGATAATCACAAGAAATGGATCAATGAAGCACAGTGATTAATGGCAATAAAATAGCTGCTCACAAAATATCATCAATTATGGATCAAAAATGCACACAAGAATGACAAAAATAATGTAGGCTATGCTCATTGCTCCCCGGCAACGGCGCCATTTGATAGGGCCCCAGAACCGACCGGTCTTGTGTTCCACACAAGGCGGGAGCACAGTCGTAGTGTCGACCAACCAAATCCTGGAGTCAATCAACAATTAACCCACAAAGCAAGAATGTATCAATTAAGTCCAAAAAAAAAAATAAAAAAATAAATGTGAATTAATTTTTATTACTCTACAACAAAATGTATAGTGACAAGCATGTAGAGGTCGAACCACAGAGAGCAATACAAAATGCGTAGCCTAGATGTATCACCAAGTCATCCATGTGTGAAGCTTGTTTTTATGTGGGTTTTTAATTTTATATTTTTTTTATTTATTTTTTTATATTTTTGTTTTTATAATTTTTATTTTGATTTTATATTTTATACTCTCTTTTTTTTATTAATTATATAAATATATAGATACTATATATATATAAAGAGACATATATATATATATAGGAAGAGAGAGAGAGAAGTAATATAGAATAGGTATATATATATAACATACAAACTTCATATATATAAAAAAAAATTTTTTTATTATTTATTTTTTTTTATATTTCTATTTTTTATGTATTTTTCAATTCAAAAAATGTCCACAATATAGGACTAAATAAATAGCCGCATATAATTTGGGTTTTATAAATATCAAGTAATACCCAAAATTGCCCAAATTAATTTTCACATATTAATAATAATATATAGATAATTATAAAAGAGAGAAATGTATTTTTAGGGTTTTTAAAGAATTTTTCTAATTTTTATGTTGATTTTGGGGTTGTATGATTTTTATCTTTTTCTTTTTCACTTTTTTAGGGTTTTTCATTTTCTGGACTCAATATATATATAATTAGATCATATATAGTTTTTTTTTTGAATTTTTCAAAAACATTTTCCAATTTTTTTGTATTTTCTAAATTAAACAGTACAAAAATGGCTTCTTTTTCATTTTTAATAATTAGGAAAAATGCAAAAAATGCAAACTAAAATATGGGCATGAACAAGCATGGCATGGAGCATCTATCCTAATTTTTGTGGATTTTTAGAAGCCTAATAGGTATTTTTAATAAATAGATAAAGACACAAAGAGTAATTAAGCCTGGCAGGGGCATTTTTGCAAATAAAATAACATCCAGGGGCACAGGTGCAAAAATACCAGAACATTATAACGTGTTTTTGAATTTTAAGGACTAAAACCAATTAAGCAAACCCGCCAGGGTCCCCTTGCAATTTAACCACCACGTGGGACTGCACGTGATCCGCACTCACAGGGACCAAAATGCAATTTCAGAAAGTATAGGGTCCTGGTTGCAATTTTTTCAAAAATAATACACTGAATATTTTATTTAATGGACTAAACATAAACATGCGACTCTACAGGGGGACTTGTGCAATTTTACCACCTCACGTGGGACAACACGTGAGGTGACGTGGACTGGACCCAAGTGTAATATGCAAAAACTACAGGGGGTCATAAGCAAAATATCCACATTATTTACAACGTTATATGTTATTTACAATATTAAATATGAAATATACAAAAATGCAGGGGCTAGATATGCAAATTACCCCTAAAATGCGCGCTGGCGAACGGTTGGGATTTCTTCACTTGCCACGTGTCGCTCATCCAACGGCTGGTACCGCTTCGCCGATGAACGCTTGAGATTAGATCACTTGAGGTGATCTGACGGTTGCTACGGAGCTCCATCCAACGGCTCTGGTTCAATCTGGGACCTTCGTCTTCATCCAACGGCGGAGAGGGCATCTGGAAGAACAGGGAAGAACCCTCGCCTGAGCGAGCTTCTCCCGGCTGGATCTCGCACCTCCGCCGTTCATCGCTGCTCCAAGGTGTCCCAAAAGCTTCCTGGAAGGTTCCTCTGTCGTCCGGAGGTGTTGGATCGACCAGAGGTACACTGGAGCACCCTCGCGAGGTAGGAGAAGAAGTGGGGCTCCAGGTACCTCCGGCGTGACTTGATTTCGCCTCAGGGTGCTTATTTGCGCACCAGACCTGCACAGGAAGATAGCATGGCTCGAGGGGATGCTCCTCGACCAAAAAGGTTGAAGCTGTGCAGCAAAATGAGGTGGAACGGAGGAGCTCCGACGAAGGGCGGAGGAGGAGCTCCGATTCGCCAAGACCTGGGGTCCTGGGTTGAACAAGTGTGTGCATTTGATGGAGAACTCGAAGGGGATGGAGATGAGGCGATTTAGGCGGTCGGAGACAGATGGGATCACAGTGGGGAAGTCGCCGGAGCTCAGCTCCGGCGAACTTCGAATTTCGGATTTTGGCCTAAGCCAATCATCTAAATGCTAACCTAAGGACTGGAATTAAAAGCTAATACTAAAACCTAGCTACTAAGCAAGAAAGAACAGCTCTTATACCTGGGGGCCTCCAGGGAGCAGGGTGGTCGCCGGAGCACCACCGCGTCAAAATTTCTCCGACCTCCGGCCAAGTCGAGGTGCTGGGCGACTCCTCCTGTCACGAGGAACACACCAGGAGCAAGAACAAGGCGTTTTGGTGGAGTGAAAATGGCCAAATTCGAGGAAGGAAGCGGAGCTCTTTATTTATACACATTGGCGAGTAGCCTTATTGACCGGCGATTATTTCATGATCCAACAAGTATCTAGTTGATCTATGATCTTGGCGGGCATCATGGATGATCAGAGGACAAATCTTGTGAAGGAAGCGAGTGCGATGGTTCACTGAGCCAGGCGGGAAAAATGGCGGAAATCGGGGAAAAGACAGGTTGCGTGAAGTCAGACGCCTGGAGGTCCAGTTGACCGGGGTCAACTCTCGGAGGAACTGGGTTGGTCCACCTCAGCCCGCTACAAGACAGAATAGGGAATATTTCGCGAAATTGAATTATTTGGCATAGTAAATGATTTTATTATTTTTTTCCTATAAAATAAAAAATGTGTATTATTTCATGTAGTATTTATTTATGATTTTTATTTATTTTTTTTTGGAATATTTTATTATGGTTTTATTAAAATAATGTGTATATGTATGTATTTACATGTGTTTTTGTGTATTTTATTTTTAATTTGTTTATTTTATTTTATTATTTTATTTTCTTATTTTATGAATTTATAACTTATTTTTATGAGTATAAAGGTATTTTTGTTTGATTTTTATGTATTCATTTACATTTTCAAATAAATATGTATATGTATAAGTAAGTATACTTATAGGTATTTTACCTATAGATTATATACATCTTATTTATTTAGTGAATTTTCTTTATTTTTCTTTTAGATTTGTATTTTTAATATGTTTTATGTAATATTTACAATATTATAAAAAATGTGGATGAATAAATAATAAAGGAATAAAATCCCCCTTTTACATATAAGAGGTATAGGTATTTTGTCTATGTGGTACATAGACTTATTTTATTTTACAAATTATCTTTGGTTTTCTTTTAATATCAATATGTATAAGTATTATATACATTATTTACAAGATTCTAAAAAATATGAATTTGTAAGAATAATAACTATTGAATAAAATGAATATTTTAATCGGGTACTATATACAATGAGGGTCAAAAACCTAACTTCCACAGATGGACTCTAGAAATTATGAAACTATTTTTATAAAATAGTTCATGAAATGCTATGTACAATTAAAGGTGAGTTTGGGTGATTTGGAGTTTTTATTTGCAAGATATGGGTCTGTGAAGTTGAGATTTTTGCTTTTTATTCTGGGTATAAAATGTACACTGAGTATTATTTTTACATAAACTCAATTTTGTATTTTTATTTACATTATTATCTACAACTTTCATGAACAAAGTTTCTTGATTTGATGAATAGATAATTATGTACAAAATAGGTGTCAAAAATGCATAAATAAATGAATAAATAAATGAGGTATTTATTGTATAGTTGGCCCTTATCTCCCCCTACTTTATTCCTTGTCGACCAATTCCATTCTGGCCTTGGTCTCGGGGTTAGGGTCATAAAATATTTGCAATATTTTATTCCTTTTTCTTTTCTTCTCTTTATTCTATAATTTTGGCATTAAAAACCTTATTTTATGTATAATTAATACAATAAATAATAGATGCTAATATGAACAAATTAGTGCTATTTACATGCATTTGCTGGGGTTTTTAAGGCCAAAATGATAGAATAAAGGTGATGAAATGGAGATTCATCACCTTCTCCGATCTTTTCTTCATTTCTTCTTCAATTTTCTAGCTTTTTATTCTCCGCCTCCGGTCATTCCCTCGCCTCCATTCCATTCCGCCGAGCTTCGCGTCGAAGCTCCCATCTTCGCGGTACCTTTCACGACCTCCGACGACGCACCTCACAGAACCCCGATCTCCAGCTCCGCCATTTGGCCGGAGCTCCTTCGCCAGACGCCTCCAGTACCCCTTAGGCCTCTCCTATCACCTTCACTTCTCCACGAGCGCACGCACGAGCTCCGGCTTTATCTCTAACACCTGCAGGTGCCCCTCTGCTCATTGAACGGAAGTTCGCCGGAGCCGACTCGGAGCTTCATCGCCATCGACTTCAGACCACCCTCCGTCGCTCCTGAGACCACCAAGATCATCGCCGCATCGCCACGCGTCTTCTGGGATATCTCCGACAAGTCGGAGAGCGTCAGCGACACGAGGAAGGACGGGCGGAGCTAAGGCATCTTCGCCGGAGCCCCGCCATCTCCTCCGCAGGCGGCGGAGGATCATCGGAGCAGACGCACAGCTGCCGTTCGATCACGTCAATCGAACGACCCTCAGCGAGCCACGTCGCCTCTTCACCGGGATTCACAGGAGTCGTTGGATTCATCTAGATCCAACGGCGCCTAGTGCGCCACGCGTCTCCCCTCTGCAGCAGTTTTCAGCCATTGAGATCTCTCATCTGATCCAGCGGCTGATCTTCGGCCACGTCGCCGTTTTCATCGAGCCCAGGAGTCGTTGGATCCACCTAGATCTAACGGCCTCAGGTCAAGCCACGCGTCTCCACCGCCACCCGTCAGATCAAGCTTGATCCGAGGGTCCACAGCGTGCCACGCAGATTTGGTCCGAGCCTCATCACCGAGCCTAGGTTCGGATCGCCCGAGCCTCACTCCAGACCTCCAGAAGCGCCCGAGCCTAGCCCCGAGCCTCCGCAGCCATCCGAGCCTAGGCCGCCCACGTGAGGAGCACATGCGGCCTGGGAAATTTACACAGAGGCCCCTGGAGCTTTCCAATATTGCAAAAAGTTCCCTGTGAAGCTGAGCCCACGTGAGGAGCACGTGCCTGTTGGAGAAATTGCACTTGAGTCCCCAACATTATAGGTAATTGCATTTTAGTCCCAGTCAGCATATTTGCTTTATGTATTTTTATTTTCCTGTATTGCATTTACACCCCTGTGTTTGCACGCATCCCTAGGTTGCATTTTACATCACTTTTCAAATCTAAAAATTGCATTTTGTTGAGAAATTTGTCCTCTGTCTATTGAACCACGTATCATATTTTTGTAATTACAGTGGAATTTTTAATGAATTAATTGGTTCTTTTGTGGAATATTTTGCCCAGTGATACCTTTTAATTTGTAGTTAATTCTCTATGGTTCCAAAAATCCTCAAAAATTCACAGTAGCTTAAGGACAGTAGTCTCAACATGCCATAAAAATTTCATGTCATTTACACACATATCGAGGCCTAAATAAATTGTTGAGTGATTTTCTTATTTTAATTTTAATAAATTCATTTCACATTGAAATTAAGATCTGTCAATTTTCCTGGATTCCTTATCATTAGTGCTATATAGGATAATTTTATCTCTTGAAAAAATTGTGAGTTGTTATTTATTAAAAATTAAATAGTGAAAATCACCCTGTCTGCATAATTAATTCATAGTAAATTCATTTAGTGTCAGAAAATTATAAAAAATTAGTGTAGATCATTTTCATCATAATTAATCATCTAGCCAATTTTTAGAATTTTTGGACTTCATTTGATATCATAATTGAATTGAACTTTATATTGGCCTGCTGGTTGCATGTGTCTGCATTGAAAATAAAAAAGAACAAAAAAATTACTCCTCGATAATCACACACTTGATCTTTGCTAAAATCTACCTAAGGAGACAGATGCCTCCCTGAGTTCGACCTTGGACTTCCACCAAGTAAAAAAATCTGCCGCTTAAAATTAACTTAACATTAATTGATAAGTGGTTTTTGACTAGCCTCTCATATCCGACTGCAACGAACGATTAACATTAATTTGGACATTAATTTGCTCGAATTAACTAAGGGTGCGGGACGCTTATCAAAATGGCGCCGTTGCCGGGGAGGCACGGCTTAGGTTAATTTTCAGTAATATTTTGAGTGTTTAATTTCTTATCACCGGGTAGTCTGACCCCCGTTTTTCTTGTAATTATTCTCTCTTTTAATTCTTTGCATCATTGTATTTTTGAGTCACTCTCTGACCTCCCTCTTTTTCTATGCGAGGAACGCGAGGAGTCTTGGACGCTTCGATAATCGAGCATTTGAATTGAGTGATTAGAGAGGCATTGTAATTTTTTTTAATTATTTTATTTCTTTTTCGCATCATTTCTAGCGGTTCCCGTTTGGGTTCTCGCGTCTGTAAAGATAGTGGAACCGTGTCCCCGTGTGCTGTGTGGGTGAATTGTAACTTAGCTTGCACTAGCGGCTCCCCGAGCCACTCTAGGATTTGCTTATGCTCGTAAATTAATAGGACCACACAATACACTTAAAAGACGCACCTAGACCATGGTACTTAGTCAAATTAAACTGTTCTTCACGCTAATAGAACTACCTGTCTAGGAGCGGCTTTCATCGCTTGCATTTGCATCTAGATTAAAAAGTTTTCAATTCTATTTTGCATCCTGCATAAAAAAAGCGAAGGGATCACTGTAAGTATTCTTCACTCAGCATATGCATCATTGATTTTTACTTGCATCGGCTTTTCTCGATTTCTCCCTCTGATTTTCACATTTAAATTAAAAAGGAAATTGGGACTGTCCGATAGGAGTGCTGTGTGGTGGACTTAAGCAGTGATAACCTAACTTAAAATCGGGACTGCTAAACAGTATTGACCAAAAAAAGAATAAAATTTAAAAATTGTTTGCGGGGGATTAATCCCCGACCTTGTTTTCAGGCTAAGTGAGGGTACTTGAGTGTGTGTGAACACCATAAGGCAGAGCCCAAATCCCCGCCTTCCATATCACGTTCTAACTGATCCTAGCAAATATCACAAGTCGAATAATTTCAGATTCTTTGACTAGTACCAAGTAGCCTCTGCCTGTCTCAGGTAGATAGGGGCGAAATTGCGGTACTCTACGACAAGATGCCAGTAACCCCCAGGGGTGAAGTTCCGGCCTTGTCAGCCTCCGCCTGCTTGCAGGTAGATAGGGGTGTGGTCATTGAATCCATCGACTTGGGATAGGAGCGAAGAAAGGAAGGAGCAGCGGTATCTTAGGCGACAGGTTAAACAGGGAAGACGCATCCGGCTCTGAGCCGACTTCCCTATAGGCCGCGTAATCCTTACTATTTTTGCTTGAAAATCACACTTAAAACGACAAGATTAATTGGACTCGATTTCGAGTCCTTCACCGTGTTGAGTGTGAACTCGGGGTTTGCTCTTGCGTTTGTCTTTGTGTCTGTCGTGTGTGTTATCAAATGTAATTGCACATTTTCTACCTCAATCTTCTTTCATTCATCATTTCCTCCTCAAGATGTCGGGATATTGGTCCCCATACCCCGTGACCTCTGGTCCACTCCTCCTCGACCATATACCGTTCATCTTCGCTTTCTCCTCCGCCATCCACAGGAGACCCTTACCCGTGGTCGGCTCCTCCTCAACCCGATCATGAAGTCAGAACTCCGACTGACTTCTCCGCTTCTTCACATTTCTCACCTACTCCATATTCTGACATTCTGGATCCACTTCCATCTTGGGCTGACTGTCCTTATTCTCGAGAGCTTGTAGGAATCAAAGAATCAAATGAAGAGCAAGCCACTGCTGAGATAGATGATTGGCAAGATTATATGCCCCTGCATACTTCATTCTCACCTCAAGTAGGGACCAGACAAGAATTCACATATATACATCCTGACTTGACCTTAGGGCATAACATGGTCGATCGAACAACCCGAATGGAGAGGCCTGCACATCATGATTTTCCTGACTTGATTGACTTTAGTGATCAAGCCTCCATTAACCAGCCTTCATTCGAAGAGCCTATATATTTACAAGATTGGACTCATGAGCTAGACTTATCAGTCCCCGTTTCATCATATGAGGCTCCGACCAATATTTGCCAGTTGGATAGTCCATACTCAACCCAGCATTACATGCCAGAGTCTAGGTATGTTGAGTATGAGACCTCAACATCTCAGCAGTCTTCTCCAATTGAGCAGAACTCTCCCATGATTTGTCATGAGAACATTTTGGAGGATGACATTTCCAGACTTATTGAGAAAAATGAATCATTTGGTAACGAGTTGAGAGATGTCATGGACATATTGCACTCAATTTCTTCCAGCTTGGGAATGATAGTGGAAAAGGAAGTAAGCAGATCTGATGTTGAAAACCAAGCAAGTATTAGGGAACCCGCACCTTTTGTACAGCTGGAGTCCATTCTACCTTCCTCTTCTACTAACTACTCACCCTCCAATCCAGAGTCTGATCATGCATCCATCAAAAATACCAAAAAAATTGAAAAACCAAAAACTAACATAAAAATTGAAAATGAAAATGATTTAAAAAAGTTGGATCCTACCTTAAGGGAAGCACTCGATGAAGAATTGATTTTCAAACTTCCCTTAATAAAGGCCATAGATCACTTCCCCGACCTCAAACGATTTGTGAGAAGTAAATTGATGCCCAAGAGGTCGGGCAAT
This sequence comes from Ottelia alismoides, assembly GCA_037367405.1. Classification (NCBI taxonomy): domain Eukaryota; kingdom Viridiplantae; phylum Streptophyta; class Magnoliopsida; order Alismatales; family Hydrocharitaceae; genus Ottelia; species Ottelia alismoides. The sequence continues at coordinate 1,224,779 of JAZKJV010008883.1, forward strand.
AAGAGGACAAGGACTGAAAGACACATAGTGTCTATGGACACCTCTTTGGTGATGGGGAGAAAGACCAAAAGCCGCAGAGTGAAGCGGTTGCCCCGAGTTGAATGTGAAATCAAAGACACCATCTTTACCCATGCAAGAATCGATGATGACTCACCGATAAATATCCTCCCGACCTCTGTGTTTGACAAGCTCAAACTCAGGCCACTTAGGAAGTCGAGAGAGATCGTTCAGTTGGCTGATCGATCTATCAAACGGTCTAGAGGAAATATTTCAGTCATCATTACTTTCCAAGGTGCTCTACAACAGGTGGACTTCACAGTCATTGACATCGAGCACCGAGGAGAGTTTACCCAGTCTCCGATTATTCTCGGGAAGCCGTTCTTAACCTTGGCTAAGGAGACTATAGATTGCGAGACTCGGGAGATCGATTTTTCAGCATTGGGAGCGCTTCGACCTCACCCATTCTTTGATACACTTTACTCCAAGGTGACCCGCACATCCGTTGACAGTCATGACCATCGAGAGGTAGATGAGTCCCACCTCTCTGCTACACCCGAGAGACCGACTGTTCGGACGACCGTTGGTTCAGAGACTCCCCACGCCTCCTCAACTGCTTGCACCACCACCGTGACAGCTTCTAAGGAGGACTCACGACCAGAAGCTGACATTGAGTCAGACACGGCCTTTATGGATTGCCTTGATCATTTCGATGATCCGACACAAGAGCCCAATAATGCCAAGCCGACTGAGACCACTAGAACCTTCCCGAGACATGTGATGACCCTTCAAGAATATTACAATCTTTATGGTGACTCGTCTGATGAGGAACCCATAGTCAGCACCACACCACGACCCGGACCTTCTAAGGAAACAACCCAGACAAAATTGACTCCACTTAAAAACACGGTTGCTCCCTCTTCTAGTCGGCTATCTAGTGAGAGGAAGTCGAGAATTGATTCCTCGAGGTGTTCTCCCGAACCTCTCAAGGCGCGTCGCTCTCCACTCCCTTTCAGTGATTCAGGTTCTAGAAAACCGACTAAGAAAATTTCCTTCAACACACCGGATAGGGAATTTTCGGAAGAGTCCTCATCTGGTCCAGATAAGGTGATTTATATGAGTGAGCTCAGTTTGGCTGTTCTTAAGCCTTATCTAAGCAAGCAGCCATGTGTCGACCCGCGTTGGACGATCCCTACACCTCACTATTATTCATCTGAGGACGATTCCGACAGCGACACATATGTATATTATCCACCTCCTCGCGTCCGCAAGAAGGTTCATCACAAACCTTCTTAATACTTGTATATTCTCACTCTTTCTTGTACATACATTCTCTCCCTCCCTCCCTAGTGATTCGAATCACTCGCCCCGCTTCCATATCATCTCATGACTATACTTAGGATAACCAGATCCTAAGTATAGGGGGAGAGTGACCCGCATCTATTCATTGTACATCCTCCAGGTCACATCGATTCTCACACTCATTCCTGTCCTATACTTAGGCTTACCAGAGCCTAAGTATGGGGGGGGGGACCGATGTCCGCTGTGTATATACTCCTCAATTTCCCCTCTTTTCCTCGTCCGCCCCATTTCTGATCTTCTTCTACACTTAGGCTGCCAGAGCCTAAGTATAGGGGGGCAAGACGACTTCTATACTTTTGTAACTTTAGCTCTCCTACACTTAGCCCTAGATATGTCTTTTTAGTCTCTTTCGTGCTCTGAGGACATAGCACACGCTAAGTATAGGGGGGCGTGTATATATTACATATATACTTTACCCATAGCTCGTACTTTCGCGTATTTTTGTATATATATTTTGCAATAATTATGGACAATAATTACGGGTGGGTAAAAATTGAAAAAAAAAATTGTAACTTTTGTAAAGATTGAAAAAATGTACACTTGTAAAATCTGTATAATACTTATAAACTCTTGTAACATAGGAGGTATACCAAAGAAAAAAAACAAAAAAATGCAAAACAAAAAAATAGGCTTCTTATTTACTCTTGCATATCATCCTTGCATTAATCGAAAAAAAAGAGTCTTGCATTTACATTCATCTACATAGCATGACATCTCATCTGCATACTTTGCATATGCAAAGTGAAAAGCTAGTGGGTTCTGAACCAAGTTATGAGTAGATATTGAGGATGGACTTGATTTGACCTTAATCCACCTAATTTCAGAGGAACCTTATAGGAACTGAAGTTAAGATTTCTCAGGTATAGGGACTTAATTCGTTGAGTCCGCAAGTCTATGTTCACATGTCATCTTGATTAGTCTAAATAGAATATCTCGGGCATACGCAAGATTCTTTTAGATAATGACCTAACTTGGACAAGCACAATGCACGTAACTCTTCATTGATGGGGTGGTAAAGAGGTAGAATCCTTTAGCTTGGAGTAGCGCACGGGTGGAAACATCCGTCCTCCTCTAGGGAGGGAAGTGCATCTCAACCTAGTCTGGTGGTGTCGACATCTAAGGACAGGATGCTGTGGGTTGCAATAATGCTTCAAAAGAGGGATAGTCTACTGGCTCAAAAGGAAAAACTCCTGATGTACATGCTGCACATTATGAAAAAAAATCAAAAAAAAACTCCAAAAAAATCAGACAGGTCCAAGAGAAAATAAAATACCTGTCGGAGTCTGTATACTAGTAAAGAAATGCAGCTGGATGACTTGGCTACACTGGTCAGGCATCCCGGATAGGTAGCTACACTGGCTACCGTCCATTCTCTTCTCTACCCCCTCCTCTTGAGTTGGTCGCACTTGAACTTAGAAGGGAATACCCCGCTCCTCGAGGAAAGAGTTACTGGACCGGGTTATTGAGTTACCTTGTTAGAGGAGGCTGGTTCCGAGCCATTTCTGATGTGGAGAGTTACATATCACTTGCACAGTACAAGTAAGAATCATAGTCATCAGAAATTTACGTTTGAGGATTTGTTCTGACCTGACTATCGAGGAGTCTTGAATAGAAGACTTGTGGAACTTGAAGTCTGTTAGGTCTTAAGTTCAGGTCTAATAAGGTTCCGCCACACAACTAATCCAAAGGTCGAGTCAAGCTCCATTTTTAACTTTTGTTCATGACCTTGGTATGGAACCCAAAATCATTTCACTCTTGCATTTCATTTAGTTGCTCGGGGACGAGCAAGGTTTAAGTATAGGGGGTTGATGAATCTGTGAATCATCACTTCAAAAGTAAAAAATAGAGCCTTGTTCCCGAGTAAATAGAGGCATATTTCCCTTTATAATGCATAATTAGCATTCATGCATACATACATAATGCATACATTTTAGCAGTGCATTTGCATTTAAATAAGAAGCCAAAAATCCCTTGTAAAATATCCACTTATTAAAATAACTCTTCTCTATAATATGTACTCCTTAGTTAATAATATAGGGAAGAAGGCCAAAAATCCCCCTCGCAAATTAACCAATAAAGCCTTAGAACCCCTGTACACTAAAATGCACATAAATCCCTCATACAAACTCCGAAATAGGTCTACTTACTCTTCTACACATTAAAAGACCTTTAAAATGAGACTAATTTCATCCAATTTGGAGCTCGTATGAGAAAGTTGGGTTTTTGGGCCACTTTGTACTACATATATGTATAAATTGTATCTTTGTATTTTTGTATCATGCTTGACCTCATCTCCATCTTTGGTCAACATGAAACTTGTAGATCTCATCGAGATCTACAACTTTCATGTTTTGAGTTTTTCCAAATTCGGCCCCCTCTTCTATCTACACATATATTTTCTTCCAGCCATTCACAGCAGGCCACGTGGCGCCCTCTGGTTGTGCCACGTGGCCCGCTTCCCTTGCCTCATCCGCCCCGCAGCCACAGCCGTTGGATTACCCTCTAGATCCAATGGCTTAGCTGCTTCCACGTGCACCTCAATTCCCTGCCGTCCGGTCATCTCTCGCCCTTAATCTACGCCGCATGTTAGCGCCCTCACCAGAGCTCGCCATGTGGCGGCGTGTACATCGCTTGATCACGCCCGCGATCTTCTCATCCAAGCCGCTCAATCCTCTCTCGGATCCTAACCGCTCGATTAGCCTCAACTCCTCATCCCAACCGTTCGTTCACGCCGCTGCCCCTCCACAACACGTGGCAGCTTCATTACCCTCAAGATCACCTCGCCTTGATCTAATCCTAGACGTTCCTTCGCACTTTGATCTGGGCTGTTGGATCACAAGATCCAACGGCCAGGGCATCGTCTCCTACCTCTGGCACCCCTCTCTCCCACGATCTCCGCCTTGCGGGAGGGGCGCCCTCTTTCTATTTCGGCCGCACGTCAGCCACCTTCACCGTTGCCAACTCTCCCACGACCTTCCCCACTCGCAACTCATCCTCTCCAGCTACCCCACTTGCCACCACCTCCACCATAGACGCTCCACTACCTCCGTCAACCTCGCTCCATCGACATCAGGGCCAAAACCTTCAACCTATAAATCTCCCCTATCCGGCCATCGTCGCACCTATCCGCCATTACAGGAGAAACCCCTGAGCTCAGAGCTCTCGATTGGTGACAACAATTGGCCGTCTCTTCGAGCGAAGACAGGCGTCTTCTCCGGCGAGATCCACGGCATCTCCGCCGTGTTGCAGCTGCCCTCCTCGACGCTGCACGAGCTCAGGGAACCACCGACCCTTTGAGCGAAGACCTGGAACCCAAGAAGGAGTTCCAATCCCCAGGTGAACCCTCCATCCTTCTCCGATCTTTTCTTCATTTCTTCTTCAATTTTCTAGCTTTTTATTCTCCGCCTCCGGTCATTCCCTCGCCTCCATTCCATACCGCCGAGCTTCGCGTCGAAGCTCCCATCTTCGCGGTACCTTTCACGACCTCCGACGACGCACCTCACAGCACCCCGATCTCCAGCTCCGCCATTTGGCCGGAGCTCCTTCGCTAGACGCCCTCAGTACCCCTTAGGCCTCTCCTATCACCTTCACTTCTCCACGAGCGTATGCACGAGCTCCGGCTCTATCTCTAACACCTGCAGGTGCCCCTCTGCTCATTGAACGGAAGTTCGCCGGAGCCCGACTCGGAGCTTCATCGCCATCGACTTCAGACCACCCTCCGTCGCTCCTGAGACCACCAAGATCTTCGCCACATCGCCATACGTCTTCTGGGATATCTCCGACAAGTTGGAGAGCGTCAGCGACACGAGGAAGGACGGGCGGAGCTAAGGCATCTTCGCCGGAGCCCCGCCATCTCCTCCGCAGGCGGCGGAGGATCATAGGAGCAGACGCACAACTGCCGTTCGATCACGTCGATCGAACGGCCCTCAGCGAGCCATGTCGCCTCTTCACCGGGATTCACATGAGTCGTTGGATTCATCTAGATCCACCGGCGCCTAGTGCGCACGCGTCTCCCCTCTGCAGCAGTTCTCAGCGGTTGAGATCTCTCATCTGATCCAGCGGCTGATCTTCAGCCACGTCGCCGTTTCCATCGAGCCCAAGAGCCGTTGGATCCACCTAGATCTAACGGCCTCAGGTCAAGCCACGCGTCTCCACCGCCACCCGTCGGATCAAGCTTGATCCGAGGGTCCACAGCGTGCCACGCAGATTTGGTCTGAGCCTCATCACCGAGGCCTAGGTTCGGATCGCCCGAGCCTCACTCCAGACCTCCAGAAGCGCCGAGCCTAGCCCCGAGCCTCCGCAGCCATCCGAGCCTAGGCCGCCCACGTGAGGAGCACGTGCGGCCTGGGAAATTTACACAGAGGCCCCTGGAGCTTTCCAATATTGCAAAAAGGTCCCTGTGAAGCTGAGCCCACGTGAGGAGCACGTGCCTATTGGAGAAATTGCACTTGAGTCCCCAGCATATAGGTAATTGCATTTTAGTCCCTGTCACCATATTTGCTTTATGTATTTTTATTTTCCTGTATTGCATTTACACCCCTGTGTTTGCACGCATCCCTAGGTTGCTTTTTACATCAATTTTAAATCTAAAAATTGCATTTTGTTGAGAAATTTGTCCTCTGTCTATGAGCCACGTATCATATTTTTGTAATTACAGTGGAATTTTTAATGAATTAATTGGTTATTTGTGGAATATTTTGCCCAGTGACACTTTTTAATTTGTAGTTAATTCTCGGTGGTTCCAAAAATCCTCAAAAATTCATAGTAGCTTAAGGACAGTAGTCTCAACATGCCATAAAAATTTCATGTCATTTGCACACATATCGAGGCCTAAATAAATTATTGAGTGATTTTATTATTTTAATTTTAATAAATTCATTTCACATTGAAATTAAGATCTGTCAATTTTCCTGGATTCCTTATCATTAGTGCTATCTAGGATAATTTATCTCTTAAAAAAATTGTGAGTTGTTATTTATTAAAAATTAAATAGTGAAAATCACCCCTGTTTGCATAATTAATTCACAGTAAATTCATTTAGTGTCAGAAAATTATAAAAAAAATTAGTGTAGATCATTTTCAACATAATTAATCGTCTGGCCAATTTTTAGAATTTTTGGACTTCATTTGATATCATAATTGAATTGAACTTTATATTGGCTGCTGGTTGCATGTGTCTGCATTGAAAATAAAAAAGAACAAAAAAATTACTCCTCGATAATCACACACTTGATCTTTGCTAAAATCTACCTAAGGAGACAGATGCCTCCCTGAGTTCGACCTTGGACTTCCACCAAGTAAAAAATCTGCCGCTTAAAATTAACTTAACTTTCCCGCTATCATGATCATACACGACCCTTTGTTGTCGCCAGGAAAGGTTGGGTATAATATGATCGGGGGATCGGTCATGCATTCAAGGATCTCCATGTCCAACACAATGAATTTCATGGGAAATTTCAGGCCCTGAATGGTATTGACAATGTCATTCAGTAACACCTTCGGTCTCTTGACAAATCTATCTGCAAACTGAAGTATTTTCTTGCTCTATTGAAGAGGGTCAAACTTGAAGCGGTCAAGTAAGGCAGTCGGAGAAGGTTAATCGAAGACCCGTTCTATAATAGAGCACGATCGAGCCGTTGCTTATGAATGTGGAACCTAACTTATGGAGCCACTGCATCTGGTCTCTTAGCTGGCAATAGGTTGTGGATGGAGAAGCATGTGGCACAGGTGAGCACATGGACTTCCGCACTGTAGTTGCGCCTCTTCTTCCTACGGATTGTGGTCTTCTCTCTAAGGTTCTTCTAGAAGAGAGGGATGCGCTCCAATGCTTGTTGGGGAGTCAGCTGGATATGAAATCGATCTATCATCTACTTGTTGAACTCTATCTGTTGTCTCTTTTTGGGATTTTTTATTCCATGACCCTTCCCTAAGAGGAGTGCTTGAGGGAAGGGGATGGATGTACCATCCTTAGGAACTAGAGGGTTAGGAGTAGGAAAAGGTTTCTGAGCATACAAATGGCTAGAATCCATACAAGCATCATCATGTATCACATCAGATGGACCAGAAGAAGAAACTAAAACCTTTCCTTTATTCATCTTTTTTTCAGAGTTTTCCATTTTTTTATTTTTCTAAAAACATCATCCTCAGGTACAAGAATAGAAGTCAAAACTACTGGAGTGTCTGTACATGAACTCTTGGTGGCATCAGCGCCACCGCCAACATCTAAAGAAGTGGCATCAGTACCACACTCTTTCCCTTCATATAGAATATTGGTGGCATTAGCACCACCATCTGCAACATCTGGAGAAGGGACGACATCATCAGTGTCATCTGGATCATCCATCTTGGTGGCATCAGGACCACCATCATCATCAACATCAACGGCATCAACACAACTCTCTAGCTCATCTAGTGCTCTTGAATGAGCATCATGTTGTCTCCTAGATGAGGCACCGTCTGCCGGCTTCCTACTGCTCCTTAGTGTCACAAAATCAGCATCAAATAAATAATGCATATCATCAAGTACCTCACTAGGAGTGTCAGCCTCTATAGACTATACATGCTTAGATTTCCGCTTCAAATTGTTTGGATTTGGCTCGATCTACATAGGTATGGCAGCCTTGAACTTAATGATCTCTCTCATCTCCTTCCTGAACTCATCCATCTCTTGCCTGAAAATGGTCTGCTGCTCTGTAAGCATACAGATGAGATCCTCTAAAGTTGGGTTCTCATACGAGGGTATATGAGAACCGGATGGGTTGCCTCTCAAAAAGTGTTGAGGCTGGCCATGTTTCTGCTATAGGTAAGAGTGAGGGGGAGACTGGTGAAACTGGGAGTGAGTTTATTGCTGCCTCCACTACTGACCCTGGTACTGGGGTCGAGGAACTATGTGATGGGAGTACTAGGGTTGTTGCTGCTGCGTGCCCTGCCCTAACTGTACCGGAGGTTGCTGTTGGGACTGAGCCCTCTAGTAGACCACAAGAAGCATGGGTGATCATGACGGATACCGAGTTACTGTTGGTATTGGTAATACCAAATCCCATTGACTTCCATCAATGACTCCATTGCTCATCAATGGTGGGGGAAGGGATGCCAATGGCTGATCACTCTGATATACCACCATCTATTTGTTAGGTGAAGGTGGTGGTGTCAGCTGGTACTGTAAGGGTGGTTGAACATGCTCTTCTTGGATGTGGTGAACCAATCTGTAAGAGGCAGATGGCTATGATGATATGCTCCCCTGATTAGCATGTGACCTAGACTGTGGCAAAGAAGACGTGTATACCTCTTGAAGGCCTATTTCCTGCATCTTAAGGTCACTCAAAGTCTGGGGCCAGCTCATCAATCGTGTTGAGCTCATCCAGGCCCTAGCATGTTTTCTTCTCTATAATCTCCGTGCAGTCCAACTTCTGGCTAATGATACCCATGTCTGTAGTTGATGACTCTGCTAGTGTTGTTGATGTAGAAGATGCCTCTATACGTGCAACTTTATGGTGAGATAACGCACGGGGCTTCCCCTAAGTGTAGATACGGACCTGGGACATCACTGTGTAGTTCTTATCCATCTCCTCATAGATGGCCTAGACATGGTCCTTGTCCTTGGAAAAATAGGACCCTCCACAAGAGGCATTAACTAGCCCCTGTAGCTCAGGTGTCAGCTCACAAAAGAAGCTCTAGACAGATTGTGCTTGCTAATATCATGATGTAAACACCTATCTATGAGATCTCTAAATCGATCCCAACCCTCACGGAACTACTCATTTGAGATCATGGTAAAGTTACTGATCATGGCTCTTGCTGCATTCGTCCGACCGAGTGATAATACTTGTTGAGGTACTCGGTCCACAACTGTTCCCAAGTAGTGACAAACCCTCCCCAAGTGATTCAGCCAGTAGGCTTCTCTATCAACCAAGGAGAATGGAAAGGCTATCAACTTGATGGTATCCTCGTCACCATCTTGTCATGGACAATGCTGCAAATCATCTCGAACTCTTGGAGATGTAGATGGGGATCCTCAGTGGCGTGCCCAACGAACTTGGGCAACAACTGAATCGTCTGTGGATGGAGCTCAAAGTCTCCCAGAACGGCAGACAACTAAATCCACCTATGAGTAAGAGTCATACCAAGGTTGTGCAATGCCCTCATGGTGCACAATGGTCTCGCATCTGCTCTCAGATCTGCTTGGTCCTCAGGTATAGGAATCTCTTCTCCTCTACCGGGCCTCTCAACTTTGGCATCTGATCTCCATCTCGCATCTATGTCAACTCCATCCTCACCTCTGTCATGAGCAACCCCTAGTCCCTAATCTGTCTCTGCATCGCCTCTAGGGATGTCAGGAGGGTGGTGTTGATTGTAGCTTGATAAAATACGTCGTGAATATTTGGATGCTCATCCTCTCTCTGCTCTTGGGCCATCTCGTCAGACTCTGAAAAGGAAAAAGAGCAGACCTTAGGTGTCACCAAGTCAACAAAATCTGCTCTGACTGTTGTTGTTGTTGTACCTCAGGTGATGGGTCAGGAAGATCAAAGAAAAAGAAGTGTAATACTCGGGTTTTGAGAGTGGGTCTGAGCTCTCTGGAACTGCCCTAGATGAATGGACAGGTGTGTTGTGAAGTAGTGCCACCAACAGTAGCCTAAGAGGCCGCCTGCCCTTATCATGATGTAGGGAGAAGTGACGAGTGGATTTGGACTAAAAACAATGATCAGGAAACAAACCCCCAAGTTCACCGACTCTAACACTGTGATGATCGTGAAAGCTCGATCATTAATCTTTTTAGTTTTAGAGTTTAGTGATAAAGCAATTATTTTAACAAGCTCACAGGTGTAGTCTCCTAGAGTAGATCGTGAATAAGTAAATGAATCCCTAATGTAGAGAAATATCCTCGTAAAGGCTCGGGAATTGTTCTAAGGGAATCCACTTCTATATCCACGCGGCTACTTTTACTGGCAAGTGCTTGCAACAATTACAAGACCAAGAAGTCAATGTACAAGCGCTTCGGGCACAAGTCCAGGGCTTTAGGCTCTATTCCTTAAATGGGCATACCTCACTCAGTCTGGAGAGTACCTGCAAACGAGGAGGGGTTACTCTCCCCAAAACAATGTTGATAACCCTTTACATTTCATTTTAGGGTCGAGTGAAAATTAGCAGTCTCGATTTTATTAGATTGTCACTTTTTTGGTATTTTTGAATAAAAACACGTCTAACAAATTTTACAATTTCCTTTTATTCTTATGTCCAAAAAAATAGGAGGAGGGAAGATGGAAAAGTCGATGCGTGAGAAACTATAAATGCATGCACGAAGGTGTACCTTACTCCAGCAGTCTACATGCAATATTGATCCGTGCATAAATTAAAACTATGCTATATGCATGCAAAGGCGAGAACTGTCCTAAACAGAAGCTTCTATAAAGAGAAGAACCACTTTATTTTGATTAAGTCCAATCGATTCTATAGGAACAGATATTCTATTATGTGTTTGGACCTAATCACTATCTAGCTCAACCAAATAAAAGCCTAATTCTAGGGGCTCAAGCACACGAAAATAAAATAAAATAAAGTTGGAAGACTCAAAACTACGAGAAATAAAACAAAATAAAGGTGGTGAAAATGACAATGAAAACCCAATGAGGTCCCTCGAGTGCACCGGTACTCAACTAAACAGACCTCGAATAGGAGAGTGTCCAAAGTCTATGAAAGTTATTACAAGTTTATACAAAAATGAAATAAAATGTTTGAAAATAAAGTCTAAATACTAAAATGTATTATGCTCCTCCTCGGTTGCTCTGTCCCATCAGTCAGTGTAGAATGCCTGGCCTCCGCCTCTCTCGGGCGTGTCAACTCTCCTAAGATATATAGACTCCCTCGCTTTACGAGCCCCTCACAACAAAGGCGAAACAAGAAGAGCATCAGAAACATTTATGAGAAATATAAGCAAATAAAATAAAAAGAAAAGAAAGAGAAAATTAACATAGAAAGAAACAAACATGAAAATCGAATCCTACTACCCAGTGTGCTCCCCGGCAACGGTGCCATTCTGAAGAACGGCTCTGCCAACTCGGGTTAAGTTGATTAATTAAGCTATCTGTTGTCACCTAAGATAACTGAGTCGAAATCGAGAAAATTTATTCAACCACAAGCAAATCAAGCAAGTAAAACAATGGTCTAAGCTACTTTTACTAACCTGGTATAGCGACCAGGGTTGAACACAAGGAGCACTATGATAAACTAGGTAGGTAATTCAAGAGAATCAACAGATTTTTATATTCTTTTTTTATCATTTTCTGTGGTTTTTAATTTTGCAAATTTTTTAGTTTTGAGAAAAAGGAAAATAAAGACAAAGAAAGAAAGAACCACACACAAGCTTTTTTTCATAAATGATAAAAAATACTCAAAAATATCAAACTAAAGTATTTTTTATATTTTATGGATTTTATATTGTTTTTTCTTTATTTTATGTATTTTTTGAAATTTTATCAATTTTATAAAAATCCAAAACTAAGAAAAAAACAAACAGTACACAACCATGATAATTTTTTAAATTAAAAATTACTATATGCTCAAAACTCCTGGAAAATCAATTTTATTAGAAATGTATTTTAAATATCTATAAAAAGAAACTATAATCATATTTTTTGATTTTTCAAAGATTTTATATAATTTTTATGGTGTTTTTAGGGTTTTGTAAATTTTTAGAGTTTAGAAAAGCAAACAAGATGAACATTGCATAGAAAATCAAACAAATCAAAATAAATCTACTCTATTTTTTAGAATTGTTGAAGAGTTTTTTTCAAATTTTTAATTTTTTCTAAGGCAAATAGGACTTTTTGTGCTATTTTTGAATTTTTGATAATAATAAATAAAAGAAAAATCAACTAACAAAAATTACTACTCAAAGAAAATGTTAACGAAAACTAAATCTAATTTTTATGAAGCTTTTGGAGTTATTTTGCTATTTATTGTAGTTATAGAGAGACAAAATAAAATAATGGAATTTGAGGACCTAAATGTAATTATTTCAAGTCTTAGGGACAAATAATAACACACAATAAACTCAGGGGCCTAAATGCATAAAGTCCAGAATAAAATGCACGGCACACATGACACAAGCCACATGGGTATAACTACAAATACATAAAACATCTTCTCTTTCATTAACCAACTAAAAGCACAGGGAAGAGTTTGCAAATAACCCACAACAACATGTGAAGATGCACGTGAGTTCAACTCGACTGGAATAAAATGCAATTAAAGAAAACACGAGGTCCTAACTACAAATGTTCTTAACTAACTATTACATTTATTGTATTAAAATGAAATAAAGAAAATGATAGGGTAAAAAGTACAATATACCCTTGCGAACAAATACAGGGCTCATGGTGTTCTGAAGTACGGTCCCTGATGGACCGTTAATATCTGGGATCTGACGGCTCTGAAAAGGTACAGGATGTATGTGTCAGATGTGCCTGGGAAAAAAGCTAACGTCTTTGAAAAGGGCATGAACGTGCGGATACGATCAAATCTGGAAGAGGGCTCCTCCATACGACGGTTAGGATACATGCTGGAAGAACACGAAGATGCTCTCGTCGGGGTTGGTTCGATCGCAAATGTCTGGAGCTGGAGCGCCTCGATCAGCCGACCAAAGTGTCCAGCACGGTTGTTGGAGAGGAACTGTATGGGGTGGAGGTCTTAGAAGGGTGATCGGAGTGCTCAATAGAGATCTGGGAGATGGGTCAGCTGGAGCTGCTCCTCCACTAGAGTTGGGGGATCAATTCGACCCCCTCGTGCGCATCTGTAGCTGCAAGGGCATTCACAGCTTGGAGACAGTCCAACTCGGGTTATTGGGAAAAGAAAATGAAAGAAGCAGTGGGGATGGGTGGTTGTCCTCCGACGAAGATGAAGGATAGAGGACTGATCCTAATCTAGCTCCGATGAGAGAGATTCAGGTTGATCAGGGCTGTAGGATGGTGGATGATGAGCTGACGAGTAGATCTGAGCGACTGGATAGTTGAAATGGAGCTCCGACCCGATGGTCGGAGCAACTAAAGTAAACGGCGGAGATGATGAATGAATTGAAAAAGACAGCGAAATGAAGATGATAGAGGGTACCTGAGTGTGCTGAATGGAAGGTGAAGCGAAGCAGAGGGATGGCGGGCCTGTTGCTTCAATTACTCTATGGAAGGTGGAAGAGGCTACTCGCAGTGGAGAGCTCCGGCCATGATCGAGCTATGCATCTACCTGCCACCAAATTGACCACCAGATGCTCTCTGGAACCATGTCACTATCCCAGAGGTATTCGATGGATCAAAAAGCGGTGAGGAGCGAGCTAGGGCATGGTGGAGGCGGAAGAAGAGTATTTATAGGAAGCCTCAACGTCTGAAAAGATCGGGAGAGTTTACGCAATCCGAGGTGGATTCGATCCTTCTAGGTATCTTCAAGGTCGCAAATCTTCAGGGGTGACGCATGGTCCATAATCTTAGGTGAACGGTGGTCGGAATCAGGCCGGGGAGAATACAGAGAAACGGGTCCGACGAACGAGTATCCGGGTCGGACCTAGAAGAGGGGAGGTTGTCTGGGTCAATGGACCTGGGTGGACCAATCAGAAAAAGGAATATACAAAATAAAAGGAAAATCAATTAAAAATAAATGAATTTGAAATTAAAAAAATAAAAATGAACTACGTTAGTTTATTTACAAGCTAGTTTTCTGTGTTTTTAATAATTTTAATAATTTTATACTATGTTATATACAGTGTATACCAACATGTATAGGTACAATATGCCTATATATTATATACATGTATTTTTATTGAATTCTTTTTACAAAAAATACATTCTATTTTATTTTTATTTTTTAATGAAATTAATTTAAAGTGTATAAAATACATTTTTATTGGATTTTACAAATTAATTACATGTGTTAATAAATTAGCATTATATACAACATATACACTTGATGCTATTGTACAATGAATTATTGATTTTATTTCTATGTTATTTTGTAATTTATGAAATTTATTTTTATTTTTTCTTTAATTATTACGAATATTTTAAAATACAATATATACACAGTTTATTCACAAAACAAATACGTAAATAAATAAATATATACAATTATAGGTATTGTACAATTGTACATAATTGAAATGTGCAAATATTTTATTTTAGAACTCATTTTTATTTTTCAAGTTTTATTAGGAGAATGGATTATTTATGAGATCTTTTTTATTGAGAAATAAAACAAGTAAAGGATATACAAGATGAATATGATGTATATATACAAAATAAATAAGGACACTATCTCACCCTACTTTATTTCATTGTCGATCAGGTCAATACTTGACCTTCTCTCGGGGTTCGGGTCAGTCTGCATTTATTGCATAAATGCATCCTTTATTTTATTTTTCTTTCTTTTTCTTTTCTTCTTTATTCTTTTATTTTGGATAAAAAAAATGTTAAATATACAATATTAACAAAAGAATGCACAATACTACTTATTGAATTTATTATATATTTAAAGTTAATTTGCATGGGATTTTTGCTAAAATAAAAGAATAAAGGATGTGAATCATGGATTCATCAATAACCCTAATTGTACAAAGGGGCTTAATATTAAGTGCATTCGCAAATATTATTTCAGATGGACATGCTAAAATAATAACTCCGGTTACATTAATGGGTCATCAAGGGCTTACAAGTCCAACACTATTGAGAATTTTGGGTCTCATACTCAACATGTCTCTACTCTGATGTGTATCCATGGGTCAAGTATGAACCGTCCATGGGGTAGAGGTTGGATCAACAATCACTTGCCATTGAAATGACATATCATCTTAACTGACAAGCATATGGTCATCATAAATGTTAGCTGAAGGTGAAGAAGAGTAGTAAGTGGAAGAATATGGAGTAGGTGAGAAAGACGTAGAAATGAGGATGTCAGTCAGTGTTCCGACTTCATACAGTGAACTAAATGGAATTGAGCGAGAGTCCCCCGAGGTTGATTGCAGATATGTGGAGGAAAGAGAGGGCAAAGACGATCAATATACGATTGAGGGAATGTGTACGCAGAGTCCAGGTATGTGAACAAGTATCCCTCTCTTTGAAAAAAAAAAGTGAAATGGAAGCAAAATGTGACTGGAGATGTGCAAGTGCAAGAAAGGTAACACACACATAAACAACATGCTAAGAGCAAACCCAAAGTTTACCTACTTAACTCAGTGAAGGCCGCAAAGGTTTAGGTGTTTATCTTTTCAGTTTTATTTAGGTGATTAAACAATCTTGGTTATTCATGCACACAAAAGGAGTCTCCTAAATGCCTAGATGAGATTCTATTACAAACCTAATCGAAGGGACTATTTCCCGAATTGTTGGGTTATATCAAGCCCCTAAGGATGCAATAGACTTGTGTATTCAAAACATATATCTATGGTCATAGGCACACGCTTCCAGATCCCAAACCTACAAGAGTTAGATATAGAGACTTAGGATGCATGTCCGGAGATTTGGCTCTCATCCTTAAGTGTGCATCCTCACCCTCTCTTGTTTTGGAGTGTACCTGAGCCCAAGTACGTGGTTGCTCTTCTGCAAACAATGACAATTTTATTCCAGATTATTTTGGTCAATAGCATTTAGCACTCCTCATATTTTAATAGATGGTTATTACATAGTTTGTAATAGTCAGCACAACACATCGATTGCTTGAATGTTTTCCTTTATTTCTTAAGTGAGAAAAATAGAAATATAGATAAGATAGAAAAGCCAATGCAAGGTGAGAATCTCTAATGAAAGTAGAGATAGAAGATACTTACAAAACTCCTCACACTCTACATGCATGGATGATAGAATGAATTGAATTATTAGTCTAAAATAAATGCAAAATGGAAATAGCACCTATACAAGTAGTTCTATTCATGGGGAAGAACAAATTATTTTTCTAATAAGAATGCATTATGTGTGTTTTATACAATGCACAACAATAATCCCTAAGTAGATCTATGAGTCATTGTAAAACCTATAAACTATGATAATTACATAACCACAACTATGGGACCCCGATGCCATAGCAGGGGTCGAAACATGCGCAAAAATTTCAATGTCCTCGTTGTATGCACTAGTCTTCAAAAGAATACCATTATAAAGAGTACGACAATTATTACTAACTGTCACAAAAATAATAAATGAAAAATAAAAGTCATATTATACACACACTTTTCTCAAATAAAAATTAAAATGCTTCTTGGTGTCTTTTTAGCGGGCTCAGTCGACAGAATAACCAGCCTCTGGTGTCCTCAAGCAACAACGGTAATTGAAAAACCGCTCCAAGTCCACTGAATCCCTCATACAAAAAGAGAAAATGTATTTGACACAGTCAACTAAAATATATACAAAAATAAAAAATGTTGAAAGATAAATAGATAAATATTTACAAGAAAACCTGGGGTTTAAACTAAGCGGGCGACGAGAAACCTTATGCAATTCCTAAAATTTAACATAAGCCAATTATTTCTCTAGCAACGATGCCATTTGACGCACCCCAAAATGCCTTACGTTAAGTTTTGAGAATTACATTGTAGTCGGGAAATCACCAATCAGTTAAAAATCCACAATTAATATCAATATAATGTTACGAGGTTAATTTATTTTACTTGGGGTAAGCCCAAGGTTAACATGGGGAAGCAATTACACGCCTAATGATTAATTACAAAAATTTAAATGCTGGATTTTAGATAAAGATTTTTTATTTATTATATGAATAAATGAACTAATTCAAATTCGACCAAGTTCACATGCTATTTAGACTTTTCTAGTCAAATCAATTCTAAAATTACGAAACTTTTTAGAATGCCAATCTATGCAAAATTAACGTACTATATTTTTTTTTTGAATTTTTTAGATGCAAAATAAATTTTTATGAATTTTTAAATGCAAAATAGAATGAACTTGAGTAAATTAACTTTAATAATATCAAACTATAATAGCCAAAAGATGGTCCAAAATTAATCTCAAACACAAGAGTCTAGATGCAAAAATAGACATTCTAAATGAAATAGCCAAAATAAGAACACAAGCATAAATTATAATAATGCAATATAAATACTTAAATGCACTAAATTACTTTGGAACAAAGTTATATTTTCAGCCAAATAAAGTGGCGAATCACATATTCATCAGGGGCGACAGAGAGAGGTTTTTACCCAATGGCAGAGTTTCAGTTGTTGCTGGTTGTTGATGAATCTGTGATTCATCACTCTAAAAGTTGAAAATAGAGCTTTGATCCCGACTAATTAGCCGCTTTCATCACTTATATTGCATAATTAGCATTCATGCATGCATAAATAATATCTGCATTTTAGCATTCATATTTGCATTAAATAAGAAGCCCAATTCACTTGTAAAAATCATCTGTAATACCATATTTGTATATATTTTATACTAACACCAAATCAGATAAAATCACTCTATAGTGTTGATATTACTAACACTAATAAAGGAAAAATATCAAAAAATACCAACTTGTAAATTTGACTAATAAAACCCGAGCCCTAGTTTGAGACTATGAACCTTAAAATGTGCATATCTCTCTCATACAGTGTCTGATTTAGGTCTACTCACTTTTAAGTTATATACATTCAGAGACCTTCAAAACAAGACTAATTTCATAAAAACCAGATATCGTATGTGAAACTTGGGTTTTGGGCCCCTATTATATATTGTACATATTGACCAAAATACCCTTTAATTTTATCCTTTTATTTTCTTAATTATTAAAAATACAAAAAATTAGATTAAATTGTAAATATTACTTTCATATTACTCTATTTTTATTTTTATTTTTCTCTTATTTAAAAATAACAAAAAAACTACAAAAGATAAAATACGGTGTTTTATATCTATAATATACCACCCAAAAATATACTTTGTACATATTGCCTAATTGATTTTCGATCCTTCCAAAAGTTGTAGATCTCGTTGAGACGAGCAACTTTTATGTTGACCACTTTTTGACCCTCTTTATTATTTCTTTTTTTTATTTACATTTAATTTTGTGATTTTTCTAGGAGTGACACATGGTAGCTCCTGGAGCCGCCACGTCTCACCTCTTTTTATTATTTTATTATTTTCGTAATTTATTTTATTGGGATTTTTATCACTTGTGTCCCTCTGAGATATCGCAATATCAGTTATACCCCTATCTTTTTGGTAATATCAGGTTGTGCTCCTAAATTCTTGTTATTTTGTCACTTGTGCCCTTGGGTTAGTTACCGTCCATCTACAGTGCAAACGGACGTTAACTTTGAGGACATAGGCGGAATTAATTAAAAAAAAGGATAAGAGGTCATTTCTTCCTCATCCTCTTCTTCTTCCTCTTCCTCCTCCTCCAGCTCCTCCTCCTCCTCCTCGCCCCTGCCCCGCGCCACCTCCTCCCATCCCCGCCCCCTTCCAGCCCCGCCCCCCGCTACTGCCCCTGCCCCCGCCTCCTCCCAGCCCCGCGCCACCTCCTCCCAGCCCCGCCCCCTCCCAGCCCGCCGCCCCCTTCCAGCCTGCCACCCGCCCCCTCCTAGCCCCGCCCCCGCCGCTGCCCCAGCCCCCGCCTCCTCCCAGCCCCGCGCCACCTCCTCCCAGCCCTGCCCCCTCCCAGCCCGCCGCCCCCTTCCGCCCCTCCCAGCCCGCCGCCCCCTTCCAGCCTGCCACCCCGCCCCTCCCAGCCCCGCCCCCACCGCTGCCCCTGCCCCCGCCTCCTCCCAGCCCCGCCCCCTCCCAGCCCGCCGCCCCCTCCCAGCCCGCCGCCCCCACCCCTTCCCCCCCTGCCCCTCCCCTCCCCGTCCCTGTGCGCCCTCCCCTGAGCCGGTCCCTCCCAGCCCGCCTCCAGCCCGCCGCCCCCACCGCTGTCCCAGCCCCCGCGCCTCCTCCGGCCCCTTTCCCCCTCCTCCTCCACCTGTGGCTGAAGCTGGAACTGGAGTTGAGTTTTTTCTTAAATTTGATAAATTTTTGACTAATTGATTCATAAAAAGTCATCCAAAAATTAAATAAAATTCATCGTTTGATCCGTAACGAGTGATATGTCCGTGGAAATGTAAAAATTTTAGAGATTCGATGGATGCATGAACGTGTTAGTAAGAGAGAGAAATTATGAAGAGAAGGAAGAAGAGCAAATGGAGGAGGAAGAAGATGAAGAAGGGTATGGACCATAATACCCTTCTTAACCACCACCATGGTTTGAATAAACCATGGTTATTTTAATTTTTTGACGGTCAATCTGACGGAAGGGCACAACTGGTGACGGAGCAAGAATTTAGGGGCACAACTGATATTACCAAAAAGATAGGGGTATAACTGATATTGCGATATCTCGGAGGCGCACAAGTGATAAAATCCCTATTTTATTTTATTATTTATTATTTATTATTTATTATTTTAATTTATTTTAATTTAGTTTTTGTATTTTTCTATTTTAATTTTTTTCTCTTCTTTATTTTTAGTAGCATGCTTATTTTATTTTTTTTATTTTTCCCCTTTTACTTCTTCTCCCTTTACTTGTCCTCCACTCCAAGTCACCAACTCCCCATTTTCCTCGCTTTCTCTACTTCTTTTCTAACCTCCCTCTCCACATTTTTATTCTCTCCTCCTCCTCCGATTCGCACCATCCGCCATTTCTTCAATTGAGAGGGAGAGACCACCAGCCCCCGAGTGTTGTCGGTGAAAGCTTCAGCACCCTTCGGTCGAGCAATGATTGTCGCAAAGGTGAGATCCACGAGGGCTCATCCTCGTGTCTTTGTGCATCTCTTCAGGTCACAACGGAGCTTCTTCGATTTTTCACCGAATCAGATCGAGGCGACAATTGGAGTTCAGCATAGCTACTCCATAAAAATCTGTCGATTCACAGGTAAATCCTCTATCTTCACTTTATCATTTTTTATTATTTATCTAACTTCATTTGTTTGTCAGGTTCATTGTCATCTCATTTTCATTATCACATTTTTTTAAACTTCACACCATTACCTCCAATCATCACAACAATCACCATTATTATCATCACATACCATCTTTTTATTCTATTTCTACATTTTTATTTCCTACTTACAAACAACAAAAGTTTCAAAAAAAACAAAAAAAATCACAGCTCCTGGACGACACACTTCCCTCCAGCGGGGGCACACCTCCGCGGCCTCCTGCCAACTGCCAGCGGCCGTGCCCACCGCACCTCCGCCACCCTCCTACCAACCACCAGCCCTCCCTCCAGGACACGCGCAGCCCTGCGCCCGGCCGCCAGCTCTCCCTCCAGCCTGCGCAAGGCCACCTGCAGGAAGCCCACCACGCCACTGCTCCTGCGCCCTTTGTTGGCCGCACAACCCCATGCCCTCTTCTTCAACAAGCAGCCTCCAACGACCCGCGTCCCCTCTCAGGCCTCTGTCCAGCCATGCACGATCGTGCGCCACCGTGAGACCCTCCACCAACGCCAGCGCGGTCGTGCGCTCCCTTCCAGTCGCGTTAGATTCTCCCCGCTAGCCGCGACCCCGTGCCTTGCCACCGCCACTCACGCCCTAGGGGCGCGCTCTCCGCCGCCTCGATATCGCACCTGCTGACCCCGCGCGTGATCTGTGCATCGTCGCGCCCCGTAGCCTCGCGCACATCGCCGCCACCAATTGTCACCCCCACCCCCCGCGCGTCCGGACCTCCGCAAGCCCTCGCCGCAACCTAGCACCGCCACATGCCCTAGCAAGTGCCCATGATCTGCATGAAGGTCTTTCAACTCATTTTTTTGTTTTATTTTTTTAGAAAAAATTGCATTTGAGTTCTTTTATATTTTAAAACTGCAAAAGTACCCTAAGCACATTTTATTTCGTTGCATTTTTAATTTCGATATTTCAAAGACACCCCTGCATTTATGCTTTTATTTGGACATCTATTTTGCATCATTTTTAATAAAAAAAATAGCATTTTGTTGAGTAATTAATTCTGTACATTGTGGCTATTTATTTAGATTTATGTGAGCATTGAGTATAACAACAACAACAAAGCCTTTTCCCACAATTAAGTAGGGTCAGCTATATGGATTCTTCGCCTCCATTGAGATCTATCTTCGGTCAATCCGGGGCTTATATCCAAAAGACTAATATCCCTTCGTATAGTCTCTTTCCATACTTCTGCGAGCATTGAGTAATTTTTTAAAAATTAGAGTTTGAAATTCAGTGATATTTTACCTATTTATACTCTGAAATTTGCACATACTTAAATATTACTCCAAAAATTGTGCAAAAAATCCAGATGATGCCTCTAGTTTGTTCTTTAATTACAATCCAAATTTCGTCATAAATGGATATGTATTTTGCATGAAATAAATAGTTGAGTGATTTTTGTAATTGATTTTTAATTAAATCGCAATAATATTTTTGCGAAATTTCAATTGTTCATTAAAATATCTATTTGAGATAATTTTGCTTCTGGATAATCTGATTTGTGGATTAATTAGGAATTAGATACTCACAGTCGCTCTGTTTTCATTAATAAATTCATAAAAAATCATAAATTTTCAAAAAATCCAAAAATATTATTGTAACTATATTTCATCATGTTTCACTTCCAGTAAAATTTTCATAATTTTTGCATTCTGTTTGCATGAAAATTTGGATAAAACCCATAAAAAGTTTGTATTTTTCATTTGTGCATCTTAAATCCAAAAATTCCAAAAAATATATTTTGCATTCATCATTGGATTAGGTTTCTAGAAAAAATATAACTTGGCTGATTTGGATTAATTTCACATTAAAATAATTCCACTAAGTTGTGTGTTTTCATATTAACTTAATTCAATCGCATTTTGCATTTGGCATTTTTATTGCATAAAAAAATACAAAAAAAAATCCCATTTGGAAAACCATGAGCTAATTCGCCTAACTTAATCTGAAGTTGTTCCTTTGCCTCCTTGAGTCGACCCTTGAGCTTGCCCATGTTAAAAATACATCAAACCTCAAATTATTTGATTCATCGATTTGTGCGGTCAATTTTTTGATTGATCCTGATTGTCTGCCTACAACAATTCGACACGCATTAATTAACAAGGGTGATTCAACGATCAATCAGTTGTGCAAAAGTAAGAGAGGCAGAGGAGGGAACGACCGATGGAGGATGGCTCTATCGATGATGTTGCTTATGTGAGAGGAGGGGAGGTGGAGGATGGGGCGACAGAGGGAGGTCTCTTCTCAAGAGGCATTGTTTGTTGATGCTGCTTACATAAGAGGAGGGGAGGCGAATAAAGGGGAGGGCTATTTCTTGTAATAGGAAGAGGGGGCAACAGATTGAGGTCTCTGTCTGATGGAGGGGATGTTGTTGTTGTTGTTGCTTGTGTGGGAAGAAGGGAGCTAGAGGAGGGAGCGGCAGAGGGAGGGCTATGCCACTGCCTTTTCTGCTTGTGGTGGGATGAGAGGAGAGGAGGAAGGGGTGATGGAGGGAAGGTTTCACTTGTTGCTAAGTTGTTGTTGTTGTTGTTTATGCTTATACATGAGTAGGGTAAGTAGAGGAGGGGTGACGAAGAGAGTGCTCTGCCCAATGGCGAAGCTATTATTGCTGCTTGTGCGACAAGATAGGAAGCGACGGGGGGGGGGCAACAGAGGGAAAGGCTCCACCCGTTGCTAGTGTTGTTGCATCTACTGCTTGTGCAAGAGGATGGGAGGTGGAGTGGCGATATAGGGATTGATGCTGCTTGTGCAGGAGGAAGGGAGGCAGAGCATGGGGAGATGGATGGAGGGCTCCGCTTAATGGTAGAGCTGTTGTTGCTTGTGCGGGAGGAGGGGACAATGGAGGGAGGGCTCCACTCAAAAGCGGAGTTATTGTTGTCATTGATTATGCGGAAAGAGGAGAGGTGGAGGGGGCAGCGGAGGGAGGGCTCTACCCGATGGCAGAGATGTTTTTGCTTCTTATGCGAGAGGATGAGAGGCAAAGGAGAAGGCGATGGGAGCTCTGATAGGATTTGTGGATCGATATTACTCTAGAGGGGGTTGGATGGAGCATGACATTCTTAAAATTTCGTGGAATAATACCAAGCAACTATTTCCAAACAATATATCATAAACCACCATATATCAATTATAGTACATTGTATGTTTAAAACCCAAGTGATTAAAAGCCAAGACCCAAGTCATCTCAACCTAGGGTTTCTAGCTAGCCGAGCTATCCAATCATTCCACTATAAATTGAGACACTTAAGCGAATATCTCAACTAGTTAGAAGATGGAATGCTTACAACTTTACATCAAACACCAAAGTCACAACTTCGGATCGAACACAAAAGTCACCACTGAAATAGGGCTTAGTTGTAGTATAGTTTGAAGCTTGAACTTAACCTCAAGCTACCTGCAAGGAAAAACTCTAAGAGTTCCTACAAAAAGAGGTCAATTGAACAAGATAAACAATTATCTGATCTTTAAAAGATTAACAACAATGTCATTGTCAGTATCAGATAGTACAATAGAGATTATATCAGACATAATAATCACAATACATATTCGAGCAGATATATCTCTAATTTACTTTAAAAGAAATGTAGAGAAAATTATCACCAAATGTTTAGTGGCTTAGAAGAAATCTCTGACTATACACAGAGAACTTGGAGTTGGCTATGGATCAAGACTAGCTTTCTAGTTGATTGTTGAAACACTTCGTTTAGGAGAATGAAGAATACTCAAGAACAATTGAGAGAAAGAGAGAGGAGCTACTCAGAGAGATGTAGATGGCTCGAGCTAAATTGTGTGCTGAAATGAGGATATATGGGGCTCGTTATATAGTGTTTCGAGTGTGTAAGATGGGCTCAAAATAACAAGTTTTCAATCCAAAATTCAAACATTGATTGATCAGAAAAATTACTATGATCGGTCAGACATGATTAATCAATCATTTCGAAATTTTAAATGATCAACTCTGACTATTACAAAATTCAAAATTTAAAGATTGAGCAATCAAAATCATGACTTACCGATCAACATATCATAACAATCAAAAGAAGGAAAGGTTCAAAAAATGATCGATCAATTACCGATCAGCACTGGGACTTGATAGATCAGAAAGAGAATCTTCCTAAACTTGCAAATGATCGATATCAAATCAATAACATTGAACAATCAAATGTGGTTGATCAACAAGAGTATCATGATCAATCAATCTGAAACTCGAAATTGACTTGATTATTGGAGTTAATTTCTTAGAAAAACAACTCTTTGTGATAGTACAAAGATACAATTATTTAGTGTTTAAACAATAATTACAAAAATTTAAGCTTGAACAACATATAATAACAAGCTAAAACAAGTAAAACTTCTGATGAACTTCACTTGAGATCTTGAGCCTGAGATTTCTTCAAAATAGTACACAAAATCAAGAATATCCAATGCATGCGTTAGCTCTAAAATAATATGAAGAGAAACAAGATTCTAATAGGTTGTGTTCGATTACGGAGCTGTTGTTACTACTTATGTGGGAGGAAGGGAGGCAAAGGAGGTAGTGGCAAAGGGAGGGCTCTACCTGATGGCAAAGATGTTGCTGATGCTAGTTGTGTGATAGGAGGGGTGGCAGAGGGAGGACTCCACCCAATGACAAAGTTGTTGCTTGTGCGGGAGG
Organism: Ottelia alismoides; assembly: GCA_037367405.1. Lineage (NCBI taxonomy): Eukaryota > Viridiplantae > Streptophyta > Magnoliopsida > Alismatales > Hydrocharitaceae > Ottelia > Ottelia alismoides. The sequence continues at coordinate 1,249,744 of JAZKJV010008883.1, forward strand.
AGGGAGACAGAGGAGAGAAGCCCAGAGGAGGGTCAACGAAGGGAGGGCTCCGCCCTATTGCTTCTTGTGCGGCAAGAGGGGAGGTGGAGGAGGAGATGACGAAGAGAGGGTTGTGCCCGATGGTAGAGCTGTTGAAGTTGCTGCTTGCGCGGGAGGATGGGAGGTGGAGGAGGGGTGGCAGAGGGAGGGGCTCCACCTGCTGGCGGAGTTGCTACTGCTACTTGTGCAAGAGGAGGGGGCGGAGAAAGGGGTGATGAAGGAGGATGAAGGGATGAGATTTGGTGTTATTAAAATAAAATAATATCAGAATAATTATCTACCACTAGATTTAAGTTAGATTAACTCAAGGGCTAAGTTAGGTAAGTGGATGAACTTACAGGAGGGTCTTGTGTCGAAAACAAAGCAGCTATTTACGATTTTCAGTGTAATTCTTGATTAGGTTTTGGGATTTTTATACCCATAATCCTGAGTGACTACGTAATTACAATCAGAACCCCGCATAATCGTGAATTACATCAGGAACCCCGATAATGCTTAACTCTTACATGGCATGACCATGTGTTAATACCCATCCATTTTTCTATTAACTTTGACGGAATCCATCAAATATGGACCATTTTCACCCTTTAAGTTCAAGATAATAACAAATGATGCCACTCCCCTTTATTGTTTTCTCCTTCCTTCTGCTCATATATATTTTGGTCCTCCTCCTCCAGGTCCTTCACATATATTTTGGTCATTTTACACCTTTACTATCGAACCTTTGTTATATCCAAGAAGATCGCGAGATGGATTTTAATTTATGTCGTGAATCTAATCTAAGCCTGATGAGATATGGGCTTGAAGACGACGGTTGAATACTCACTAAGGTGGAGGCTAAATTGGTTGATTTTCTCCGCCACATCGATCTTGTCCTTCCCAGGAGGTGTCACCATGTCGAAGTGCGAGACTAGTTTCCCCGCCACCATGCCCAATAATGGCAACGCCAGTATGACCGCCTCAATGGACCCTTCCTCCTCAAAGAACCTCCCTGGCCTGAACTCCTAGGAGTTCTTCCACCACTCGGGGTTGTTGGAGAGCCACCACGCGTTCACCACCACCTTTGACTCATGCGGGATGGTGTAGCCCGCGAGCTTTGCCTCCTCTAGTTTCTTGTGCAACACCAATAGCGGTATGGGCGTGCGCAGCCTCAGGCTCTCCTTCACCACTGCCTACAGGTACGACATCCTCCCCAGGTCCTCCTCCTTCAGCCCCCCCCCACCCTTGAGCATCGCCCTCATCTCCTCCCTCACCTTCTCATGCACCTCCAGATGGTTCAACAGCTCCGCTATCACCCACTCCATCGACCACATTGTCATCTCTATCACGGCCATCTTTTTGTTCTCAACTATGTAAATCAAGTTGTCTACGCTTATCTCCCCGTTGTTCTTTGCCTCTATTACGCAGTCCATCGCACACCTCAGCTTCGACTGCTTGGTGTTGGTGATAGACGCCAAGACCTTCCTTCTTGGCTCTACGAAGTTGGTGTTGAAGAAGTCAAGGCATCTAATATGAAGATCCATGCACTTGTTGAGGTACCCTCTTATGAAGGGCCGCATGAAGGGGATGAAGTCACCGTAGCTGTACTCGAAGCTCTACGCCAGGCAGGTGCACTTGGAGTTGAACATCGTGGCCTCCTTGAATAGTGGGTCGTCCTGGCCGCCTCCTGCTCTCGCCACTATTGCTCCTTCTTTGCCCTCTCACCATTATGGAGGAGGAAGAAGGGGAGGGGAGAGAGGATGAAGAATGGGAGGGGTCGGCAGGAATGGGACAAGATGGATGAGGAGGAAGGGGAGGGGCGAGCTGGAGGACGAGGAAAGGGGAGGGGTCGGTGGAGGTGGGACAAGCTGGAGGAGAAAGAAGGGGAGGGGGACGAGCTAGAGGAGGAAGAAGGGGAGGGATCGACGAGTGTGGGGCGAGATGGAGGAGGAAGAAGGGAAGGGGGACGAGCTGGAGGAGAAAGAAGGGGAGGGGTCAGCAAGCGTGGGGCGAGATGGAGGAGGAAGAAGGGGAGGGGGAGGCGATAGGCGGGTGTGGTACGAGCTGGAAAAGGAAGAAGGGGAGGGGGAGGTGGTCAGCAGGGAGGGCGGAGGTGGAGGGGCGGGATGGAGGGTGTCGGGTGTTGGAGAAGGGATTTTTTTGTTTTTAATTTTTTAATAGTCATTAGATAGATCATAGTTAGATTAACCCAATTATATGGTTGGATTAATGGGAAAACTAACGGAGGGTTATGAATGTGAGATGGAGTGACTATCCGGGGTTTCTCGTGTAGTTCACGATTACGCAGGGTTATGATTGTAATTACAAAATTACTCAGGATTATGGGTGTAAAATCCCTTAGGTTTTCAGTGCAATTCATGATTATTTAGGGCTATGTACGTAATAACAAAATTATATAGAATTATGGTATAAAATCCCGAAAATTATTCATAATCCTTCATTATTTATGAATGCTCATATATATACTGACATATACTTCATCACTGTTGTTTAGTTAGATTGTTCTCAAATTGTAACATAGAACCTAGTGAACTGAAGGCCTTAATGTTCCTTTTTTTCTTTAAATATTATAACTTTGGGTAAATTACAAAAAACGGTCCCAACTATACCTCAATTTTCAATTAGGTTCTCATTTTTCAATTGTAACAAACAAGGGCCTGAACTGTCAACTTAAGGGTTTAACATCGACATATAAGGGTCGTTGAAGCTTATAGAGGATCCTATTTGAGTCAAAAACATAAGATCAAGCCCATCTTGGTTACAATTGAAAAATGAGTCTCTTAATTGGGATTGAGGCATAGTTGAGGCCCTTTTTTGTAATACCCTATAACTTTTGTATTGAGGTAGCAAGCAGAAGCAACCCACCTCATGTGCTAGTTGTTATCCGCTCTCAATGATACCATCTAGTTAGCTTCAACTAGAAATCACATAACGTCATGGAATTCTAGTTGGCAAATGCATCACGGCAACCAAATACTAAACCAAATCAAAGTTAGATTACCAAAACAATCCCTATTAACCTCGGTAGCTATGTTTAGTACATCTGATAAAAGAGGAAGAATGATATCATTATCAAGCATCATATCCTTCAAGGTAAGGAATGAGTGTATATGGAAAACAATAGATGCCTCTGCGGAGACTAGCTATCATATTCATCATTCATCGAACCTTTCCTTCCTTCCTCTGAATGATTAGGCATTTGGTACATCAATATTGTTGGCGCGCTGAACAAGCGACGATCTGGGCCCATTGCTTCAATTTTTCCTTCACCTTCTGAGGGTTATCGCCTGGGCACGTCAAATCAATGAAAAAAATCAGGATATTCATACAATATTTGAGAACCAAACTTATCTTCTTCAAATTAGGCAGCAGTAAACATAATCAAGTCTCCAAAGTCATCATACTTTTCTCTTCCAAACATAATATGAAAAGAATGCATGTGGAAATATCAACATTAGAGAAGAGTTCAGAGTTATAAAATGATTTTGGTGTAGTCGCCAACCAAGTTGAAAAACTAGAGCCATGTAGCTCTTATGTCTAACTACAAAAACATCGCGATCTTAAATCCAACTAATCCCAATTGGATCAATGCAACTTATGTCAGAAACCACCTAGTCTGCCCATGTGGATGTAGTTCAATCGATTTGAACACCTGATTTTGATAGAAAAGACCGAAGTTTTAGTCTAATGAACTGAATACACTGTGATATTAACATATGGATTCTGTTAAGGTCCCTCTGAATTTTATCAGAAGTATTTCTGGATTATAAATGAAACAAAGAAAAAATCTAGTCTATGCCCATTTTTCAGGGATTTTCCAATTGCGACCCCATGATAATGCATATAATCCACTTGAATACAAGAAGATGGATACATTGAATCCGTGCTATTGATATACTTTATCTAATTTTAGCGTTCAGAATGCAACGAATGACACGTAGACAAGACAAGGACATATAACATCGAAGGCGACACTCTCATCTCCCTGTGATAAGGCCTAATAATATCAATTTTGGCCAAATCAGAGATGACCAACTGGTCAAGATCAACATGTTGCTGAAGTGGGGCCTTTTGCTCTGAATCACCACATGATTTCCCATCTCTTTCTATTCCTTCTCCTTTTAATTACTACCACTTGGTCAAGGTTGAAGGCCCTCTCCTCTAAGTAACCCCTATGCAATTTTTCAATTGTGACATTAAAAAATTTTGTCAGATAAATCAAGAGTATATGAGATAGATCAACTCTCATGTACCTAGTTTGAGCCTCTATCTATCTATGTATGTATATATATATATATATATATATATAGAAAATGTCTGGCATTTCGTAGAAATACTTTAGGCATGGTACATCCTTAGCAGCCACTTGCTGTTAACCATAACCTGCTGGAAATTATTAAGATTATGGCCATCCACTAGCTTTAGATGGCTAACCCAAACGGCTAACAAGACAAGTTTAAACCAATGCCGACAAGATGGCCCGGTTCAACCGTCGCATCCAACAATGCCTGAAGCCGATATTCCAACCAATGAGCTCCATCAGATGCTTCCTAATAATATATCAGCTAAAAAATTTATTTGATATCCCCATCCATAAATACAGACCTCTCATCGCAGAGGAAACGCCTAAACTGGAGTCAATAGTTGGCAAAATGAATTGCATGTAACTTTTCGTTCAATTGACACATCGATTTTAGATGTGGAAGATTTACAGTAGTATATAACAAAAACGATTGTCTTCCTTCCTTCCACAAACAAACTGACGTGCTTTAATTTGAGGCTTCAAACGAAGATCTAACGGGAATATTTAAGAATACTAGTATATTACTCGTGATAGTTTTGTCGTCAGAACTATACTTGTATCGGTTCAAATGTTGTCATAATGTTGCGAGAAAATCGTTTTCAAGTACAGCTTGAAAAATCTTCAAAGACTGCAAATATGATGTTCTCAGTTGCTCTGAAAAACGAGCAGAGAAATGCGCGGCAATTTATCGCGTGCTAACTTTTCGAAGAATTTGAATTTGGAAGAGGTGATTAACAAGAAAAAATCAATTCTGTTTTTAAATATTTACGGGAAAAGGAAGGGACGCAGCTAAATAACTGTGTCCAGTGCATACCTGGGGTGTAAAAGCAGATCGGGCTCGTCCCTGCGGAGGACACGTCGGAGTCCGACTCCGGCGCGTATTCGGCACGGCGGTTCACCACGTAGCAGAGATCAAGCGCGGGGAGCGTCTCGAAGAGCTTCGCCGACTCGGAACCGCTCTGTTCCTCTTCCAAGCTGAAGCAGAAGCCGAGATCGATGCAGCCGCGGAGCTCGTCGAGGTCCTCGGCGGTGATGCTCCGGCAGGGAGTCCCAGAGCGCCGGCGCTCGCGGTGGAGGTCGCGGTGGCGCTGCCAGGACTCCTCGCGGAGGATATCCGGCGACCAGGACTTGGACTTCACAAGCGGCGGCCTCGGCAACGCCGCCATGGCTGACAGGCAGATTGCTATTTGCTCTCGTTTGCTGTAGCGGTTCTGAGGAAAAAGATGGGTCTTTGTTGGTTTATATACCGGGAGAACTTTCCTTTTTTTCCCACTTATTGGATGGAAGTCCTCTTTTTTTGTGGAGCGATTCCCCCTAATGTCGTATTATTTTTCACTCCTCAAAGTAGGAAGGAAAGTAGGGGATTGCCTTCTAAATTGCCAATTTACGTATATGGAATCAGATTTGGGGAGGGGGCTGTTGTGAGTTGTGTTAAGTGCAGTTGGTTGTCCTCGTCATGGTCCCTCTGTTCCCGCCTTTATTATATTTCCCATGTGTTGGCTTGAATACCTAATGGTGGTGTTACCGCCTACGCTGCCTTGAGTTTTTGCCGTGGGATGCGGGTCTACATGGTAAGACAATGGGATTTAATATTAATCACCATGACACAGCCAAAATGTGGCTAATTACGGACTTGGTATCTAATGGACCTGATTTTGTTAAGAATCATTGAAACACAATCCAAAAGGAATTGGGGATGCATCTTCTTGCACGTCTCCCATCAATCTCTTGGTAATAGTTCTTTTAGGTAAATTTGGAAGGTCGTGCGCAAACACAATGAGCACGTTTGGTTTGGAGGTTTTTTTTGACACGTTATAACCCGCCTTAAAATGTGTTATTTGATGGATAACATGTTTTCTGTTTTTGTGTTTGGATTGGGGGGTTTTACTGTTGAAGGGGTTTTTTGTTATGTAATTGTATTGAAGTTTGGAAAAATGATTATAAGTTGAGTATTTTATAATTTTTAAATGACAAGATGGTATACTATAATATTTTTTGTTGTAATGGATGCAATAAAAATGAGTGATTTGATGCATTAAATGAGAGATTGCGGTTTTGGAGTGGCTCCACAAGATGGAGAATAAAAGATAAATGAAAGGACCCACATGTTGGAAATGGAGGTTTTGGAGGAAAATCTTAAGAAAAATCCTCCTTAAATGGAGATAACCCAAATTTTGTGAAGTAACCCTCAATCCAATAGATTTTTGAGGGAGGGAAAGTTGAGAACCGAATGAATCCTTTGAAAAATTATCACCTAAAATGTTTAAATAGTTTAAATTTTTTATATTTTTAGCAAAATGGTAAAACTTTTCTAAGGGCGCGTAAACCATTTGAGCCTCGCGTTAGTTTGGGAATTATATTGATTTTTGCATGCTAATTCTTATGCGGTTGTATTAATTCATTTTTTATTGGGTAGATTTGGTAGGTTAGAAATTGAAACATATAATCCTTACATTTTTCCTTTGATAAAAAAACAACTCAAGAATAAGATGTACATAATAAGTGTTCAGTCCCTTTCATTGTTATTTTTTTTAAAGATGTAAAGTTCTTGCATTTTATAAATATTCTTGGATGTAATATATTCTTATTTTTAACGTTATAAATAAACAAGATATATGGATATATTTTCTGAGTCAATTAACACCTTAGATATATAGTTCATTACGATATATTCTTTTAAATAAAGTATCATATATTACAGTTTATAGTTGTCCTCATTGCATGATCCACTTACTTTAGGATTGGATAGTGGCATCACTTTTACTTCTAGATAAAGAATTGTTTTCCTTTCTTCTATATATTTGCTTCTAACCATTTCATTTGTTTTCCGGTTGTTGCAACATTTTCATCGGAGTTGTCTCTTCTATACCAGCAAGTTGGTGTGCATATGAGGATATATGAGATTGTATGATCTCTCGAACGAATTATACAGGTTCGTTGAACTGAAAGACATGAGCCCACTAATGAGATATTGGGAATAAAACAAATTCCATTAATGATAGTCTTGTTTGGGTAACAAACAAGAATTTGAAAGTATGATATATGCTTTTGGAAAGCATATGATTAATACTATCACCAAATGAGCGATAGAGAAATTTACTCATAAACCTTGAGGAGGACAGTCAAATAAGGATTTGGACTTCATGTTTAATCATGGTCTTTCAGTATATAGAATGTATGAGTATTGAGAATACTCAAGGGTGATGCTATTTTAGATGGTTGCATACCATGATGCTTCAATTCAAAGGGATAGACGAAATCATGTAGATTTTAGTGATTCCATTTTGTGGCTATATGGTTGAGAATTAACTAAATTAAATCTCAAATCATACAACCTGTTTCTTGATCTGAATGATTGGAGAAATGAAAATGGATGCGAAATGATTCAGAGAAATGGTTATAAATGGATCCAAATGGAAATGCCAAAAATGATTTAAATCTCGACATGAGATGTGATCTTAATATCAAGCAACTATACATCTTCTGCACAATATCGCTGACCCTATCTCCAAATATCCACGGATGCCGCATGTAAATCTTAATTCGATTAGGATTAATACATTAAGAGATCGATCACTATTAATTTTGATTGTAATGATGTGTGAAAGTGATTCACACGTGTGGAAATAGTGATTAATATGAATGGTGATTCATAATAATCAATTATACGAATTTTATTCACATCAATTTAAAGGACTTGTGTATGAATATGACTCGTACAATCAATATTAATATGAATAGGATTCACATTGAGTACTAAAAAATGTAGGATTTACATTTAGTTATGGATAATGAATTTGATTCAATTTTTTCAAAGGTTATTTATTATTTATCATAAAATAATTATGAATTTTTTGATGAATATTTGAAACTAAATTTTATTTCAAATAGAATTAGGATTAAATAAAGAGGAGAGAGAATGGAAGTTGTTCTCCAACAACTTCCATCCATGAGAGTCGTTCACATGGAGTAATATTCCATGGTATATGTCCATGATGTCTATTTTATTTCTTTATTTTATGATAGTCATCATCTTTCCTAATTCTAATTGAAATAGGACTGCAACACTCAATTCAAGGAATAGGATTGTCATCTTGGTCGTCCATTCTCCTATAAAAGAAGAGGCATGAGTTCTTTTAATTGCTTCCAAGACCATAGAATTGAGAATTCCTTTCATAGAAAAAAAATCTATGACCGTTTATCATATTTCCCTCTTCTGCATGGTCGCATCCTCTTTCCATCTCCTCCCATTGAGCTACCTAATCTTGTGAGGAGGATCGTCTTCTTCGAAGGAGGATTTTGTAAGACAAAATATGGAGTATCGATCCTATTAAGATCATCTTGGACATAGACATCAAGAAGAGAGTACCTTCTCTCTAGTTTGGGAGATGTATATTGGTCATGTCCATGCATGCAGGTATTACTCTGTTGGATTGGATTGAAGTTAGGATGTCTCTTACTTTGACGGGTAAGGATCATATTCATGCTTCAGAGGTATTTTCCCTTATCTCGTACGGATGGTAAAATGGTCCAGAAATTGTTTCCGGTATCAAGTGGTTTCGCTTTATAATTTTTTATTTTTATGCTACCTATGCAACTCATATGATGAGTCTATTTATTTGAATTGGATCCAGATTTCTTATGCATACTTGATGTATGAGGCTAATTACCTCCTTTCATAATTATCCAATGAAGTACTAATATATATATAAGGTAAAATGGGGGTTGCCCCCATGGGGGGAGCTAACTTGGCTCCCCTCGCGCCATTCCGTCCGTTTTTTTTATTTTTTTTTGAAAAATTTCTTTCGTAAATTTTCATTAATATATACATATATATGTCCTCAAATTTTCACGCGAAACAGATATTCCTACGACCTCCATCTAGAAGGGTCATTTTTTAGCAGTTATGTTACCTTTAAAAAATGGTTGTCTTGATGGAGGCTGCAGGAGTCTCTATTTCGCAGAAATTTGAATAGCATGATATAGGAATATAGTGATGAATATTCACGGAAGAAATTTTCAAAAAAAAAATAAAAAAAACAGGTGAAATGACGTAGGGGGAGCCAAGTTAGCTCTCCCTAGGGGACAACCCCATTTAACCCATATATATATGGGTAAAATGTATATGCCCCTAGGGGGAGCTAACTTAGCTCCCTCGTCTTATTTTTTGCATTTTTTTTATTTTTTTTTGAAAATAAAAATCATGTAAATTCATTATTATATCTTTATATTATGTCATTCAAATTTCATGAGAAACAGAGACTCCTATGACCTCCATCCAGACATGGTCGATTTCAAAAATCCTGGGACCGTTAAAAAATGACTGTCTGGATGAAGGCCATAGGAGAGTCTGTTTCACACGAAATTTTTATGATATAATATAGGGATATAGTGATGAATATTCACAGAAAAAAATTTCAAAAAAATAAAAAATAAAAAATTTCAAAAAAATAAAAAAATGGACAAAATGGGGTGAGGGGAACTAAGTTAGCTCCCCCTAGGGGGCAACACCCATTTTACCCTATATTATATATATATATATAGGGTAAAATGTGTATGCCCCTTAGGGGAAGCTAACTTAGCTCCCTCCGCCTCATTTTTCACTTATTTTTTTTATTTTTTTGAAAATAAAAATTATGTAAATTCATTATTATATCCCTATATTATGTCATTCAAATTTCATGCGAAACATAAACTCCTACGACCTCCATCCAGACATGGTCATTTTAAAAATCCTGTAATCGTTAAAAATGATTGTCTGGATGGAAGCCGTAGGAGTCTCTGTTTCACACAAAATTTGAATAACATAATATAGGGATACAATGATGAAGATTCACGGAAAAAATTTTCAAAAAAATAAAAAATAGAGAAAATGAGGTGGGGGAGCTAAGTTAGCTCCCCCTAGGGGCAACCCCATTTTCCTCATATCCGCCCCTCATTTTGGCGTCATTTTTTTCTTTTTTTTGAAAAATATCACCATGTATATTCATACCTATATCCCTCCTATATGACATTCGAATTTCGTCAGAAACAGAGACTCCTACGGCCTCGATCGAGATAGTGTCGATTTAACAAATCCTGTTACCGTTAAAAATGAATGTCTGGATGGAGGCCGTAGGAGTCTCTATTTCCGACGAATTTCGAATGGCATATAGGAGGGATATATGGATGAATATACATGATGACATTTTTTCAAAAAAATAAAAAAATGCTGAAAAGGCGCGGGGGCAACCCCATTAATCTCATATATGTATATATAGGGTAAAATGTGTATGTCCCCTAGGGGGAGCTAACTTATCTCCTTGCACCCCATTTTCACATATTTTTTATTTTTTTAAAATAAAAAAATATGTAAATTCATTATTATATTCCTATATTATGTCATTCAAATTTCATGCAAAACAGAGACTCCTACAGCCTCCATCCAGATAGGGTCGATTTAAAAAATCCTGAGATCGTTAAAAAATGACTGTCTGGATGGAGGCCGTAGGAGTCTCTATTTCACATAAAATTTGAATGACATAATATAGGGATATAGTGATGAATATTCACGAAAAAAATTTTCAAAAAATAGAAAAAATGGGAGAAAATAGGGTGGGGGGAGCCAAGTTAGCTCCCCTAGGGGGCAGCCCCATTTTACCCATATATATATATATATATATATATATATATATATATAGGATATCTTTCAAATGAGACATGGTCCTTCCATCCATAAGGAAGGCCAACGATCTCTGCCATCCGTAATTGATCGTATGGTTGTTATTAATGGCATGGTAAAATTATTTATAAATTAAGCAAAAACCTATTTTTGTCTTTATACATTATCTAAATATAGTATGTAACCACCTCAATTACATCCTCCATTAATGTCACCTTAATTGGTTATTCAAATTAAGAAACCTATATTATGGCATGTTGAATAATTAGGTTGTCTCCCATGTTTACGGATGGATGTTGACGGGCATCAACACCGCCAAGAGCTTCGACGCTGCTGTGATCTACAATGAAGGAAGACGTGGTTGCATGAACATGTGGGTATCCATTTCCTTAATTTTCATGTTTTCTATTGATTCTGAAATGTTGATTACTGATTTTGGATTCTTTACGGAAGTGGGTTTGGATCTTTTGGAGTATTATCATTACTTTTGTTTTATTTTTTTGTTTATGTGCCGTTGATCTTTTTTGTGTTTAGGTTAGTGAGTTGTTGAGATTTTTTGATGATAATGACCTTTCTCCATAATGTTGATCTTTTTTGTGTTTAGGTTAGTGAGTTGTTGAGATTTTTTTGATGATAATGACCTTTCTCCAGAATGTCTTGATGGAGTACCATATTTTTTGAAGCCTGATGGTGTTTCTATCCCATCAATATTGATACAAACGACGACGTCACGGATGATAATGATCTTCCCGAAACCAGATTTTTAGCATCATGCGCAACGTCATTGGCAAGGAAGAAGTCGATGGCACGTGTAGTTCCATGGAATGACGTTGCGGCTCTCCGGGAAGACTTTCATACAAAGGACGACGACAACACGTAGATCGGATGGTGATGCATGTACACGGTATTGTAACCAGTCCTGGATGAAGAACGATTCACAGTTTTATACAATATTGATGTGTACTGTACAATATTAATGTGTATTATACAATTTTGATTTGTATTATACATATTCCTGATGTATTTTTACAAAACAAATGGTTGCGAATGAAAATTATAGTTTTTTTATAAATCTTGTATATATTGACGTGCATTGCATATTTTGGATGTGCATTGTACATTTTAGAAGTGTTTTATACAAATTTGGTTTGTATATTTGCATTAATTAAGCGTCAATGACTACCGTATTTTTACAAATAACCATACAAATTTTATTATGCAAAAATCATACAATCGTTACAAAGAACCATACATTAATTACTAACAAGATTTGTATTTTACAAAAAACCATGCAAAATTTACAAATAATGGATGACTTTTTGAATAAACAACGGATTCTACAAAAAACATACAATCGTTACAAAAGGAACCTTGAATTATGCAAAAAAATGCGTGAGGATACAAACATATGCCCCAGATAATATCGCCTATCACAAAACTAGATACTTTTTAAATATGGTATTGCAAAAAATACCAAAAATTAAACTAGCTAAATTTAGTATTTCGAAATATTAATTAATGTGCATAATTAATGCAAAAGTTGATGACCAAAATACCCTTTTGGGCAACAAAATTGAAGGTGCCGTTGGATTTGAATCCGATGGTCTAGATCGTTGGCCTTCCTTAGGGATGGAAGGACCAAGTCTCATTTGAAAGGCCCCCTATATATATATATATATATATATATATATATATATGAGGAAAGGGAGCCTACTTTGTGAAGTAGGTAACCTTACCTACTTCACATTCAATTTTTGCAAATTTTTTATTTTTTTGAAAAATGCCACCGTGGATTTTCATAATTATATCCCTCTAATATGTCATTCAAATTTCATCAGAAACTGAGACTCCTACGACCTTCATCCAGAACATGTAAAATACATCAAATCTGTGACTGTTAAAAAATGATTGTCTGGATGGAGGCCGTAGGAGTCTCTGTTTCTGACGAAATTTGAATGACATATTAGAGGGATATGATTATGAAAATCCATGGTGGAATTTTTGAAAAAAAAAATAAAAAAATTGCAAAAAATAAAATGTGAAGTAGGTAAGTTACCTACTTCGTAAAGTAGGCTCCCTTTCCTCTCTCTCTCTCTCTCTCTCTATATATAGGGATTGATGGGGCTGCCTCCTGGGGCAGCCAAGATGGCTGCCCCACCCCATTTTTGAACATTTTTTTTATTTTTTTAAAAATATCACCATGTATATTCATCCATATATCTCTCCTATATGTCATTCGAATTTCGTCAGAATTAGAGACTCCTACGGCCTCCATCCAGACAGGGTCGATTTAAAAAATCCTGCAACCTTTAAAAATGACGTCTGGATGGAGACCGTAGGAGTCTCTATTTCTGACGAAATTCGAATGCCATATAGAAGGGATATAGGGATGAATATACATGGTGATATTTTTCCAAAAATATAAAAAAATTACGAAAAATGGGAGGGGGGCAGCCCCATTTTTCCCATATATATGGGAAAAGGGAGTATGCTTCTGGGTGTATCCAACTTACATGCTCCCACCCATTTTTCCCTAATTTTTTATTTTTTTGAAATGAAAACTATAAGAATTTAGATCAGAATATGTCGTCAAGGTGCTATTAAAAATTTGGCATGATTCGAGACTTCTATCCCCTACATTCAGACTGTCAAATTTTAACGATCTCAGAATTGCTAAAATTGACCCCGTTCAGATGGAGGGCATAGGAGTCTCTGTTTCTGACGAAATTGGAATGACATGTTCGGGGGATATAATTATGAATTTACATATTTTTATTTTCTAAAAAATAAAATAGGAAAAAATAGAGGCGGGAGTAGCCAATTGGCTACACCCATGGAGTAGCCTCCTTTAACCCTATATATATATATATATATGGAAAAATAGGATTGCCCCAACCCCATTCTTCGTGAATTTTTTTATTTTTTGGAAAAATATCACTATGTATATTCATCCCTATATACCTCCTATATATCATTCGAATTTCGTCAGAAATAGAGACTCCTACAGTCTCCATCCAGACATCATTTTTTTAATGGTCGTAGAATTTTTTAAATCGACCATGTCTGGATGGAGGCCGTAGGAGTCTGTTTCTGACGAAATTCAAATGACATATAGGACATATATAGGGATCAATATACATGGCAATTTTTTTATTTTTTTGAAAAATATCGCCATGTATATTCATCCCTATAGCCCTCCTATATGCCATTCGAATTTCATCAGAAACAGAGACTCTTACGGCCTCCATCCAAACAAGATCGATTTAAAAAATCATGCGACCGTTAAAAATGACATCTGGATGGAGGCCGTAGAAGTCTCTATTTCTGACAAAATTCGAATGGCATATAGGAGGGATATAGGGATGAATATACATAGTGATATTTTTTTCAAAAAAATAAAAAAATTGCGAAAAATGGGGTCATTTTCCCCATATATATAGGGAAAAAGGAGCCTACATCGGGTGATGTAGGTAAATTACCTACATCGAATTTTTTTTCTCATTATTTTTTTATTTTTTTGAAATGAAATCTTCGGGGATTTACATCACCATATACCACCATTGTGTCATTCCAAATTCAGCTGAATTCGAGACTTCTATCCACACCATCAAGATTGTCAAATTTTAACGGTCTCATAATTGTTGAAATTGACCCCTTCAGATGGGCATGTTAGAAATATTTTTCTCTCATAAAATTTAAAACACATAATCCACTCTATATATAAAGTAAATCCCATTGAGGTTTCATTCGAAAAAATGAAAAATAATGGAAAAATGACCCGATGTAGGTAAGTTACCTACATCACCCGATGTAGGCTCCTTGCCCCCACCCTATATATATATATATATACATATATATATATGGGTTAAATGGGGCTGCCCCTGGGGAGTTACTTCCCCCCGCACTATTTCGCCCTCTTTTTTCATTTTTTTTGAAAATTTCTTTTGTGAATATTCATCACTATATCCCTATATTATGTCATTCAAATTTCGTGTGAAACAGAGACTCTTACGGCCTCCATCCAGACAATTATTTTTTAACGGTAACAGAATTGCTAAAAACGACCCTTCCAGATGGAGGTCGTAGGAATCTCGGTTTCATGCGAAAATTTAATGACATAATATAGGTATATATTGATGAAAATCCATGGAAGAAATTTTCAAAAAAAATAAAAAAGATGGTGAAATGACGTGGGGAGCCAACTTAGCTCCCCCATGGGGGCAGCCCCATTTTACCATATATATATATGAATTAAATGAGGCTACTCCGTGGGAGTAGCCAATTGATTTCTCCCACCCCTATTTTCTCTCTATTTTTTATTTTTTTAAATAACAAATATGCATATTCATCACTATATTCCGCTAATATGTTATTCCAATTTCGTCAGAAATAGAGACTCATATGACCTCCATCTGAAGGGGGTCAATTTCAGCAATTTTGAAACCGTTAAAATTTGACAGTCTTGATGGAGGGGATATAAGTCTCGAATTAAGCTGAATTTTGAATGACACCATGGTGACATATTGTGATCTAAATTCCAATATGTTTCATTTCAGAAAAATAAAAAAAATACAAGGAAAAAGGGGTGGGAGCATGTAACTTGGGTACAACGAGGGAGCATACTCCATTTTCCCTATATATATATATGGGTTAAATGGGGCTACCCCCTGGGAGTAGCCAACTTGGCTTCTCCCACATCTATTTTTCCATCATTTTTTATTTCTTTGGAAAATAAAAATTTGTAAATTCATCATTATATCCCTCTAACATTCAATTAAAATTTCATCAGAAACAGAGACTTCGATGGCCTTCATCCAAACAAGGTCGATTTAAAAAATCCTGCGAGCGTTAAAAATGACGTCTGGATGGAGGGCCTAGGAGTCTTTGTTTCTGACAAAATTTTAATAGAATGTTAGAGGGATATAGTGATGAATATACAAATTTTTATTTTCCAAAGAAATAAAAAAATGAGGAAAAAATAGGGGTGGGAGTAGCCAAGTTGACTACTCCTAGGGGGCAGCCCCATTTTACCCATATATATATAGGATTTTTATCCAGAGGGCACTGTGCCCATTTGAGATAAAATGGGCCCTTATTCTGCACCGTTAGATTAAATCATGCAATCCCATGATTATAGGAACCGCATTTGTAACCGCCTTTTTTGTAAATATGAAAATTAATTATGTTTTTTAATTAAAAAAGAGTCATTCATTCTCGTGTGAATCACTATCGAGGAAAAAAACCATTTTTTCTCAATCGAGAGAGCATCCATCGATTGTTAATACGCAATTTCTCATTCGAGAGAGCATCCATCGATTGTTAACACGCAATCTGGAACCAAAGGTATTTTGATTTGTATTTTTTAATTTTTACATGTTTTTCGATACATGTTTTTCGTTGCTAATATATATTTAATAGGTTCGTGCATGGATCATTCGCGAGTAGTTTACGATCTTGATATATCAGATTCAACTATGAAAGACGACTTTGTTCATGGTTCAGAGAGTGAAGATTATTTATGTGAATTCGATGATGAAGGCAATCTTTTCGATCTTATTGATGTCAACAAGAACTCTGAAAGAATAGGTGATGACACGCCAAGCGACTTAGGTAAAAGGTACTAAATGGTCGTTGCGACCCAAGTCACCAGACGTGGTCAATCGAGAAAAAGAGACCACCAAATAAGATAAAATCAGCTCAAAACACGATAGCGGTCTTGCTATTATTTTAACCTGGTATAAGCGACCAGGGTCGAACACAAGGAGCACGTAATGGCCTCGCGGCCTACGAAGTAGTCAAAAATAAAAGAAAAGAAAAGAAAAGAGTATTTTTGGTGGATTTTAATCTTTTTATATTATTTTTTGGATTTTTAATGTATTAAGAAAATAAGGCAAACAAGAAAACAAAGCAATTCAACTATTTATTTAATGCACTAAAAATCAACCAAAAATTCAAATAAAAATGTTTTTGTGTATTTTATAATTTTTACTGTTTTTAGTGAATTTTTGGTATTTTTCTGATGTTTATTTAATTTTCTAAAAATCAAACAAGATAAGAAAAAGGAGATACTGTCTAGCCGAGCTTGAAGGACCTAGATAAAATATCTAGAAATCCCCACTAAGCCGGGAGGTAATTTTCCTGTAAAGAGAAACAGACAAGGAAAATTTAGGCACCTTAATTATTATTTTTGGGTTTTTAAATTATTTATTAGAATTTTTAGGAGTTTTTAGGTGTTTTCAAAATTTTGTGAGCCTTATATAATGAAAAATAGCCAAAATTGGCTAGAAAATCAAGCAAGCCAAAACAAATAGTAGCTAATTTTTTTGTAATTTTTAGATAGGTTTTAATATTTTTTTGTGATTTTTCAAAGCAAATAGTAACAAAAATGGCTGTTTTTGAATTTTTAAAAATAGCAAATAAAACCAAAAATGTCTCCGAAAATTCTAGAAAATTTTACAACATGGCAGGAGCCATGTTTCCAATTTTCATGGAATTTGGAGTAAGTTTGATATTTTATTCAAAAATAAAACCAAGGTACAGTGCATAGAGACCTGTACGTAATTTCCAAGAGTTCTGGGGGTCCGGTGCAAAATACCCAAAAAAACACGCATGTGGCACGTGCCTGGGGCACTCAGGGACCTAAATGCAAAGAAAACAAGGTCCGGGGACTATTTGGTAACAGGTACCAAAAGTCCGAGGACTTGTTTGTAATTTACCCACAAATATCACGCACTTGCACAATTAATTCACGCACAGGGGTATAAATGCAATTATATAAAACTATTCATTCAGTTCAGAACATCCCAGAACTACAAGACTAAATCTGCAAATATCCCAACAAACACGTGTTGAAGCACGTGATACACTACAAGCGGGGGTATATGTGCAAATAGCAAACAAGACAAGGGCCTCAGTGCAAATTTACCAACGTAAATAAAGTTCTAAAAATATTTACAGGACTAAACTGAAATTAACCTAAACTAAGGGCCTAAGGGATAAATTACCCTTTATTAATGAAGCCGTCAGATGGATGCCACGTGGTGTATCAAACGGTCAGGATCAAGTGGCACTCCAACGCTGGCCTCCTCGGGATGATCGGACGGCCAAGGCGTAGCCACGTGGAGGATCACACGGTTGAGGGTAGCGGTGGCTAAACCTTGCGCATCGAACGGTCCATATCGCCCCTCCCTAGATCTGACGGTGCTGTGAACTCCTCAGATGGACGGACAGGATCAAGTCTGGAGCTCGAGGGGCGATCGGACGGCGGAGAAGGATGCTGGACGAACTGAGCGCCGGCGAACTTCGTCGGGCTCGTGGCGGCGCTGGTCTCCTCCTGGAAGCTCGCTGAAGATCGGAGAAGGTGCGTGGAAGGCTTCCGCGTCGAGTGGTGGCCTCCGATGACCCAACCGAGCCCTGGAGAGCTCCGGCGAGGTCGGCGGAGGCGGAGCTACTGGACCAAATGGTCCAAGCCCTCAGATGGGCCTGGATGAACCTGCAAAGTGTGCCAGCGAACTCACGGGTTGAGGGCAAACTGCCTCAACCCAGTTAGGCGTGGTGAAAGTGGTCAGGGAGTCGGTGCGGGCGAGCTCCGGCGAGGGGGTGGACGGAGGAGCTCGAACCCCAGCTCCTGTGCGAGCTGGGTTGAATGGAGGGGTGTAGAACGTGCGCGGGAGGAAGGCGGAGGCTATGGTGCAGCCCAATGATCGAATGGGAGGCGAACGTGGCCGGAATCGAAGGTGGTCGGCGACGGGGTGATTTGGGGCTAATCGAAAATTAAAGAAAAGGAGAAGAAATCTAAGCTACCTAGGTAGATGGTTCGACTGTGGGCGAGCTTGGGAAGCTCTGGGTCCTTGCCTCGAGGAGCGTCGACGTCCGAGGCTCTGGCTCCTGCTCTAAGCGGAGCACGGCGGAGCTAACCCGCCGGATCGATGGTCTCTTGCTTCCTCCTCGCTGCGACACCTGCGGGAGCAAGCTGTCACTCTCACTCGGCCGGTGGAGGTCACTGGGTGGCGAACAAATGAACCAAAGATGAGGATTAGGGTGGCGGAGCTCGTCTTAAGTATGGGTGCAGGTCCGGCTAGAAGAGGTTGAGTAGGGCAATGTGGAGCGCGGATCTCGAGGCGGATACCCCGGTGAGGGTGTCGGATGTGACGTGATCAAAACGGACCCGGGGTTTAGGGGGATGATGATCGGGTTTGGACACAAAAAAGTCGAGAAATCGGGTCGGGTGTCAAAACCCGTGGGAGGTGGTCCTGGGGGGGAAGTTGACCGGGCGGTCAACAACCCCCCTGGACCTATGGGAAGCGGCCGCGTGGCAAATATTTAGAAATTAAATTAAATATAGCAAACGGCCAAATTATTAAAAAAGTCAAAACATGAAATATTTTTATTTTAATTTTTTCTATTTTTTTGTGATTTTTAATTAATTTTTCAAAATATAAATAAGGTATTTACATTATAGTACTATACATAGGTATATATACAATATAGGGTTTTTAATTTTTGATTTTTAATTTGTTATTTTTATACCTTTTTATTCCCATTTTATATTTTATTTATTTATATCATAAAATAAGGAATACAAATATATTTTTATTTTATTTTTATCATTTATATACATAGGTGAAATAAATATATATGTACATGTATATACATGGTGTATTTACAATATATTTTTGGGTTTTTAATTTTGTTCTTTTTATTTTGTTTTTCTTTTAGTTGTTTTTATTTTATTTATTTATAACATAAAAAGTAGAATATGTACAAATTTTATAAAACTTAATTTTATTTATAAGGTGAAATAAATATAAGTGAGTGGGTTATATACATGGTGAAAGTGATGTTTTTGTTTTCTTTTTAATTTTTCTATTTTTATCTTGATTTTATATAAATAAATATATACAAGTATTTACAAGCCCTTTTGAGTCTATTTTTGGGAGGAAAATACTTTTATTTTATTTACATATATATTTACACATATGAGCCCCTATCTCCCTCTACTTTGGCTTTTATGCGGTCAGGCCCATGCTGAGCCCTCCCTTGGGTTAGGTTGCTCAATATTTATTCTAAATATTTCCCTCTTTTTCTTTTTGATCTTTATTCTTTTATTTTTTCACAAAAACATGCTAATTATTACTATTTACACCATGCATGCTTTTGGTAATTATTTATATTTACAAATATATACATGCATTTGTAAAGGTTTTTGTAGCTAAAATATAAGAATAAAGAGTGATGAATGAGTATTCATCACCCCCCTATACTTAACTTTGCTAGTCCCTTAGCAAACACTTATTTGAAAAAGAAGTGAAAAAGAAATAAAGAAAAAGAAAAAGAGAATGTACATGGATCAAGGTTGATTTATTAAACTTGCCTTCATTAAATTAAGGTATGGAGCTCGATCAGATCTTTGGATTATTAATGTGTCGGAACCTTATTTGGACTTAAGCCTAAAACTCAACAGCCTCTAAGTTCCACTAATCTCTAATCAAGACTCCTCAATGCTCCATATCAGAACAAGTCATCAATCACAAACCCTGAAGACCATGAATCTTTCCTTGTCCTGTGAATGTGAGGTATAAGCTCTCCACTTCAGAAATGGCAACTTGACAACCCTCCCAAACAAGGTAACTCTATGACCTCAATCTGGCCACTCTTTCCTCGAGGAGCGGGGTATTCCCTTCTAAGTTCAAGTTCAACCGGCTCAAGAAGAGGAGGAAGAAGAGAATGGGTCAAGGCCAGTGTAGCCATGTACCCTTGGGAGCTTGACCAGTGTAGCCAAGTCTCCCTGCTGCAAGCTACATAAGGTAAGGCATGGATCTCAAGCTTTGCTTATTGCACTCTATATACATACTCTGGTGGGATTATCATTTTCTATCAGACCCACCACTTTTTTGGAGTTATTTTCTTTTTGCATTTTTTTAAAGTGCATCTATACAACATATACATGTGCAGCATATATACAAGGAGTTTTTCCTCTTGAGCCAGTAGACTATCCCTCTTTTGAAGCTTTATTGCAACCCACAACTCTAGTCGTTAGATCTCATGGCAACCAGACCAAGTTGAGACGCACTTCCTTCACTAAAAGAAGAAGAGAGGTTCCGCCTAGAAGTACCACCCTCATATGCTACCCCAAGTCAAGGAAGACTGCCTCCTTACCACCTCATCTGTAGAGAGCTCGGTGCAAAGTGCTGATGTCCAAGTAAAGACATTGTCCATATGAGTCATGTGTTGTTGTTAAGTGCTCTACTTAGGCTCATTGAGATGACATGTGATCATAGCCTAGTGGACTCAGAGAATTAAGTCACCATGGACCTGAAAAGCCTTAAACCTAAGCCCTATAAGGTTCCTCTTAGAAATTAGGTGGATTAAGATCTTAATCAAGCTCCATTTCTCAATTTGATTCCAGGCTAGTTTAAATGTCAACTATCATCCAGAAAAACTATATACATATGTACAAAAGATGCTATTTACACAAATTTTTACAAACATGCAAAATTTTTTAAAAATGTTTTGAAATCATGAATGGATGATGCATGAAGTGCAAGTTTTGCAAAAGGTATTTACACACATTTAGACAAGATTTTGCAAACTTTTTTGATTTTCAAAACATTTTGGAAAAATTTTGTACTATATACATAATTTTGATAAGAAAATATTTACACAAGCTTTACATAAAAGGTTTTTGAAAACATTTTTACAAAAATCATTTGTACACTAGCTATTTATGTGCAAATAAAGAATGTTTATGTACATGAAAAATTTTTAATTTTTGTGGTTTTTAAGGTTTTTAGCCATTTTATTTATTTACACACTCACACAAAGTACGAGTTATGGCTAAAGTATATATGAAATATATACACATCCCCCTATACTTAGCTCGAACGATGTCCTCAGAGTCAAGAGCGATGAAGAAGACATAACTCGTGCTAGGTATAGGGAAGTGAAAAGGAAGGCTATATACAAAGTCGAATGAATGAATAGAAAGTCAAAAGGAACTCTCGGGTCTTCCCCCTATACTTAGGATCAAGTAATACTAAGTATAGCAGGCTGTATATTAAGGGAAAAACCGAGTGAAGAATGTACAGAGTCTACCCCCCTATACTTAGGGTAAAATATCCCTAAGTATAGGCAGCAAAAACAGGGGTAAATAGAAACAAAAGAAATACCTGAAGGTCCTACGCCCCCCCTATACTTAGGGTAAAGTGCACCCTAAGTATAGCATAATCAAAAGATGAAGAAAGGGATGTGGGACTAAAGAATGTAGTGATATAGACATCTGGATCTATACAAGGCGGAAGATCAGTGAAGATCAGGCGTGAGATGCATTAGATGTGAGTCAAAGACCACATCTCACGCAAAATGAATAGGGGCAACATCTACGACCCGCGGCTCATGATCTAGAAATGGCTTGAGCCGCTGGCCGTTCACACGAAAGGTACTCTCAGAAGACAACTCGGATATATCAATGCTACCGTTGTCATGTACCTTTCTCACCAAGTAGGGTCCCTTCCACTTGCTCTGTAGCTTCCCTGGAAATAAACGAAGCCTCGCATCAAACAGCCATACTCTCTGTCCAGGCTCAAAATGCTTGTGGCTGATGTGAGAATCATGCCACTCCTTCACTCTCTCCTTATAATGTAGGCTGTTTGAGAAGGCGGTATCTCTCAACTCCTCCAGGGCTGCTAACTCTGCCTTCCTCTGGTCTCCTACACCATCTGGATCCATAAGTATCTCAGTGACTGCCCAAAGTGACCTGTGCCGCAACTCAACAGGCAAATGGCACGGCTTGCCATATACGAGGCGAAAGGGAAATGTGCCCAATGGTGTCTTGAAAGACATCCGATATGCCCACAAGACCGAGTTCAAAAGCTGTGACCAATCCTTTCGGTCAGGGCGGACGACTTTCTGCAATATAGTCTTGATCTCCATGTTCGACACCTCGGCTAGACCATTCGTCTGTGGATGGTAAGGTGTAGCAACACGATGGTCTATACCGAACTCGCTAGCAAGAGCCTTTACCTGGTCGTTGATGAAATGAGACCCCCCATCCGAAATCAAAACTCGAGGAACCCCGAACCGCGTGATGATGTGCTTCCTCAAAAATCTGCAAACTGTCCTTGCATCAGCGGCTCGGGCGGGGATAGCCTCAACCCAACGACTAACATAATCTATGGCCAACAGAATGTACTCAAATCCCTGACTCTTAGGGAATGGACCCATGAAATCGATGCCCCATGCGTCAAAAACCTCACAGAAGTGAATGGGCTGCATCGGCATCACATCACGCTATCCACAAGTGCCCATCCTCTGACAGTCAGTACACCTCTTCACGAACTCATCAGAGTCCTTGAAGAGGGTAGGCCACCACAAGCCGGATTGGAGCACTTTCTGTGCCGTTCTCCTCCCAGAATGATGTCCTCCTGCCTCAAGCTTGTGGCAGTAAGTGAGGACGCTATGGTGCTCCTCCTGAGGAATGCACCTACGCCAGACGCTATCCCCTCCCTCGTGGTAAAGGATGGGATCCTCCCAGTGGTAGGACTTGTCCTTCGCAAGGAAGGTCTCAAGCCTCTGCCTGGGCCAATCTTGTAGGACTTTCCCAACAACGAGAAAGTTCACAATATCGGCATACCACGGGAGTGAGGCGATAGCAAGGATCGCCTCATCTGGGAAGGTCTCACAAATGGGATCAATATGCTCAGACTCCTCAGGCTGCTCTAAACGGGAGAGATGATCCGCCACCACGTTCTTGACTCCAGGCTTATCCTTGATCTCAATGTCGAACTCCTGGAGTAGAAGGATCCATCTAGTCAATCTGGCCTTGGCGTCCTTCTTTGCCATGAGGTACCGGATGGCGGTGTGATCAGTGTACAAGGTCACTCTAGATGCAATGATGTAAGATCGAAACTTATCTAGGGCAAACACTACTGCTAGCATCTCCTTCTCAGAGATCGTATAATTCCGCTGGGCGGAATCCAATGTGCGGCTAGCGTAGTGGATAACGAAGGGGACTCCATCCCTCCTCTATCCCAACACAGCCCCCACGGCAAAATCAGAGGCATCCGTCATGATCTCGAATGGGAGAGACCAATCAGGCGGCTGAAGAACAGGAGCCTCAATAACACACTGCTGGAGAGTCTCAAAGGACGAAAGACACTTGTCATCGACAAGGAACTCGGTGTCTTTCGTCAAGAGGTCAGTCAACGGCCGGGCAATCTTGCTGAAATCATGAATGAATCGCCGGTAGAAACCGACGTGCCCCAGAAATGACCGTAACTGCCTCAAATTGGACGGTGGTGCGAGTTTTCTAATGACATCTACCTTGGCCGGATCAACCTCCATGCCCCTGTTGGAGATGATGTGGCCAAGCACCGTCCCTTGAGTCACCATGAAGTGACTCTTCTCCCAAGAAAGCACCAAGTGAACCTCTATACATCACTGGAGTACTCGGTCTAGGCAGTCAAGACAGGAGTCGAATCTGTCGCCGTAGACCGAGAAATCATCCATGAAGACCTCCAAACACTCCCCTACCATGTTGATGGCACGAAAAACCGAGCGACTAAGGCAATCAGGTATCTCTACGATGGTCGTCGCGACCTCGGTCACTTGATCGTGTCGATCAAGAAAAAGTAGACCACCAATATAGATAAAATCAATCAAAAATGCGATAGCGGTCTCACTATTAGATTAACCTGGTATAGCGACCAGGGTCGAACACAAGGAGCACGGGTTGGCCTCTCGGCCTACGAAGTAGTCAAAAAGAGAAATAAAATAAAAGAAGAAAATATTTTTGGTGGTTTTTAATTATTTAATATTTTTTGGATTTTTAATATGTTAAGAAAATAAAACAAGTAAATAAACACACACTTCAACAATTTATTAAAAGTATTAAAAATCAACCAAAAATTCAAACAAAAATATTTTTATGTGTTTTATAATTTTTAGTGTTTTTGGTGAATTTTTGAGAATTTTCTGATGTTTATTTAATTTTCTAAAAATCAAAAAGTAGCTAAAACAGTAGGTACTATCCAGCCGAGCTAAAAGGGCCTAGATAAAATATCTAAAGGCCCCAAAATAGCTGGGAGGTAATTTTCCTGAAAGAAAACAAAATAAGGAAAATTTAGGCACCAATTTTATTGTTTTTGGATTTTTAGATGATTTACTAGAGTTTTTATAAGATTTTGAGTGTTTTTTAATTTTTAGTGATTTTCAGTAATGAAAAATAGCCAAAATTGGCTAGAAAATCAAACACAACAAAGTAGACAGTAGAAAATTTTTTTGTAATTTTTAGACACTATTTAATATTTTTTTGTGATTTTTAAAGTTAGACATTGAAGAAAACAGAGGTTTTTGAATTTTTAAAAAATATCAAATGAAAACAAAAATGTCCTAAAAAATCCTCGAAAATTTTACACTATGGCAGGAGCCATGTGTCCAATTTTCGTTGGATTTGGAGGTAATTTGCTATTTTATTCAAAAATAAAGAGGGGGCACAGTGCACAGGGACCAAAGTGCAAATACCCAAGAGTCTGGGGGGTCTGGTGCAATTAACCCAGGAAGTCACGCGCGTCGCGCATGCCTGAGGCACTCAGGGACCTAAATGTGAAGAAAATAAGTTCCGAGGGCCTTTTGGTAACAGGTACCAAAAGCCCAAGGGCTTATCTGCAAATAACCCAATATATAACGCACATGCTCAATTAAAATACGCAAAGGGGTATAAATGCAAATAAACAAAAACTTTCATTCAATTGATAACAACTAGAACTACAGGGTAGATAATGTAAAAAGCCCAAAAGAGCATGTGTCGATGCACGTGTCAGACCACACACAGGGGTATATCAGTAAATACATGCAAGCACAAGGGTCTCTATGCAAATATCCCAAAACTAAACAACTACGCTAGATATTTACAAGACTAAAAGTGAAATAAAATAACAAAGGGGGCCTAAGGGTAAATTACCCTTTATTACGCGGACCGACTGGATGGAGGGCACGTGGCGCATCCGACGGTGGGGAACAGCGGCCGCTCCACAACTGGGCTCCTTGGACGAATCCGATGGCGAGGGTTCCTCCACGTGGGCGATCGGACGGTGTAGGGCGCAGGTGGCTAACCCTTGTGCATCGGATGACTGGGATCGGTCCTCCTGAGATCGGGCGGTGACTGCTGCTCCTAAGATGGACGGCCCCGATGAAGTCTGGAGCTGGAGGGCTGATCGAACGGAGGAGGAGGATGCTCGAAGAACAGATGATCGGCGAAGTTCGCCGGCCCAGTGGCCTCGCTCCGAGGCTCCTCTGCTGTGCCTGAAGGTCGGAGAAGCTCCGCAATGGTGTCCCGCAGCTGGTGGTGGGCTCCAATGATCCAGCCGAGCTCTGGTGAGTCCCGGCGAGGACGGCGGAGGAAGCCTTCTGGTCCGAATGACCCGAGCTCTTAGATGGCTGGGGTAGTACCTGCAAAGATGACCAGAAGACTCGCGGGTCGAGGGCAAACTGCCTCGACCCGGTTAGGCGGGGTGACGGTGGACGATGGGGCGAGATGGACGAGCTCCGGCGAAGGGGAGACGGTGGAGCTCGAATCCCAGCTCCTGTGCGAGCTGGGTTGAATGGGGATACGAAGAAGGTGCGCGGGAAGGAGGTGAAGGCTATGGCGATGCCTGATGGTCGGATGGTGGTCGGAATCGATCGGAATCGATGGGGGACGACGGAGCAGCGATTTGGGCGAAATGTAAAATCAAAGAAAAAGAAGGTCCTACGAGATTACCTGGGTGGATGAGTAGACTGGGGACGAGCTTAGGAAGCTCTGGGTCTTCGCCTCGAGGAGCATCTCCCTCCGAGGCTTGAGCTCTAGCTGGTGGCGGAGCAACGGCGGTGAAGCTCGCCAGATCAGTGGTCTCTCTTCCTCTCCTCGCTTCGACAGCACCGGACGCGAGCTGTCACTCTCGCGCACACTCTGGAGCTCACTGGGGGTGGAATAAAATGACCAAAGATGGAGAATTAGGGTGGCGGAGCTCGGCTTATGTATGGGTGCAGGTCCGGGAAAGATGGCTCGGGTTCGGCTCCATGGAGCACGGATCCCTAGGATCTATGTCGGGCGAGATTTCCGGATACCTGGGGAGTGATTAGGACCCTGGGTTAGGCTAAATGGTGATCGGGTCTGGCGGTAATAAATGGAGGAAATCAGGTTCTCGAACCAGACCCGCGGGAGGTGGTCCTGGGGGGGTAGTTGACTGGGCGGTCAACATCCCCAGGGCCAATAGGGATCAGCCACGTGGATGGATCTTAGAAGTGAAAATTAGGGTAGCTAGGGACCGATTTAGCAAAAAGTTAAAACATGAAATCTTTTTATTTTATTTTTTTCTATTTTTTTAGTGATTTTTAATAATTTTTTCGAAATAAAAATAAGGTATATACATAATATGTAATATATAGGTATGTGTACACTATATAGGGTTTTTAATTTTTGATTTTTTTAATTATTTTTATGCAATTTTATTCCTATTTTATATTTTATTTATTTTCATTATAAAAAAAGGAATAAAAAGATATTTTTGTTTCATTTTTATTATTTATATACATAGGTGAAATAAATACATATATACATTTATATACATGGTATATTTACAATATACTTTTGTGTTTTTAATTTTGTTATTTTTATTTTGTTTTTTTAATTGTTTTTATTTTATTTATTTACACTATATAATATAGAATATTTACAAAAATTTTGGAAATTCATTTTATTTATTTATAAGGCTAAATAAATATAAAGGTGGTTCTATGTATATGTGATCATGTACAAGAGGTGTTTTTGTTTTCTTTTTAATTTTTAAATTTTTATTTTGATTTTATATTTATAAATATATACAAATATTTACAAGCCTATTTTTGTGAGGAAAATACTTTTATTTTATTTACATATATATTTACACACATGAGCCCCTATCTCCCTCTACTTTGGCTTTTATGCGGTCAGGCCCATGCTGAGCCCTCCCTTGGGTTAGGTTGGTCAATATTTATTCTAAATATTTACCTCTTTTTTTATCTTTATTCTTTTATTTTTGCACAAAAACATGCTAATTATAGGTTTTTACACAATGCATGCTTTTGGTAATTATTTCTATTTACACATATCTGCATGCATTTGCAAAGGTTTTTGTAGCTAAAATATAAGAATTAAGAGTGATGAATGAGTATTCATCACCCCCCTATACTTAACTTTGCTAGTCCCTTAGCAAACACTTATTTGAAAAAGAAGTGAAAAAGAAAGAAAAGAAATAGAGAAAAAGAAAAAGAGAATGTACATGGATCCAGGCTGATTATTAAACTTGCCTTCATTAAATTAAGGTATGGAGCTCGATCAGATCTTTGGATTATTAATGTGTCGGAACCTTGTTTGGACTTAAGTCTAAAACTCAACAACCTCTAAGTTCCACTATTCTATAACCAAGACTCCTCAATGCTCCAGATCAGAACAAGTCATCAACCACAAACCCTGAAGACCATGAATCTTTTCTTGTCCTGTGAATGTGAAGTCTAAGCTCTCCACCTCAGAAATGGTAACTTGACAACCCTCCCCAACAAGGTAACTCTATGACCTCAATCTGGCCACTCTTTCCTCGAGGAGCGGGGTATTCCCTTCTAAGTTCAAGTTCAACCGGCTCAAGAAGAGGAGGAAGAAGAGAATGGGTCAAGGCCAGTGTAGCCAAGTACCCTTGGGAGCTTGACCAGTGTAGCCAAGTCTCCCTGCTGCAAGCTACATCAGGTGGATCATGAAACCAAGCTTTGCTTATTGCACTCTATATACATACTCTAGTGTTATGAGTCATGTGTTGTTGTTAAGTGCTCTACTTAGGCTCATTGAGATGACATGTGATCATAGTCTAGTGGACTCAAAGAATTAAGTCACCATGGACATGAAAAGCCTTAAACCTAAGCCCTATAAGGTTCCTATTAGAAGTTAGGTGGATTAAGATCTTAATCAAGCTCCATTTCTCAATTTGATTCCAGGCTAGTTTAAGTGTCAACTATCATCCAGGAAAACTATATACATATGTACAAAAGATGCTATTTACACAAATTTTACAATCATGCAAAATTTTTGAAAAATGTTTTGAAATCATGAATGGATGATGCATGAAGTGCAAGTTTTGCAAAAAGATATTTACACAAATTTACACAAGATTTTTGCAAACTTTTGATTTTCAAAACATTTTGGAAAAATTTTGTACTATATACATAATTTTGATAAGAAAATATTTACACAAGCTTTACACAAAAGATTTTTGAAATCATTTTTACAAAAATAATTTGTACACTAGCTATTTATGTGCAAATAAAAGAAGTTTATGTACATGAAAAATTTTTAATTTTTGTGATTTTTAGTTATTTTATTTATTAACACACTCACACAAAGTACGAGTTATGGCTAAAGTATATATGAAATATATACACACCCCCCTATACTTAGCTCGAACGATGTCCTCAGAGTCAAGAGCGATGAATAAGACATAACTCGTGCTAGGTATAGGGAAGTGAAAAGAAAGGCTATATACAAAGACGAATAAATGAAATAGAAAAGTCAAGAGGGTCTCGGGTCTTCCCCCTATACTTAGGATCAAGTAATCCTAAGTATAGCAGGCTGTATACTAAGGAGAATGTACAGGGTCTACCCCCCCCTTATACTTAGAGTGAAATATCCCTAAGTATAGGCAGTAAAAACAAGGGTAAACAGAAACAAAAGAAATACCCAAAGGTCCTACATCCCCCCTATACTTAGGGTAAAGTGCACCCTAAGTATAGCATAATCACAAGATGAAGAAATGGATGTGGGACTAAAGAATGTAGTGATATAGACATCTGGATCTATACAAGGAGGAAGAACAGTGAAACTCAGGCGTGAGATGCCTTGGATGTGAGTCAAAGACCACATCTCACGCAAAATGAATAGGGGCAAGATCAACGACCCGTGGCTCATGATCTAGAAATGGCTTGAGCCGCTGGCCATTCACTCGAAAGGTACTCTCAGAAGACAACTCATATATATCAATGCTACCATTGTCGTGTACCTTTCTGACCAAGTAGGGTCCCTTCCATTTGCTCTGTAGCTTTCCTGGAAACAAACGAAGC
Source organism: Ottelia alismoides (assembly GCA_037367405.1). Classification (NCBI taxonomy): domain Eukaryota; kingdom Viridiplantae; phylum Streptophyta; class Magnoliopsida; order Alismatales; family Hydrocharitaceae; genus Ottelia; species Ottelia alismoides. Next base: position 1,279,869 of record JAZKJV010008883.1, read on the forward strand.
CTCGCATCAAACAGCCATACTCTCTGTCCAATCTCAAAATGCTTGTGGCTGATATGAGAATCATGCCACTCCTTTACTCTCTCCTTATACTGTAGGCTGTTTGAGAAAGCTGTATCTCTAAGCTCCTCCAGGGCGGCTAACTCTGCCCTCCTCTGGTCTCCCATACCATCTGGATCCATAAGAATATCTTTAACTGCCCAAAGTGACTTGTGCCTCTTCTCAACAGGTAAATGGCACGGCTTGCCATATACGAGGCGAAAGGGAGATGTGCCCAATGGAGTCTTGAAAGACGTCCTATATGCCCACAAGACCGAGTCCAAAAGCTGTGACCAATCCTTTCGGTCAGGGCAGACGACTTTCTGCAATATACTCTTGATCTCCCTATTCGACACCTCGGCTGACCATTCGTCTGTGGATGGTAAGGTGTAGCAACACGATGGTCTATACCGAACTCGCTTGCAAGGGCCTTTACCTGGTCGTTGATGAAATAAGACCCCCCATCAGAAATCAGAACTCGTGGAACTCCGAACCGCGTGATGATGTGCTTCCTCAAAAATCTGCAAACTATCCTCGCATCAGCGGCTCGGGCGGGCATAGCCTCAACCCAACGACTAACATAATCCACAGCCTACAGAATGTACTCAAATCCCTGACTCTTAGGGAATGGACCCATGAAATCGATGCCCCATGCGTCAAAAACCTCACAAAAGTGAATGGGCTGCATCGGCATCATATCACGCTGTCCACAAGTGCCCATCCTCTGACAGTCAGTACACCTCTTCACGAACTCATCTGAGTCCTTGAAGAGGGTAGGCCACCACAAGCTGGATTGGGGCACTTTCTGTGCCGTTCTCCTCCTAGAATGATGTCCTCCTGCCTCAAGCTTGTGGCAGTAAGTGAGGACGCTATGGTGTTCCTCCTGAGGAATACACCGACGCCAGACGCTATCCCCTCCTTCGTGGTAAAGGATGGGATCCTCCCAGTGGTAGGACTTGGCCTTCGCAAGGAAGGTCTTAAGCCTCTGCCTGGGCCAATCTTGTGGGACCTTCCCAGCAATGAGAAAGTTCACAATATCGGCATACCATGGGAGTGAGGCGATAGCAAGGATCGCCTCATCTGGGAAGGTATCTCGAATAGGGTCAATCTGCTCAGACTCCTCAGGCTGCTCTAAATGGGAGAGATGATCCGCTACCACATTCTTGACTCCAGGCTTATCCTTGATCTCAATGTCGAACTCCTGGAGTAGAAGGATCCATCTAGTAAGTCTAGCCTTGGCATCCTTCTTTGCCATGAGGTACCTGATGGCGGTGTGATCTGTGTATAAAGTCACTCTAGATCCAATGATATAAGATCGAAACTTATCTAGGGCGAACACTACGGCTAGCATCTCCTTCTCTGTGACCGTGTAATTCCGCTGGGCGGAATCCAATGTGCGGCTAGCATGGTGAATAGCAAATGGAACTCCATCCCTCCTCTGTCCCAGCACTGCCCATATGGCAAAATCGGAGGCATCCGTCATGATCTCGAATGGGAGAGACCAATCAGGCGGCTGGAGGACAGGAGCCTCAATAACACACTGCTGGAGAGTCGCAAAGGATGAAAGACACTTGTCATCGACAAGGAACTCGGTGTCTTTCATCAAGAGGTCAGTCAACGGCCGGGCAATCCTGCTGAAATCCTGAATGAATCTCCTATAAAATCCAACCTGCCCCAGGAATGACCGTAACTACCTCAAATTGGACGGTGGTGCGAGTTTTCTAATGACATCAACCTTGGTCGTATCAACCTCCATGCCCCTGTTGGAGATGATGTGGCCAAGTACCATCCCTTGAGTCGCCATGAAGTGGCTCTTCTCCCAAGATAGAACCAAATGGTACTCAATACATCGCTGGAGTACTCGGTCTAGGCAGTCAAGACAGGAGTCGAATCCGTCGCCATAGACCGAGAAATCGTCCATGAAGACCTCCAAACACTCCCCTACCATGTCTGAAAAGATCGACAACATGCACCTCTGAAAAGTCGCAGGGGCATTGCATAGCCCAAATGGCATGCGTCGAAAGGCATATGTACCAAAGGGACAGGTAAAGGTGGTCTTCTCCTGATCCTCAGGAGCGATGGCCACCTGGTTGTAGCCCGCATACCCATCCAGGAAGCAATAATGGCTCTTCCCTGCCAATCTCTCAATGATCTGGTCAATAAAAGGCAGGGGAAAATGGTCCTTCTTGGTGGCCTGGTTGAGTCTCCTGTAGTCAACACAGACCCTCCAAGAGGTGGGTACTCGTGTAGCAATCTCCTCTCCCGACTCACTGATCACAGTCGTGATGCCCGTTTTCTTGGGAACCACATGCAAGGGGCTGACCCACTTAGAGTCGGAAATGGGATAAATGAAATCTGCACCACCATTTTGATATTTCCTTCATCACAACCTCTCTCAGGTTGGGGTTCAGTCGCCGCTGGAACTCACACGACGGCTTCGCCCCTTCCTCGAGATAGATATGGTGGGAGCACACTGATGGACTAATCCCATGGAGATCTGCTACGCTCCATCCGATTGCCTTGCGGTTCTTTTCAAGAACCCCCATCAAGCAGGATTCTTGCTCTCCAGTCAGATCGGCGGAGATGATGACTGGATACATCTCAGGTTCGCCCGCAAGGAACCGATACTTCAGCGAAGTAGGGAGCGGCTTCAGCTCTGGACAGCTGGGTGCTGGCAAATCTGGCCTCGGAAGAAGGTGCGTGAATACTGCTAAGTCTGCCAAATCTGCCTGGGAGAAAGAATACGAACTCTCGTAAACTGGATCTGGAGGAGGCTGTACAACTGTACTGTCTCTGATCTGCTCTGCCTCTACCTCCTCCTCATCTGTAGGCTCAGGTGGACTCAGGTCTGGCATCTGGTCATCAAAATCTGCCCAATCAGACTCTGAATCCAAGGGATCTGCATCAAATAAGGTGGCATCAGCACCACCGTCACACAAGGTGGCCTCAGTACCACCATCACTAGAAACCGTGTCACGGTCGAGAACCGGCTCTGCTGCCTCTGTAGTATCCTGGACCAGGGCTGTGCTCTACAAGCTCTCCTCTGCTGTCATCTCTGCATCAGTGGTGTCTGGAAATGAGAGGATGGCCTGTGCTGAAGGGTCTGCCCATGCTGCCTCATCATCTGTGATCACAAAATCACAGTCCTGGTGGATGTCTAGCCCGGCCTCTGTCAGCTGCTCTGTATCTGTGCTGGTCTCGGAGCATGCTCTCTCTCTGGCTCTGCAGTCCTCAACCGTCTCTATTTGTACACTCTCGCCCTCGACGCGAAAGTATACCTTCCCGCTATCATGATCAGTCACTGCCTTGGTTGTGGCCAAGAACGGACGACCGAGGATGATGGGGGTATCGGCCACTGAATCAGGGATCTCCATGTCCAACACTATGAAGTCCACGGGGAATTGCAGGCCCTGAATAGTGACGATAACATCTCGCAACAACCCCTTCGTCCTCTTGACAGATCGATCAGCAAATTGAAGGACTGTCCTGCTCTGTCAAAGAGTGCCCAACTCGAAGCAGTCGAGAAGGGCTGTTGGAAGGAGGTTGATAGACGATCCGCTATCCAATAGAGTCCGGTCGAACCTCTGCTCACTAATCTGACATCTGACATACGGGGCTCCTGAATCTGTCCTCTTGGTCGGCAGACGGTTCTGGATCGTGAAGCACGTGACTTTCGTCAGCACATGTATCTCTGAATGATGGTTCCTCCTCCTCCTCCTGACTGTGGTCCTATCTCTCAAAGATCGCTGAAGAAGGGGGATGTGCTGCAAAGCCTCCTGAAGGGTCAGCTGTATGTGAAATCTATCGATCATGCTCTGGCTGAACTCCTCCTGCTCTCTCTTTTTTGGGTCTTTTTCTCTTTTCTTCCCCTTCCCCATCTAAAGGGCTCTAGGGAAGGGGATCACAGGGTCCTTCTCAGATGAAGGACTAGGAAAAGGCCTAGACGGCTCGACGGCCAGATCCGCACATACATCAATCACCACAGTGGGACCAGAAGAAACTAAACCTTTTCCTTTATTCACAACAATGTTCTGAGGTACATCAACAGAAGGAAAAACAACATCTCTATCAAAACGAACACCGGTGGCCTCAGTACCACCTCGGGCTGGCTCTGCTACTGGACGTCTCGCGGCCTCAGTACCGCGGGCTGGCTCGGCTACTTTGGTGGCATCAGCACCACCTCCTCGAACTGGTGAAGCGGCGGCCTCAGTACCGCCAGTGGAATCAGCATCCTTGGTGGCATCAGTACCACCATCATCATCGTGTGCGGCCTCAGTACCGCTCTCCTCCTCCTCATCTGGCGCCCTGGGTGGATCCTCGAGTCGTCGCTCAGATGAGGCGTCGCCTGCTGGTGCTCTACCGCTCCTAAGTGTAACAAAATCAGCATCAAATAGATCTGAAGACATATCATCAAATGGATCACTAGGAGTGGCATGCTCAGTGTGAACTACCTGCTCAGACTTCCTCTTGAGGATATTGGGGTTCGGCTCTATCTGTGCAGGGATGGCGGCCTTCCCTCTCATCAGGTCCCGCATCTCCTGGAGGAACTCGTCCATCTCCCGTCTGAAAGTAGCCTGCTGATCTGTGAGGATGCGGGCTATGTCATCCAAGGCGGGGCTCTCATGGGAGCCCGACAGGTAGCCTCTCTGGTGCTGAGGTTGTTGGAACTGGTGCTGCTGGTGCTGAGAGGGGTAGGAGGAAGGATGCTGCTGCTGTGACTGGTGAGCCTGCTGCTCACATCTCCAAGACTGTCCCTGCTGCTGATAGGGACGAGGAACGAAGGACGACTGCTGGTATGGCTGGTGGGCTGGGGGCTGCTGCTGCTGGTGATCTCTCTGCTGGCTATACTGCCCTCCCTGACCGGATGACTGCTGCTGGGGCTGGGTACCTCCACTCCCCCACCTGAATCCGGGATGGTCTAGTCAGATCCCAGGCTGAGGGCAGTCATACCAAATCCCGTTGACATCCATCAACGGCTCTGCATCGTACTGGGCTGGCGGGAGTACTGCCAGAGGCTGATCCGGCTGGTATACCACCATCTGCATGTCTGGAGATGGTGGTGACTGGTAGGAGGGCTGCTGCTGCTGGTACGGCTCCGCCTGTACAAGGTGAACCTGTCTAGGCTGCTGAAAGGAGATGGAGCGCTGGGACGAGCTGCTGCTGCCGCCGTTATCGCCTCGCGACTGAAGACGGGGCTGGGAAGCCGTCTGTGCCTCCTGGAGACACATGAGCTGGGTCTTCATGTCGCTCAGAGTCTGTGCCATCTGCTCCATCTGAGTGATGCCCTGGCACTACTTCTTCTCGATCAGCTCCATGCGGTCCAACTTCTCGCTGATGATACCCATATCCGCAGTGGACGACTCTGCCTGTGCTGCTGCAACTGCGGATGAACTGGATGGACCGGCATCGACCCGTGCTATCCTCTGGTACTGCACGGGTCCTGGCTACTGCTGGGGTCTGCCCTGTGTATACAACCGGGTCTGGGACATCACAATATAGTTCTCGGCCATCTCCTCGAAGATGGCCCATACCTGGTCGTGATCCTTGGCGAAATAGGACCCGCCACAAGAAGCATTCACCAAGCCCTGGAGCTCTGGTGTCAGCCCGCTGAAGAAGCTCTGCACAAGGTTCGGCTTCGAGATATCATGGTGCGGGCATCGGTCTGTGAGCTCTCGGAACCTCTCCCATGCCTCATGGAATTGCTCGTTGGGGAGCATGGAGAAGTTGCTGATCAGGGCCCTCGCTGCATTCGTCCGCCCGAGTGGATAGTACTTGTTCAAGTACTCGGTGCGGAGCTGCTCCCAGGTGTACACAAACTTCCCCAAATGCTTCAGCCAGGTGGCTGCTGATGAATCCACGTTTCATCATCTTTATTCTATCATTTTGGCCTTAAAAACCCTAGTAAATGCGTGTAAATAGAGCTAATTCAGGCATTTTAGCATTCATGCATATGTGTGTAAATATTGTATAAAATGCGATTTTTAAAGCCAAAATAATAGAATAAAGAAAAGAAAAGAAAAAGAATAAAATATTGTAAATATTTTATGACCCGAAACCCCGAGACCTAGGCATCTTGATGAATAGGTCGACAAGGAATAAAGTAGGGGGAGATAAGGGCCAAAATACAGTGTAAATACCTATACATTCTATTCATTCTTTATTCATTTTGGGACCTATTTTTGGTTCCACTTTTTATACATCAAATAAAGAAACTTTGTACATGAAATTGTAGATAATTTTATAAAGAAAAATACAAAATTGATTTCACAAAAAAATAATGTACAGATAAAAAGTTATGGTCTGAATAAAAATCCAGAATCCCAACTTCCCAGACCCGTATCTCACAAACGACAACTCCAAATGCATCAAACTCACCTTTAATTGTATATAGAAGAAAATAATCTAATTAATGGCGGTGGTTTCGCATTTGGCGGAGCTACGGTTTGAAAGTTGAGTTTTGGACCCTCATTATATACTTGTACATATTAAAATATTCAATTTATTATTTATTTATTATTTTTAGAATTTTATATTTTTATAATGTTATAAATAATACTTATAATAATTATGTATATTAAAATCAGAATAAAAACATAAATAAAATACAAATAAAAATACTTGTATATATTATAATACATAGGTATAATACATGTAGCTATACCTATACAAATAACACTTTCATTTTATTAAGTGTATAAAATATATCAGAAAATTAAAATAAAAATATATTTGTGTATCTAAAGTATTTTATAATTTTAGAAAAATAAAAACCAAAACAAAATAAATTAAAATTACCTAAATAAAAATAGAATACTTAAATACATAGATATAGATACCTATAAGGGTATAAATGCAAAGTTGTAAAAATATACTTCATAAAAATAAATAAAAATCACCATAAATTAATTCATAAAATAATAAACATTTTTTATTTTATAATTAAAAATTAATTAAATCATTTGATATTTTTAATCGAATTTAGAAATTCTTTTTCCAGGGATTTTCCTGGGTGGTCCACGTGGACCAACCAGGTGGCTAGGAAAGTTGACCCGCTGGTCAACTCTCCTGCCTCCTCCCTGCTGTGCGTCAGACTGCCCTCCAACCCGACTTTCTCGTTTTTTTCGCTATCAGTGCGTTGCCCGATGGAAGAAGGTCTCTTCATAAAAGTGGTACCTGGCACAACCATCTTGCTCGCCAGCCTATCAGATCCCCTTAGATCTTCACCTAGCACCCGTGAGCGCTCCTTGAACTTCACGCCTCGGCCTTGTTTCAAAAAACACCCCAAACACCTCCTCCAACATCTGAACCCCTTTTGACCTTGCTTCTGACCCCTGGGAGGTGCTCCGGATAGATCTGAGTGACAGGCAGGTCTCCAGCCGTCCACGGCGGTCCTTGGCGTGGTCATTTGGCCGGCTCCAATCCCATCTCCGGCATAGGCCGTGAGGTACCCATCTCGCCCCTTCCCGGGTTTGAGGTCCATTTCTATCTATTTCTCTGGCATTTTATTGTGTTTTTTCTGGCATCTTTTCGTTTCTAGTAGCTGAAACCTCCTGTCTTACCCATCCATTTCGCCTACAACCCATCCATTTATTGCCGCCACCATCTCGACGGAGTTAGCTCCGACGAGCTTCGTCTCCTTCCCCCCTAAACCACTCCGCCTCCAGGAGCTCTCCAGAGCTCTGTGTTTTTTGGATCTAACCGTTCCCCTGCAGGTAATATCAGAGAAGCGCTGTTTGCAGGCATTTCGACCCTCGAGGAGGAGCTCCAGGTGCCGCACGTCGCCGGACACCCTCCGGCGAAGTTCGGCCATTTTGAGGACCCCTCTGGCTGCGGACGCGTATTTGGAGCAAGGTGTCACCTTCGGCTTGATTCCAGGTGGCCGGAGGAGCCCAGGGGACCCGAGTTCATCTCGCCGACGGCCTGTTCATCGCCCTGTTCTTCCACCACAGCCTAGCGCCGTCAAGAACACCCAGGCGGGTGTACAGCAGCCGCAGGATCAACGCCCCCAGGACCGTCCATCGCGCCGAGATCATCTAATCTACACCGCCCGATGAAGGGGTATCGGCTCCCCGTGTGCGGCCACGTGGCGTAAGTGAACGGCACCCTGCCGTTGGATCATTCCGCCCTGTGTATTTTGCATTATCCGCCCAGGCGTTTTTGTCTTTATTTTATAACCCCGAAGCTTTCATCTGCTGCTGATTAAGTTTTGTAACATTTGCGAACTCACCCCCGAACGATTTTTATATTGTGGTTTCGTCCCTGCCAGGCACGTGCTCGACGCATGTGACCTGGCATTTTTGCAGGCGAAACCCCTCGAGTTTTGGGTGTTGCTAATTGATCTCGAAAGTATTTAATCCTGTTGTATTTTCGTTGATAAATTTCATTCGTGCCCCTGGATTTCTTGCATATTACATAAATGCCCCTGGCCGTGTGTAGTTTCTTGCTGTAGTCTCTATTTTTTTGCATACATCTACAAAACCCTAAAAAATCTACAAAAATCACTGTAGCTTCCTGTTGCATTGTAGATTAACGCTATATTTTTATTTTTCATAATTATATTATTTTTATATTTATTAAAAATCAAAAACATCTATTTTCAGCACTGTTTGCATCATAAAATACCAAAAAAATATAAAAACCCCCCAGAAAAATCCCAAAAAATATATTTTGTGACTTTTAGTTTGTTCTAACTCCAGGCCAAAAATCATTAAAAAATATAAAACCAAACTCCTAAAAATTGCAAAACTCTAAAAACCTTCATAAAAATATATAAAATCCATAAAAAATCTAAAAATAGTGTTTTCTTTTTCTGAATTTTTCTTGTTTCATTATCTTTAAGTAAAAATTAATTTGGAGAATTTTTGTTACTGATTTCTATTTTATTTTCTCCATTTTAGTTTCAGCCTTGCAATTTATTCACTGTTTTCTTTATTTTGACAACTAAAAATACCAAAAACATTCTCAAAATTACCCAAAAATCACAAAAACAGTAAAAAAGTAGAAAAAGACCAAAAAGACTTTATTTTCATATTTTTGGATATTTTTGTCTATTTTTATAAATACCTCTTTGTCCTTTTTATTACATTGTTCTTATTTTCCAATATTGAAAAAGAATATAAAAAAAATATAAAATATAAAAAGAAAATACAAAATCAGTAAATTAAAAAGTCAAAATACAAAAATATAAAATTAAAAATTAAATAAAAAATATAAAAAATTAAAAACCCACAAAAATAGCATAAATAGACTCTTGATCACGACTCACACATTTTTGAGCATTTGTGCCCCGATCTACCTGTCTGCTCCCTGTGTTCGACCTCTACAATACTTGCACCTATACACATCTTGTTGTAGAGTTATAATAAATTTTGACTCCGCACACTTATTTTCATTGCTTGATTTATTTGTCGTGGGTTAATTGTTGTTTGAATCGGGATTTCGAGCGGTCACCGCATCGACTGCGGTTTCGCCTTGTGAAACCGTACGAACCTCTATTTCTCGGTTCAACAAATGGCGCCGTTGCCGGGGAGCAACAGCGCGTAGTTCGGGTCTTGTTTGTGTTTGTGATTATTTGTCTACATTTCGCGGTTTTTATTTTTGCTTATTTTTTGCTCTTTTATTTGATATATCATTTGAATTGTCTGACCACCCTCTTGTTTGGCTTTGTGCGAGGAACGCGGATCGAGGGAGGCACTCCTTTCTAGGAGCGCTCGTGCAACCACGTGAGGCGGCTTTGGCCTCGCACCAAGGCGGACTTGGAGGGCAATTTTGAAGACAATTTCTGAGCTTTTATTTTATTGCATTTATTTTTGTAATTTAAGTAAGTAAGAGACTCTTAATTTGTAATAATACAGGTACCCCCGAACTTGGACATTCGAGCCTAATTTCCAAGTGATTGTTCACTTGGGGGCTCTCGCGGTTTTGTCGGCTTTTCTTCGCATTCTTTTATTTTGTTTTGTTTTCCGATTTTATTTCTTCTGTGTGATTGAGCCCGTAGTTTTAGGATTGCTTGCGATAGACTAAGGCCAAACACCTAATACCTTGCATGCTCCTATAGTATCGTTTGGACTTAGTCAAATTTAAACAGTTGATTCATCATCTTCGATCCGCCGCGCCGCGAGCTCTCCCCGCAAAGCGCTTTCTCCTACCCTCAATTTGTTGAGCAGAGGAGGGGTGAGCCTAGACCGGACTCTAGGGTTGAGGATTGACGGTCAACTTGTGGTTCTTCCCGCTAATAGCAATTTTTGAACTTAGGGCGATTTCATCGGCTTTGCATTTGCATATAGATAGGTTTCAATTCTGCTGAGCATCCTTGCATGTAGAGTGCTGGAGGCAAGGTGAGCATTTACGCTTTAGCATCCATCATTATTTGCCGCTTGCATTGCTTTTCCGACTTTACCTCTGATTTTTGCCAACCTAGGATCTTAAAGGAATTGAATCCCCGATAGGCTCGTGCATTTTTTATTAAAAATCCAAAAAAAGTGATAACCAAACAAAATTGGGACTGCTAACATTACTTGACCCTAAAATTCACCAAAAAGAAAAATTTTGTATTGGGGCGAGTAATCCCCTCATTGTCTTCGCTTCTACTTGCTCGTGCACACACTAAGGATTAGTGCCCAAATCCCATATTCAGCCCCCTAAGTGTTTGTGCAAATATTTTGACTTCTCACCTAAATCTAAAACAGACAAGATAAAAAGACCGCTCTTTGCGGTCTCTACCGAGTTGAGTAGGTGAATTGAGGGTTTGACTTGTTTCATTTTTGCTTGTGATTGTTTTGTGTGTGTCCTAGATCATCCCCGCGCATTTGCGCCTTCTTCTCCACTCTCTTGACTTGACCGTCGTGATCTCCCGATCATTTCCCTTTTGTTTTCGAGATGGCCGACTGGAGCGTATTTTATCCGGATTTTGCGGATCATTCGCTCACTCCAGCTGGTCCACCTCCTTTTTTCCAGGAGGACCTTGCTCCTGACTTTTGTACATATCCGCCTCAGCCACAGTATCAGGACTCGGATTTCTACCCACACCCACCTCTATCTCCACCTGTGTATTATCCGCCTCCACCTTCACATCCACCCGAGACTGAGCTGATGGAGTCACCTTTCATGGAGTCCACCCTTGAGCACTTGACCCAGATGATGGATCATATGAGACAGAGGATTGACCACCTCACTAGTACCAATAAGAGCGACCATGATATTCCACCATTTGATGATATGGGTTCATTCGAGGATTTCCATGAGAGCTTGCAATCGCCCAAAATACAAAAAAATGAGAAAAATTTAAAAACACAAAATGATTTCGGGAGACACACGATCGAGTCGGACTGTGAGGAGAGCGCCCACTTGCCAGACCCTTTGACCACACAGCCTTTCACACCCGGTCCCACCTTTGACCCCGAGGATGCCGCTGTACAGACTGCTCTTGGCATGCCTCGTGTATATGCTGATTCCGACTTCCTCCCTTGTATGGAGGAGGTCCAAAAATTCAAAAAATGCTGACTGAACCCGAAGTGGTGGCTACCATACATGAGATTATCCGTGCCCCACTTCAGCAGGCCATGACCGATTTATCTGCTCCTCTTCCCAAGAAGAGAAAGCGGAGGAGCAGATCTGAGCGTCATATCTTGACCATGGCCACTGCCCACGCCATCACACACCGTCCCATTCCTAAGAAGAGGAACACTGCCACACCTTTCATTAGCTGCACCATCTCTGACCACACATGTGATCGCACTCTCCTAGACGGCGGTGCTTCTATTAGCATCATACCCTTCTCGCTGGTACAGTCTCTTCACCTAGGGCCTCTCAAGAAGACCAGGATGATCGTACAGTTCGCTGATGGATCAATAAAGAGGTCGAAGGGTATCCTTGAAAACGCCGTCATATCGATTCAGGGCACGAGCCACAATGTTGATTTTGTCGTGTTGCCCATGGAGAACTCCACAGGGGAGCATTCTCCAATCATCCTGGGACGACCATTCCTCGCCTCTGCGAGAGTCGTTATTGACTACGGATCAGGAGAGATTCGCTTCCGTCCTGCTGACGAGGGCGAAGCAGTGATCACCGCACCCACTGCTGACCAGAGACCCGCACCTAATGTGACCTCACCTATCTTGGCTGACCTCGAGGACTATGATCTATATGAGGATATCAGAGAGACCTTCTTTATGACCGATGATGAGACCCGAGAATTCCTCTCCAAGGAGGACAGCTCGGAAAGCATAGACCTTGGTGTTGCTGCTTCCTGTGATTGGCGATGTGTTGATGACATCCGCGGGATTTACACGATTGACACCATTGAGCGGAGGGCAGATTTAGAGACTATACAGGACGGACACGCTCTGACTACTTCCACTGATGAGTCCGTTCCTGTTCATGTAGATACTGATGAGCCAAAGGCCGAATTTGATTTGGTTGCTTTTCTTCAGAGATTCGGGCCTTTTGATGAGAAAGATGATCCGGTTGAGATTATAGAGGACGAACAGAGTTCGACTACTTCCACCGATGAGTTCGTGCCTTTTGGTTTTGACCTGGACGACACCTCGCAGGACGACTCCGAGTACACCACTTCCGATGATGATGAGTTCGTCCCATTCCACTTTGATATCAGCGAGACTCCCAAGGCCGGACCTAGCCGTACTTCTTCCACTACCCCGTCTGTGCCTTCACACCCTAGGGCCCCTGAGGATCTACTTTCTGTCGACCCTGATCGGCTTCCGTCCATTATGGACCCCGATATCGACCTACATCACACCAGATCCATTCCTCAGCGGTCCCGCAAGAAGGTTCGCTTTCAACCTTCTTGATCATCTGTACATCCGTCTCTGTTGTATATCCTTTCTGGTATATCTTCCTACCTCCCGTTTTTACTCATCCACCCATTCTCGTGTCTGCCTTGCTTAGGACGTACTTTGTCCTAAGTATAGGGGGGTGGACGAGTCGAGTGTTCATTCATCGTTCCGTCTAATCACTCCTGTTGTTGCCTATACTTAGGGCTTCTTTCACCCTAAGTATAGGGGGAGTGACGTGTACATCCTCACGATCTCTTCTTCCATCTTCATCTCTTTTCTTCTTTTCTTCTTTTCCTCTTCTATCTTCTTCATCTATCAGAAAGGTGCCGCCCTTGTAGACAGTTTTCCATACTTAGGACGTACTTTGTCCTAAGTATAGGGGGGTGTGCACCCCGAGTGTCCTTCATTCTTTTTCGATCCTCTCCATTGTCTCCTCTTCTTGTCTATACTTAGGGATATCTTACCCAAAGTATAGGGGGAGACAATCTGAGTACGATCTGTTCATTCCCACCCTTGACCCTCCCTGCGTTGTGTACAGTCTGCTATACTTAGGATTATTTGATCCTAAGTATAGGGGGGACGGTCAACTTCTCATTCGTTTGATTCATTTGTTCCTTTATTATTTAGATTTTCCTATACGTAGTACGAGTTATGTCTTCTCTTTTCTCTCCGATCTATGAGGACATAGCTCAAGCTAAGTATAGGGGGGTCGTATATACTACGTATATACTTTAGCCATAACTCGTACTTTCGTATTTTCCTAATAATATGGCTAATAATTCATCAAAATTCATTAAAATTTCTTAATAAAAAGATGTGAAAATTCCTCAAATTCTTTTTGTATTTACTGATTAATAAATTAGGTGAAAATGTTTTTTGCAAAATGTTTGAAAAATAGTTTGAAAATCTTTGTGAACATCTATTGAAAACTATTTCGAAAATATTTTGTTACATGTTTTCAACCTGTGCGAAATTTTGTGGTTTGTAAAATTTATTTTCTTTGTGTAAAATAAAATGTTTGAAAAATGATTTGCAAATGGTTTGAAAAATGGTTGCAAAAATGTTTTCAAAAACCTATATATACTGTTTTGAAAGCCTTTGCAAAATGATTTTCAAATGTGTGTAAAATGTTTGTAAAAACTATTTTGGACTATAGTTTTCAAAAATTGTGTGTAAATGGTTTTCAAATAAGTTTGAGGAATATACACATCACACCAAAATCCACTATATGTATATATGTATAAAATTGATCACTTACCCTTGTAAATTCTTAAAATCCATTTCTTGTTCATATGAAGAAGCACTCCCGTGTACATATTTTCACCTAGTTTTTAGCCAAAACTTTTTGTTTTCAAAATTTCCCAAAAACATTTGCAAAATTAAAATCCAAAAAAATTTGAAAAATCTTTTTGAAAAATACAAAAAAATGCATATGCATCATCATCATCTTTTCAAAAATCCATAAAAAGTTCAAAATCTTGAAAATTGCATCACAAAAATATTTTCTGCATGGCATTTGCATGGCATTCGCATTTTTCGGATTGAGTTTGATAGTTGAACAAGTCTAAGTAAAATCCGAAGATTGGAGCTTGATTGGACCTTAAAATCTACCTAATAACAGGAACCTTATAGGAACTGGGTTTGAGGTACTTCAGGTCTAGTTGACTTAATTCTTTGAGGATCACGAGACTTGGTTCAATGGATTCTTGACTGCCTAAGTAGAGTATTTTGGAGCACACGTACGACTCTTGTTGATAATGACCTAACTTGGACACCTGCACCTTTCACATGGCTCAACTCAGTTGGAGTGGTGAGGGGATTGGATTTGCCGGTATGAGACGCACACAAGTGGAAACACTTGTCCTCCTCTAGGGAGGGAAGTGCACCCCAACCCGTCCAGTGATTAGGAAGTCTAAAGACAGGAGGCTGTGGGTTGCGATAAAGCTTCAAAAGAGGGATAGTCTACTGGCTCAAGAGGAAAAACTCCTTATGTAAATGCTGCTGTGAATAGTATTCAAAAAAAAAAGGTTCAGGCATGTACAAAAATAAAAAGCCTGCAAAGTATGTACATATGTTGTAAAGTCAATAAGCAAGCTTGAGTTCCAAAGTCATATCATGTGAGCCTGCAGCAGGATGACTTGACTACACTGGTCTTGCATCCAAGGATAGGTAGCTACACTGGCTACCGTCCATTCTTCTCTTCACCCCCTCCTCTTGAGCTGGTTGCCACTTGAACTTAGAAGGGAATACCCCGCTCCTCGAGGATGGAGTTGCTGGATTGGGGAATCATTGGGTTGTCATACTGGAGAAGTCAGTTTCTTTGTCATTCTAGTTGGGGAGAGCCACCATCACTTACACTGTACAAGTCAGATTCATAGTCGTAAGAGTTTGCGTATGAGTTGAGATATTTCTGACCTGGCTATTAAGGAGACTTGGACAGAGTTTTGGGATTCTCAAGGACTGTTGGATTTCAAACACGGTTCTCAATAAGGTTCCGCCCGCACTAAAATTCCAAAGGTCCGACTTAAGCTCCAAACTTTGATTTTGTGAAGACAAGTTTGATAATCAAGTTTAGTCCACCTTTCTTCTTTTTCTTTTCTTTGTTTTTCTTTTTCTGCACTTATTGCATAAGTGTTTGCTAGGGACTAGCAAAGGCAAGTATAGGGGGATGATGAATCCACGTTTCATCATCTTTATTCTATCATTTTGGCCTTAAAAAACCCTAGTAAATGCGTGTAAATAGAGCTAATTCAGGCATTTTAGCATTCATGCATATGTGTGTAAATATTGTATAAAATGCGGTTTTTAAAGCCAAAATAATAGAATAAAGAAAAGAAAAGAAAAAGAATAAAATATTGTAAATATTTTATGACCCGAAACCCCGAGACCTAGGCATCTTGATGAATAGGTCGACAAGGAATAAAGTAGGGGGAGATAAGGGCCAAAATACAGTGTAAATACCTATACATTCTATTCATTCTTTATTCATTTTGGGACCTATTTTTGGTTCCACTTTTTATACATCAAATAAAGAAACTTTGTACATGAAAGTTGTAGATAATTTTATAAAGAAAAATACAAAATTGATTTCACAAAAAAATAATGTACAGATAAAAAGTTATGGTCTGAATAAAAATCCAGAATCCCAACTTCCCAGACCCGTATCTCACAAACGACAACTCCAAATGCATCAAACTCACCTTTAATTGTATATAGAAGAAAATAATCTAATTAATGGCGGTGGTTTCGCATTTGGCGGAGCTACGGTTTGAAAGTTGAATTTTGGACCCTCATTGTATACTTGTACATATTAAAATATTCAATTTATTATTTATTTATTATTTTTAGAATTTTATATTTTTATAATGTTGTAAATAATACTTATAATAATTATGTATATTAAAATCAGAATAAAAACATAAATAAAATACAAATAAAAATACTTGTATATATTATAATACATAGGTATAATACATGTAGCTATACCTATACAAATAACACTTTCATTTTATTAAGTGTATAAAATATATCAGAAAATTAAAATAAAAATATATTTGTGTATATAAAAGTATTTTATAATTTTAGAAAAATAAAAACCAAAATAAAATAAATTAAAATTACCTAAATAAAAATAGAATACTTAAATACATAGATATAGATACCTATAAGGGTATAAATGCAAACTTGTAAAAATATACTTCATAAAAATAAATAAAAATCACCATAAATTAATTCATAAAATAATAAACATTTTTTATTTTATAATTAAAAATTAATTAAATCATTTGATATTTTTAATCGAATTTAGAAATTCTTTTTCCAGGGATTTTCCTGGGTGGTCCACGTGGACCAACCAGGTAGCTAGGAAAGTTGACCCGCTGGTCAACTCTCCTGCCTCCTCCCTGCTGTGCGTCAGACTGCCCTCCAACCCGACTTTCTCGTTTTTTTCGCTATCAGTGCGTTGCCCGATGGAAGAAGGTCTCTTCATAAAAGTGGTACCTGGCACAACCATCTTGCTCGCCAGCCTATCAGATCCCCTTAGATCTTCACCTAGCACCCGTGAGCGCTCCTTGAACTTCACGCCTCGACCTTGTTTCAAAAAACACCCCAAACACCTCCTCCAACATCTGAACCCCTTTTGACCTTGCTTCTGACCCCTGGGAGGTGCTCCGGATAGATCTGAGTGACAGGCAGGTCTCCAGCCGTCCACGGCGGTCCTTGGCGTGGTCATTTGGCCGGCTCCAATCCCATCTCCGGCATAGGCCGTGAGGTACCCATCTCGCCCCTTCCCGGGTTTGAGGTCCATTTCTATCTATTTCTCTGGCATTTTATTGTGTTTTTTCTGGCATCTTTTTGTTTCTAGTAGCTGAAACCTTCTGTCTTACCCATCCATTTCGCCTACAACCCATCCATTTATTGCCGCCACCATCTCGACGGAGTTAGCTCCGGCGAGCTTCGTCTCCTTCCCCCCTACACCACTCCGCCTCCAGGAGCTCTCCAGAGCTCCGTGTTTTTTGGATCTAACCGTTCCCCTGCAGGTAATATCAGAGAAGCGCTGTTTGCAGGCATTTCGACCCTCGAGGAGGAGCTCCAGGTGCCGCACGTCGCCGGACACCCTCCGGCGAAGTTCGGCCATTTTGAGGACCCCTCTGGTTGCGGACGCGTATTTGGAGCGAGGTGTCACCTTCGGCTTGATTCCAGGTGGCCGGAGGAGCCCAGGGGACCCGAGTTCATCTCGCCGACGGCCTGTTCATCGCCCTGTTCTTCCACCACAGCCCAGCGCCGTCGGATCAAGAACACCCAGGCGGGTGTACAGCAGCCGCAGGATCAACGCCCCCAGGACCGTCCATCGCGCCGAGATCATCTAATCTACACCGCCCGATGAAGGGGTATCGGCTCCCCGTGTGCGGCCACGTGGCGTAAGTGAACGGCACCCTGCCGTTGGATCATTCTGCCCTGGGTATTTTGCATTATCCGCCCAGGCGTTTTTGTCTTTATTTTATAACCCCGAAGCTTTCATCTGCTGCTGATTAAGTTTTGTAACATTTGCGAACTCACCCCCGAACGATTTTTATATTGTGGTTTCGTCCCTGCCAGACACGTGCTCGACGCATGTGACCTGGCATTTTTGCAGGCGAAACCCCTCGAGTTTTGGGTGTTGCTAATTGATCTCGAAAGTATTTAATCCTGTTGTATTTTCGTTGATAAATTTCATTCGTGCCCCTGGATTTCTTGCATATTACATAAATGCCCCTGGTCGTGTGTAGTTTCTTGCTGTAGTCTCTATTTTTTTGCATACATCTACAAAACCCTAAAAAATCTACAAAAATCACTGTAGCTTCCTGTTGCATTGTAGATTAATGCTATATTTTTATTTTTCATAATTACTTTATTTTTATATTTATTAAAAATCAAAAACATCTATTTTCAGCACTGTTTGCATCATAAAATACCAAAAAAATATAAAAACCCCCCAGAAAAATCCCAAAAAAATATATTTGTGACTTTTAGTTTGTTCTAACTCCAGGCCAAAAATAATTAAAAAATATAAAACCAAACTCCTAAAAATTGCAAAACTCTAAAAACCTTCATAAAAATATATAAAATCCATAAAAAATCCAAAAATAGTGTTTTCTTTTTCTGATTTTTTCTTGTTTCATTATCTTTAAGTGAAAATTAATTTGGAGAATTTTTGTTACTGATTTCTATTTTATTTTCTCCATTTTAGTTTCAGCCTTGCAATTTATTCACTGTTTTCTTTATTTTGATAATTAAAAATACCAAAAACATTCTCAAAATTACCCAAAAATCACAAAAACAGTAAAAAAGTAGAAAAAGACCAAAAAGACTTTATTTTCATATTTTTGGATATTTTTGTCTATTTTTATAAATACCTCTTTGTCCTTTTTATTACATTGTTCTTATTTTCCAATATTGAAAAAGAATATAAAAAAATATAAAATATAAAAAGAAAATACAAAATCAGTAAATTAAAAAGTCAAAATACAAAAATATAAAATTAAAAATTAAATAAAAAATATAAAAATTAAAAACCCACAAAAATAGCATAAATAGACTCTTGATCACGACTCACACATTTTTGAGCATTTGTGCCCCGATCTACCTGTCTGCTCCCTGTGTTCGACCTCTACAATACTTGCACCTATACACATCTTGTTGTAGAGTTATAATAAATTTTGACTCCGCACACTTATTTTCATTGCTTGATTTATTTGTCGTGGGTTAATTGTTGTTTGAATCGGGATTTCGAGCGGTCACCGCATCGACTGCGGTTTCACCTTGTGAAACCGTACGACCCTCTATTTCTCGGTTCAACAGCTGCTTTGTCTGCTAGTGAGAAGGGGAAGGCGATCATCCAAATCGTATCCTGGTCCACATGGCGGTCATGGACAGTACTGCAGATTATCAAGAACTCCTGGAGGTGGAGATGGGGCTCCTCGGTGGCAAGTCCGTGAAAACGGGGAAGCATATGCAGGGTGTTCGGGGGGAACTTGAAGTCCCCCACGATAGCAGGTACCACCACCCAATGATGCATCAGTGTAGATCCGTGGTTGTGCAACTCCCGCATCGGTCTCGGTGGTCCTCCTGCCGCGGCGGCTGCCGCTGTTGCTGCGGCTGCTACGGCTCGTGCCTCTGCATCTGGTCCGTCCTCAGGCTCGCTCTGATCTCTCTCTGCTCTGAGTCGCTCCAACTCTCTCCTCATCTCAATCATGAAAGCTCCCTGATCCCTAAGCTGCTGCTGCACTGTCTCTAACGAGGCGATCAGGGTGGAGTTGATCGCTCCCTGGTCCATCACGATGTGCTCTGTCCTGGAGCGGTCCTCTGAACTATCAGCCATGACGTCTGCAAAATCAAATGAGACATACTCAGGTGCTGTCAAATCTGCTATTCTCTCCTCTGGCTCATATCTCTCAGAACCGAAAGAAAGGGGGTCGAGGGGGAACATGGCGGAATCGTACTCGGGCTCGGAGAATTGGTCTAGGCTCTTGCGGGCCAACCTAGATGATTGGGTAGACGTGCCCGAAAGCGGTGCAGCCAGAGGCTGCCTAAGAGAGCGTCTACCCATCATCGTGATCTGGTCGAGTAGTGCGGATGGGATCTGGAGAAACTATGATCAGAATGCAAACCCCCGGTTCACCAACGCAACGCGAGCTGAAGACCGTAAAAGCTCGGTCAAATTATCTGGTCAATTTTTAGTAGGTGAACACACAAGATATCAGAGCGCTTACGTGACCTGTTAGGATACCCGATACTATCCCAACCGACTGGCCCGCACGGCAGAGTCGGTAGTCAGCTGGAAATAGCACCGGAGGGCTCTACCTAGGGTGCGGGTCACTCTCTCGTGTAATCAAACCAAACAAGGAGGGGGTTGCTCTCCCCAAGACAAATTTTTAAGGTGAGCGTCTTTTAGGGTCAATAGTTTTAGCCAGTCCCAATTTTATGGTTTTTCTTTTTAATATTTTTCAAATAAAAACAAACGCCTAACGGATTTTTCGGTTCTCCTGATTATTTAGTCCAAAATAGGGGGGAGAAGACGAAAAAGCCGATGCACGATAAATCAATGATGCATGCAAAGTCAGAAAGGCGTACCTGTCTCCAGCACTCTACATGCAATATGATCCGTGCATAAATGTAAATACAGAAAATAAACTACCCAAATGATGCAGCGATGAAAACCGAGTCCTAGATGAGCAAGTTCTACTCGCAGAACCGTCTAACTGGTCACCGTCCCACAGGCCAAAGGTCCGGTCTTGGTCTACCCCTCCTCTGCCCGACAAATCAGGGGTAGGAGAAAGCGCTTTGTGGGGTAGACTACGGCACGTAAGCCACGAAGGAAAATGAGTCAGTTATTTTTATTAATTGATTATTAGTAGGTCCAATTAAGCATACTATAGGAGCAGGCAGATAATTAAGTGTGGGGACCCTACTAATTACGGTACAAGCAAGTATAAAATCCTAGATCTAGGGGCTCGATCAAAAACCACGTAAACACCAGAAAAGGCAGCTAAAAAGAAGAGAAAACAAAACCGCGAGAAAAGCCGCAAAAAACTCCTAAGGGTCCCCCGAGCACACCGGTGCTCGGCGAAACAGACCCGCTAAGTCAAAGAGTCCAAGTGTCCAGTCTCTGAATACCTGTATTATTACAACAATAACCAAATAAAAAGAAAAATAAAACCTAATCTACTCCTCTCCCACTCAGCTCTCTCTCGCTCTCTCCTGCGGCTCCGTAAAGAAGGGAGCCGCCTCCAAGTCCTGCGGTTGCGTCGGCTCCTCGAAAGTCGCCTCCGCGGTCCTCGGGTCCTCGCAAGAAACAGAGACAAGTGGTCAGACCAAAATAATCAAATAATAATAATAAGGAAAATAAATGGAAATAAAATGAGGGTATATATGCAAAAATGCAAAATAAAATAAACACTCAAAATAAAACAAAAATAAAAACAAAAGAAAAGAAAATAAAGTAAAATAAAACAAAAATAAAATATAGACAAAAGCCGCGAAAAAGCCGCGAGCTCTGAAAGAGCCGCGAAAAGCCGCGAAAACAAAAACGAAAAATAAACTAAAAACTACTAAGTCGTGCTCCCCGGCAACGGCGCCATTCTGATGGCACGGAAAACCGAGCGACTAAGGCAATCAGGTATCTCTACGATGGTCATCGCGACCTCGGTCACTTGATCGTGTCGATCAAGAAAAAGTAGACCACCAAGATAGATAAAATCAATCAAAAATGCGATAGCGGTCTCGCTATTAGATTAACCTGGTATAGCGACCAGGGTCGAACACAAGGAGCACGGGTTGGCCTCTCGACCTACGAAGTAGTCAAAAAGAGAAATAAAATAAAAGAAGAAAATATTTTTAGTGGTTTTTAATTATTTAATATTTTTTGGATTTTTAATATGTTAAGAAAATAAAATAAGTAAATAAACACACACTTCAACAATTTATTAAAAGTATTAAAAATCAACCAAAAATTCAAACAAAAATATTTTTATGTGTTTTATAATTTTTAGTGTTTTTGGTGAATTTTTGAGAATTTTCTGATGTTTATTTAATTTTCTAAAAATCAAAAAGTAGCTAAAACAGTAGGTACTATCCAGCCAAGCTAAAAGGGCCTAGATAAAATATCTAAAGGCCCCAAAATAGCTGGGAGGTAATTTTCCTGTAAAGAAAACAAAATAAGGAAAAGTTAGGCACCAATTTTTTTGTTTTTAGATTTTTAGATGATTTACTAGAGTTTTTATAAGATTTTGAGTGTTATTTAATTTTTAGTGATTTTCAGTAATGAAAAATAGCCAAAATTGGCTAGAAAATCAAACACAACAAAGTAGACAGTAGACATTTTTTTTGTAATTTTTAGACACTATTTAATATTTTTTTGTGATTTTTAAAGTTAGACAGTGAAGAAAATAGAGGTTTTTGAATTTTTAAAAAAATATCAAATGAAAACAAAAATGTCCTCAAAAATCCTCGAAAATTTTACACTATGGCAGGAGCCATGTGTCCAATTTTCGTTGGATTTGGAGGTAATTTGCTATTTTATTCAAAAATAAAGAGGGGGCGCAGTGCACAGGGACCAAAGTGCAAATACCCAAGAGACTGGGGGGTCTGGTGCAATTAACCCAGGAAGTCACGCGCGTCGCGCGTGCCTGAGGCACTCAGGGACCTAAATGTGAAGAAAATAAGTTCCGAGGGCCTTTTGGTAACAGGTACCAAAAGCCCAAGGGCTTATCTGCAAATAACCCAATATATAACGCACATGCTCAATTAAAATACGCACAGGGGTATAAATGCAAATAAACAAAAACTTTCATTCAATTGATAACAACTAGAACTACAGGGTAGATAATGTAAAAAAGCCCAAAAGAGCACGTGCCGATGCACGTGTCAGACCACACACAGGGGTATATCAGTAAATACATGCAAGCACAAGGGTCTCTATGCAAATATCCCAAAACTAAACAACTACGCTAGATATTTACAAGACTAAAAGCGAAATAAAATAACAAAGGGGGCCTAAGGGTAAATTACCCTTTATTACGCGGACCGGCTGGATGGAGGGCACGTGGCGCATCCGACGGTGGGGAACAGCGGCCGCTCCACAGCTGGGCTCCTTGGACGAATCCGATGGCGAGGGTTCCTCCACGTGGGCGATCGGACGTTGTAGGGCGCAGGTGGCTAACCCTTGTGCATCGGATGGCTGGGATCGGTCCTCCTGAGATCGGGCGGTGACTGCTGCTCCTAAGATGGACAGCCCCGATGAAGTCTGGAGCTGGAGGGCTGATCGAACGGAGGAGGAGGATGCTCGAAGAACAGATGACCGGCGAAGTTCGCCGGCCCAGTGGCCTCGCTCCGAGGCTCCTCTGCTGCGCCTGAAGGTCGGAGAAGCTCCGCAATGGTGTCCCGCAGCTGGTGGTGGGCTCCGATGATCCAGCCGAGCTCTGGTGAGTCCCGGCGAGGACGGCGGAGGAAGCCTTCTGGTCCAAATGACCCGAGCTCTCAGATGGCTGGGGTAGTACCTGCAAAGATGACCAGAAGACTCGCGGGTCGAGGGCAAACTGCCTCGACCCGGTTAGGCGGGGTGACGGTGGACGATGGGGCGAGATGGACGAGCTCCGGCGAAGGGGAGACGGTGGAGCTCGAATCCCAGCTCCTGTGTGAGCTGGGTTGAATGGGGATTCGAAGAAGGTGCGCGGGAAGGAGGCGTAGGCTATGGCGATGCCCGATGGTCGGATGGTGGTCGGAATCGATCGTAATCGATGGGGGACGGCGGAGCAGCGATTTGGGCGAAATGTAAAATCAAAGAAAAAGAAGGTCCTACGAGATTACCTGGATGGATGAGTAGACTGGGGACGAGCTTAGGAAACTCTGGGTCTTCGCCTCGAGGAGCGTCTCCCTCCGAGGCTCGAGCTCCAGCTTGTGGCAGAGCAACAGCGGCGAAGCTCACCGGATCAGTGGTCTCTCTTCCTCTCCTCGCTTCGACAGCACCGGACGCGAGCTGTCACTCTCGCGCACACTCTGGAGCTCACTGGAGGTGGAATCAAATGACCAAAGATGGAGAATTAGGGTGGCGGAGCTCGGCTTATGTATGGGTGCAGGTCCGGGAAAGATGGCTCGGGTCCGGCTCCATGGAGCACGGATCCCTAGGATCTATGTCGGGCGAGATTTCCGGATACCTGGGGAGTGATTAGGACCCTGGGTTAGGCTAAATGGTGATCGGGTCTGGCGGTAATAAATGGAGGAAATCGGGTTCTCGAACCAGACCCGCGGGAGGTGGTCCTAGGGGGGTAGTTGACTGGGCGGTCAACATCCCCTGGGCCAATAGGGATCAGCCACGTGGATGGATCTTAGAAGTGAAAATTAGGGTAGCTAGGGGCCGATTTAGCAAAAAGTTAAAACATGAAATCTTTTTATTTTATTTTTTTCTATTTTTTAGTGATTTTTAATAATTGTTTCGAAATAAAAATAAGGTATATACATAATATGTAATATATATGTATATGTACACTATATAGGGTTTTTAATTTTTGATTTTTTTTAATTATTTTTATGCAATTTTATTCCTATTTTATATTTTATTTATTTTCATTATAAAATAAGGAATAAAAAGATATTTTTATTTCATTTTTATTATTTATATACATAGGTGAAATAAATACATATATACATTTATATACATGGTATATTTACAATATACTTTTGTGTTTTTAATTTTGTTATTTTTATTTTGTTTTTGTTTTAATTGTTTTTATTTTATTTATTTACACTATATAATATAGAATATTTACAAAAATTTTGGAAATTCATGAGGATTATTAATGAGACTAAGACATTCTTAAGTAGCATGTTTGAGATGAAGGACATGGGTGTTGCTGATGTGATCTTGGGTCTCAAACTGACAAGGTCAGTTGATGGGATTGTAGTTTCTCAATCTCACTATGTTGAGAAGGTACTTGAGAAATTTGGATATCAAGATTGCAAGGCTGTAAGCACTCCTTTTGATTCATCCAAAACGTTGTTTAAGAATAAAAGTGGAGTACCTGTAGCTCAGCTAAGGTACTCACAAGTGATAGGAAGTTTAATGTATCTTGCAAATTGCACGAGACTTGATATTTCATTCTCGGTTGCAAAGCTGAGTAGATACACTAGTTGTCCTGACTGTACTCACTGGGAGGCTCTGGATCGAGTACTGAAGTACTTGAAGGGAACTATTTTTCTTAGTTTGCATTATGGTAGACATCTATCTGTACTAGAAAGATATAGTGATGCAAGCTGGATAGGGAAAATAGAGGAGTATGGGAGTACTGGTGTTACTGGGTATGTATTTACCCTTGGAGGCAGTGCAGTCTCCTGGAGGTCTGTGAAGCAGACCATTCTAACTTGATCTACCTTTCAAACCGAGCTATGTGCTCTGGACACCACTGGAATTGAGGCTGAATGGCTAAGGGAACTTCTGTCTGAAATTCCCATGGTAGGTCAGCATGTTCCTGCGATCTCGGTACATTGTGATAATATGACCACAATTGCCAGATCAAGAGTTCAAAGTTCAATCAGAAAACAAGGAGACACATACAAATCAGACTTAAGACGTTAAGGGATTTGGTGTCTCGAGGGATGTTGGCTGTGGATTTTGTTGGATCCAAAGACAACACGGCAGATTTGTTGACTAAGGGACTTGATAGATCTTTAGTCATAAAGTCTAGGCTTGGGATGGGACTGGGACCTATTTGGAGTTCCTCTACAGTAGCAACCCAACCTACCTGAGTGGAGATCCCACAAAGGAGGTTCAATGTGGTAATAACAAGCTATTTGGAGAACTGGTTGGCACTCTTATCTTAATGTGTATGCATGAGTGTCTTATCCCTGGAAGTCTGAATGTCATTTAAGATGCAAGTTTAGGAAGAGCGTATGCTCTGAATGGGTTCAAGCCTTTTGGACAGGATGTTAGCAGTGCATCCTTGGAGAACAGCACCTATGTGAGTGTTATTGTGGCCCGCAGTTAAAGGAAGATGGTCTTTTTTGAATACACTCATGAAACATGATAAGGGTGTATGGCCTTTAAGAGCACTAACCATGAAGATTGTACCAAGAACAACACTTTGTTGTTTCTACCGTATACTTTAACGCCAAGGTCTGAAGTTCAAGACGTAGTTCACTTCGTTCATGTTAAAGTGAAAGTAGTAAACTCAGGTATAGGTTCAAACAGGAATGTACCTTTACTGAAAGCAAAGTGTGGCAGCCAAAAATTGTGTTTTAGCTCTCTTTGAATCTCTTTTTCAAATTGGTGAATTTGTGGAAGATTATTGTATTAAGAATTGTAATTAGGTTTTAATTGGAAAATCTATGTAATTATAATTGAAGTTAATTTGATTTCAATTGGGAAACCAAATGGCTTGGAGGGGAAGTTGGGAATTCCTAAATTTGAAACATGGAAAAGTTTGGGTGGAAGTTTAGTACCATACCTTGGAGCTCTAATTTTTTTGTGAGCTTATATATGAGTACACACCCCAAGCTCTTGTAGCAATAGTAGAGAGGAGGAATGGAGGACCTCCGCTCCGGCTCCGGCTCCTGCTCCGGCTCGAGAGAGTCAATTCGGATCTTAGATCTCGATACTTTTGTTGTGGGTTTCATTTGGTAAGTCGATTAAATTAATCACACGATTAATTCGATAAGTAGACTAAAATGGAAATTAACTCGCCGTTATGGACGCGATTCTGGCTGCGATTTCAGGATCTGAAATGACATGCCCGTTGAGGGGCGTTTTCGGAAATCGAAAGGTGTTGCGCTAGGGCACGCGACTGTCTTTATATACCCCTCCCCCCACGTTATTTTCTTCACTCGCAAGAAAATCTCACACCTTCTCTGTTCACGTTCCGGTTCTTCATCTCGCGGACGAACCACCCTCTCTTTCTCTCGGCTGCAGTTCTCTGAGGTACATTTAAGGACAATCTCGTCGGTGTGCGCAGACGAAGATCGTGTGCCGTCGTATCCTGGGAGCGGATCGCCAATACCCTACGCACCGGTATTGTGGGGGCGATATCCTCTCTAAGGACAGTCCATTTCATGGATGCTTCGATGATTTCTGATCTAATCTTTCTTAGATTTTGTTTGCCGCAATTCATTTATTGTTTTACCTTTCTGGATCTCGCTCTAATTTATGTTTCTGTTTATTTAATCGGTTCATGTTTGCATTCTATAATCGGATAATGGATTGGAACTGCATGATATTAATATTGATAATCTGCAATGCTTTTCTTTCAATCCATTTGGATTTGTGTGATTACTGTTTATTATATGCGGTAACGATCCTGCTAACAACACCAGTCATGTTTCCTAAATCATATCCTAAATGGCAATCCATTTTGTCCCACCAACCTTTATTCCTATCCCTTAGGGCATGTTCGGTACAAGCATAAGGATCCGGAACAGAGGAGAATAAAGGGCCATTTTCCTCCCAACACGATTCCCCGTGGTACGACTATTCCCCATTATTTCATCTTATTTCATTCTTATTCCTATCTTTATCCCACCTTACCTACCTTTATTTCACCTTATTCTCCTTATTTCTATCCTCCAGCCGAACAAAGAATAGACCCTTATTCTCCTTATTCCCAATCCTTATTCCTGCTTATTCCCGAACGGAACGGACCCTAGACTAGCCCATGACCTCGCTTTCTTGACCGTTGTTTGCTCCTAAGGATGTCCTTCCATCACAAGGACTCACCACCCTCGTCCATCTCTCCTCTAAAAGAAATGACACTCAAAGAAAAAAAAGCATCCCTCTACCCACTATACACTACATGTCAAGTCCTGTGTTGTCTCTGATCGATAAGTGTTCTATAGCACTTCCTATATCTGCAGGTCAATTACATATCTTCTGTTTCTATATATCATTGAATTATGCATGCTAATATTAGCTTGCGACATAAGTTCTTGAAGTGTGTATTAGTATTGGTGGATGCATGTTAATGATAAAATTGATTTGTAATTTTTCTATAGGAGTGATTGATTTTATGATGCATGTGTTTATGGATTTGTTCACGCTTATTCTGCATCCATATTGTTTTAGGTTAAGATGTTAAGGAAGTACATTTTTCATGCAAGTTATGACGGAAGAGTGATTAAAATTTGAAGTTACATTATGTTGGAGGTATAGTTGAAAACATGAGAGAAATAAATCTTGAACTAATGTCGAGGATTTTGGAAGGAGTTTCATTCGAATTTCGACAATGGCATGTATTCTTTGATTCTTAATTCAAACTTTGCAGAGTATTTGATAAATTTGAAAACCAACTTTGATCTAATGAAGATATTATCGCAACATAAAGACGATAAATTTTTGTTAAGTTGCACGTCAATGGCCATGTGAGACCAAATTAGGTAGAACTTTCTTCAAAAAAAATGAAGAAAATATTATTATGCCAAAAGATATCTGATTTTCACCTCTCCCACGAAGCTGCCGGTTCCCTTGCAGACCTCTCATGCGGTCTTCAGAGTTCTCTGGTCTCTACCTTGACAAGAAACTGTTACAATAAAACGAGACCCGCACCATTTCGCTTAAGTCTTAAGACCAGACCTGAGTTCCCATAAAGTCTAGTACCCATACGTTGTCAACTCATAAAGCTACCAATAGTCCGCCCGTTAATAATTAATAAGTAGAAGAGCTATTATGAAGATAATGGTGTTTTCCTCTATTGTGGTGATGAAGTTCTTGATCATGGCTTCTTTTATGATGATGAAAAATACGAGGATCCACAAGATATCATTTACGAGTTCTTCATGGACAATCGTGCAACTGATGATAGCACTCTAATATGTGGTCAGATTGTAGATAATATCTACAATTGATTTGGATACATTTGATACCAATTATTCCAATACTAGTAGGCTTTATAGTTTGGATGATAATTGTGATGAAGTTGAAAACGGAAATTGAAATAACAAGAAGCTATCATGATAACTACTTTGTTGGCGAGAAATATATAGATATCCCACTAGGAATGTCAAGTCGATATACAAAAAAATAAACTTGAAAAAGGGATATGATCTAAGATTTATAAAAAGTGAAAGTAAGAAAAGTATGTAGATTTGGAAACAACAAGATTGTAAATTTAGGATTCATACATCTTATCTTTCTGACGAAAGTACCTTTGTGATCAAGATTAGAGATCTAACACCCACTTGCATCATACATTGAACTATGATATGCTCGCCATTACAATATTAGAGTGGAAAATACTTAATGGAAAATTTTTAGAGACGATCTTGTCTTGGAAAAGTATTGCATTAAAAAGAGAGTAGTACAACAACAAGAAAAGCCTTTTCACACTATTAAGTAGAACCGGCTAAATAGATTTTCTGCCTCTATTTAGATCTATCGTGGGTCATTATCAGGCTTAATCCAAAAAATATGATCCCTTTGGATAGTCACTATTCCAACACTTCTTGGGCCTTCCTCGTCCTCTCTTAACCAGTTCAACATCCCAAATATCGCATCTTCTAACAGGTGCATCAAACGACCTCGTTTGCAAATGGTCAAACCATCTTTGACGATTTTCTCACATCTTATCCTCCATTGGAACTACACCAAATGTCCTTCTGATCACATCATTCTGAATACGATCTTTTCGTGTATGACCATAAATCCACCTTAGCATTTTCATTTCTGCTCGTGTCATTCTATGCACATGTCTATAGTTCACATGACAACATTATGATCTATAAAGCATAGCATGTCTCACGACTGCTTTGTAATACTTTTTTGACTTTCAAATGTGTTTTCTTATCACAAAGAATAGTAGAGACTCCTCTCCACTTTAGTCAACTTGCATTTACTTTTATGAGTAACATCTCCAACAATTTTCACATCTTGTTGTAAAATTGATCCCAAGTATCTAAAAGAATATTTCTTATTAAATATTATCGTCTCCATTCTTCACCTCAAGTCCTTCTATGTTGTTTCCATCAAATGTGCACTCCATATATTCAGTCTTAACCCTACTTATACGAAATTCTTTAATCTCTAAGATATTTCTCCAAATCTCCTAGCTTCTCAAATGCATTTTTTTAAAAAAAAAAAAGAAACAATGCAAAGTGGAAAAGCATGATATGTCCAAATTTTCATTTGAAGTTAGAAATGAGGAAGCAAGATTCTCTCTTTTATGATATAACGTTTGCTAGTGAAGACAGGTCTGGAAGTTAGAAAGAAAACATGATGTAAAAGAAGACAGGTCTGAAGAATTTCTTAAAGATACTTGTGAATGGGATGTCATTAGAATTCCTTAGCACGCACATATGATCCCAAAAAAAATATGTTAATGTCTTTTATCATGGTGTGATGCAACAATGATTATATAGATAATGTAGCTATCTTGTGCCTAACAAAACCTAGTGACTAAGTTCACTGAATATCAAACCCATGCCTCGCAAGATTTAAAATCATTAGGAAATCAAAATGATATCATTATCTCGTATCAAGGCAGCAAGATCTCAATATAATACATGAGTTATTATCAAACTGCTCATGCTACAAAATCTATTTGATTACGGGTTTTAATCTCTTATGTCCTTCTTAAATTCTGCAATATTAATTATACCCCTTCCCTTTCTGTAATATCAATTGTAGCCTTATATTCTTAAAAAGTTCACAATTCTGCACTTTTATAATATCAGTCATGCCCCTACTTTATCTTAACGCAAGGGCACATGTGACACGACTAATATCTATGAGTTTATCTATGAGTTTTGTAAGAAGGTTGGGGCACGACTAATATTGCAAAGAAGGGAGTGACATAACTGATATTGCAGAAGTTAAGAAGGGCACATGTGATAGAAACCCTATTATTATTATTAAATTTTAATATTTTTTTTGCAAATTTGATTACAATCTTTTTAACATATAGTCTTTTTTATACGTTCATGCTTATTTGAGTGTAGGTTGGAAGCACTTGGCGCCCTTTCCTCCATTAACAACTAAGCAGTGGTCAGACCCATACCCTGACATGTTATTAATATAACTAGGTAGCATATCCGTGCTTCACGGCGGGATCAAATGGCAATTAGAAATTATTATGCATGTATTAAATAAGAGATTCAAAAAAGATGGAAAAATAAGTTATGTATATATTACATATAAAAAATTACTATTATTAAATTTTACATTATTTTTAAAAATTTTATTCATAAACTATTGATATAAGTATAATTTTATCATTATCATAATCATAAGTTAATTTTATTTTTATTATGTATTGAATTATTTGTATTACATAATAATTTAAACATCAAATGGAAATTATTTTCAAATTATATATTGTATTGCTTTATTATAAGATTTATATATGCAAAGTTAAGTTTGATTTAAAATATTTTTAATTAGTATTGTATTTCACAATTAATTTTGTTTTAAACTATTTTTAAATTATTATTGTATTTCACAAATTTTACATCACAAATAAATATGATATAATTTTAGTATAATAATAAAATATATACGTGTGTTTTCCCCACATTGATTACAAAAATTTGAATTTGAATAAACTAATAAGTTTGTAAAAAAATTGTAACCAATTTTTACATCACATAAAAATTTGCAACTTTATATGAGATTTAAAAATTTTAATATAATAAATACATAACTTTATATACATCAAAATGATAAATATAAAAAATATGATATTTGTAATTTTAAATTTAACAAATATATTAGAGGAGGGAGAAAAAGATGAGCAAGGAAGAAAGAGGGAGAGGGGAGGAGTTAGATGAGAGAGAAAAAAGAGGAGAGAGGGGGAGGGAGATGGGTACGGTTGGGAGAGAGAGAGGTAAAATGGAGAGGAAAGATGGAGAGAGAATTAGTGGGGAGAGAGTGAAAGTCGGAGAGAGAGTGGTTAAGAGAGGGAGAGAGAATGAGTGGAGAGAGAGAGAGAGAAAGAGGGAGAGAGAGTGGTCGAGAGAGAGAGGGGGGATTGAGTGGAGAGAGAGAGAGAGAGAAAGAGGGAGAGAGAGAAAAAGAAACGAGTAAAGAAAGGGGAAAAGAGGGAGGGGGGATTGGTGAGATTTCAGACTGCCACGTGGCATGTAGAAGAGAGGGGGAGAAAAATCTTGTATTAGTTAGAGTTATAGATGTGGCATTATATGTAGCTGATGGAATGATTGCATGAGACACCATTGGCATAGGACAAGGGTCTGTCTATTCACCTTCCAATGATTTGACGATATAAGTGCATAATCCTTTGAAGGATGAACAAGAGTGATTTCATCCTTTGCTCTTACAGCAAGTATTTCCTGTAATGCAAGAGAGCCGCTCGATCACCTTCGGGATGCGTACCAATCATCCTCAACCCCCTTTGAGGACCGTCCGATGGTGATCGGGCAGCTCTCCTACTTTATAGCACATGTTGTAACAGAAGATGATCCGCCTCCTGAACAAGAAGGCACCTCAAAATGTGAGGTAGCGAAGGGAAGAGTCGGAATGGAAAGTAAGTTTCACTGATCAATCTTGGTACTTGTATACTACATCAACATAAAACAATAGTCCATACAAAAGATATTGTTCGATATAATCAAAATTGACACAGTTGAATGTAGGTATCCATATCCATCCCATAGTAGAAATCAAAGCTCAAAAATGAAAGCTACCATCGCAAAGAACTTCCATGATAGGTGGGAAAAAATATGAACTTCCTATTACTCTCTCTAAGGCATTCACAAGTAGAGAAGAAAATAGCAAATAATATCGGATTTAAGCGAAATTTGAAGGATTTGTATAGCATTAATATAAGATTCAATCTATAAGGTTGGATTTTAAAATCAAAATCACAAAAAAATTAAAGGGGATCATAGCACCTCTGCTGCAATTCCCTCTACAGGCTACAGCAGAGGATCCTCTTCCAAAAAATTGAAAACAATACTACAGTTATCGATGAAATAAAATCAACTGAGAAGTATAATAATTACAATGTGAGTAAAATATATGATATAACTCGTTCTTATACCTATTGATGTTGTCCTCCATGAGATTTCATATTTTGAAATCATTAAGTAATTTCTTCATTGTTGATATATGTAAACACGTCTTTTTCAGTGCAAGTAACGAAGCTATTGTTCAAGCGTTGATCCTCCATTTTATTTCAAAGACAAATTTTGTTTATTTCCATGGAAGAGAATGCTTTTCGATTTTAACAATTGCAAGAGGTAAAATAAGTGTTAACTTTATAAGCTTATAAACCAAAAGATACTACATGTCTTTTCCTTTAAATAGTTGAAATTATTTTATTTATCGAGATTTGAGCTTGTTCCATAACTTTTATCTCACATACATATATAGATACTCTTTGTTCTACCTGGCCTACATGAAAGACACTCATGTCTATTGTTGTGATTTTAACTTTCCTTTTTCTGATATGGATCTTCAAATTGGATCTCAAAAATTATGCCACAATAATTGAAGTTTAAATATTCTAGTTGCATGATGTAGATCCAATAGCTAATGAAAGTTGAAAATCCAATTCCTAGTTATTGGGTTGTCTCGCTCCTCATACGAACTATTCTATAACATCTCTGATCTCTAAAATAATGCTTATTTGTTTATGAACAAATAGTAAACTATGGATATTTCAGTATTTAGAAACTCTACAGCATATTATAGGGGGCTTTCAAATAGGACTTGGTCCTTCCATCCTTAAGGAAGGCCAACGATCATAGCCGTTAGATTCAAATATAATGACATCATCAATTTATTTGCTTAAAAGAGCATTTTGATCATTAACTTTTGCATTAATTATGCACGCCAATTAATATTCCGAAATATTAAATTTAGCTAGTTTTATTTTTGGTATTTTCGCAATATCATATTTAAAAAATATCCAATTTTATGATGGGCGATATTATCTGGGGCATATATTTTTATCCTCACGTATTTTTTTGTAGAATTCAAGGTTTCTTTTGTAACGATTGTATGTTTTTTTGTAAAATCCGTTGTTCATTAAAAAAGTCATCCATTATTTGTAAATTTTGCTTGGTTCTTTGTAAAATATAATTCATATTAGTAATTAATGTGTGGTTCTTTGTAACTATTGATTGGTTCTTTGTATAATAAAATTTGTATAGTTTTTTTTGTAAAAAGTGTGGTAGTCATTCACGCTTAATTGATGTGAATATACAAACTAAATTTGTATAAAAACACAACTAAAATGTATAATGCACATCCAAAATGTGTAACGCACATCAATATATAAAAGATTTATAAAAAAATACAATTTTCATTCGCAACCATTTGATTTGTAAAAATACATAGCAAACAGTATAATACATATCAAAATTGTATAATACACATTAATATTGTATAGTATTCATCGATATTGTATAGTACACATCAATATTGTATCAAACTACGAATCGTTCTTCATCCAGGACTGGTTGCAGCACCGTATACACGCATCGCCATCCGATCTGCGTGTTGTCATCGTCGTTTGCATGAAGGTCTTCCCGGAGAGCCGCAGCATCATTCCCTAGCAACTACACGTGCCATCGACTTATGCCTTGCCAATGAGGCCGCACATGATGCTAAAAATTGATATGTAAAAAAGATTGACGACGGAGACGAACGGCATAGACGAACGACAACCTCCTTGCAGCGATAACGACCTTCCTCATGATGACGACGAAGATGAACAACAGCCTACTCACAGCGACAACGACCTTCCTCATGATGGCGGTGGAGACAAACGACGGAGACGATCGATGACCTCCTCACAATGCCAATGCCGCCGTCGTGCACATCCTCCTCCTCTTCCCTCTTTTGTGCGTGTAAGATTAGGGTTGGCAACATGAATGACAAGTGAATGGAAAAAAAATAGGAGAGTGATTAATGACGAGATATTTTTGGTGATTACATACTATATTTAGGTAATGAATAATCACCAAAATAGATTTTTGATTAATTAAATAATAAGATTAACATACCTTTAATGACGACGGATTAAATATATATGGATGGGATCGTTGTCCTTTCCTATGGATGGAAGGACCATGTCTCATTTGAAAGATATCATATATATATATATATAGGTCGGGGAGGCTGCTACATGTAGCAGCTAATGTGGCTGCTACATGTGGCGGTTTCCTCAAAAAAATTTTTCAAAACTAAACCATGTATATTCATCTATATATACCTCCTACATTTTATTAAAATTTCGTAAGAAATGAAGACTCCTATGCCCTCCATCTAGAACATGTCGATTACAGCAAATTTCAGACCGCTAAAATTACTTGTTCTAGATGGAGAACATAGGAGTCTCTGTTTCTTACGAAATTTTAATAGAATGTAGGAAGGATATAGAGATGAATATACATGGTTTAATTTTGAAAAAAAATGGAGAAACCGCCACATGTAGCTGCCACATTGGCTGCTACATGTAGCAGCCTCTCTTTTCTGTATATATATATAGGGTAAAATGGGGCTGCCCCCTGGGAGTAGCCAACTTGGCTACTCCCACCCCTATTTTTCCCTCATTTTTTTATTTATTTGGAAAATAAAAATTTATATATTCATCACTATATCCCTCTAACATTCTATTAAAATTTCGTCAGAAACAGAGACTCGTAGGCCATCCATCCAAACGTCATTTTTTAATGGTCGCAGGATTTTTTAAATCGACCCTGTTTGGATGGAGGTCGTAGGAGTCTCTGTTTCTGACGAAATTTTAATAGAATGTTAGAGGGATATAATAATGAATTTACAAATTTTTATTTTCCAAGAAATAAAAAAATGAGGGGAAAATAGGGGTGGGAGTAGCCAAGTTAGCTACTCCCTGGGGGCAGTCCCATTTAACCCATATATGTATATATATGGGTTAAATGGGGTTGCCCCCTAGGGGAAGCTAACTTGGCTTCCCTCGCCTCATTTCGCTCGATTTTTTTATTTTTTTTTGAAAATTTCTTCTGTGGAATTTCATCACTATATCCCTATATTATGTCATTAGAATTTAGTGCGAAACAGAGACTCCTACGGCCTCCATCCAGACAGTTATTTTTTAACAGTAACAGAATTGCTAAAAACGACCATGTCTGGATGGAGGCCGTAGGAGTCTCTGTTTTACACGAAATTTTAATGACATAATATAGGGATATATTGATGAAAATTCACGGAAGAAAATTTCAAAAAATAAAAAATAAAAAAACTGGGCCGAATGGGGCGGGGGAGCCAAGTTAGCTCCCCCCATGGGGGCAGCCCCATTTTACCCTATATATATAGGGTAAAATGGGGCTGTCCCCATGGGGGTGGCTCCCCCCGTGCCATTTCGCCCCCTTTTTTATTTTTTTTTTGAAATTTCTTCAGTGGATTTTCATCAATATATCCCTATATTATGTCATTCAAATTTCACGTGAAACATAGACTCCTACGGCCTCCATCCAGAAGGGTTGTTTTTAGCAATTCTGTTACCGTTAGAAAATGACTGTCTAGATGAAGGCCGTGCGAGTCTCTGTTTCGCATGAAATTTTAATAGCATAATATAGGGATATAGTGATGAATATTCACGGAAGATATATATGGGTTAAATGGGGTTGCCCCCTAGGGGGGAGCTAACTTGGCTCCCCCCGCGCTATTTCGTCCGATTTTTTTATTTTTTTGAAAATTTCTTCCGTGAATATTTAATACTATATCCTTATATTATGCTATTAAAATTTCGTGCGAAACAGAGACTCGTACGACCTCCATCCAGATAGTCATTTTTTTAACGGTAACAGAATTGCTAAAAACGACCATTTTATATGGAGGCCATAGGAGTCTCTATTTCACGTGAAATTTGAATGACATAATATAAGGATATTTTTATTAAAATCCACGAAAGAAATTTTGAAAAAAAAAATAAAAAGGAGGCGAAATGGCGCAGGGGGAGCCAAGTTAGCTCCTCTCATGGGTGTAACCCCATCTTTATGTATATATATATAGGGGGCACTTCAAATGAGGTGGGGTCTCACCGAAATTGTGGTGAGCCATCGATCAGATTCGTCAGATCTCAATCTGACGGTTGAATCAAAAACTTCATCCAAAAGGGCATTTTCGTCAAATTGATTTCATTAATTTCGAGTTTCATTTATTGGTTTCAAATTGTCATTCTAAGCTTTTCTCGATTTGGTATTTTCACAAATACCTTTATTGATTAATTTCTGATTTTGTTCCAAACGATCTGAAATCAACAACAGTTTTGTAAATTACAACGAGTTTTTGTAAAATATATTATAGTCTTTGTAAAATTTCATTAATGATTTCATTTTATTACTGTAATTTCATTTTGTAAATGGTTGTATAAGTTTTGTAAATGTGTACATTCATTTTGTAATTTCAGTGAGTTTTTTGTAAGAGTATTTTTCCTCTTTGTAAGCTTTAACTTTTTTTAATTGTGTATGATTGTTTTGTAAAAAATCCTTGAATCTTTGTAACTGAATCTCCCTTCTTTATAAAATTCACGAATGTTTTCCATTGCGTTAAAGTTCAATTGCTATACATGTTTTCGAGTCCTGCAAAATAGAGAAAAACATTGAGAATTGTAAAAAAGGTAAATAAATATGTAAATCTGAATATCAGTTAAGTAAAAATATTATACGATAATGTAACGGAATCTCGCTCCTTTGTAAGAGTGTCTGATCACTTTGTAAATTTTATGCGCTCTTTTGTAAAATGAACTGATCACTTTGTAATATTTCTGTAGAGTTCTGCGACAAATAGGTACACTGTTAGATATTGGAAATGTACAAAATTGACATGATATTGTAAAAAAATCAATATTTGCACAAAACATTCCCATTTTTGTAAAAAAATAAAACTCGATTGGTAAAAAACTAAGAGGTCCCTCCTCCGCGCATATCTCGACGCTTCGGCGTCGACGGCGAGGTGCCGCATTGGATGACGCGCAGGCGGAGCGCGGCCTGACAGAGAGCGGGACCGAGGGCGGGCAGTAGGGGCACGAGCGGAAGGCTACCGCCTTGCCGAAGAGGATGGCGCACGGGGCTGCGGCTCCGCTTGAAGGTCGGTGCACAGAGGAAGGGGGACGGTGCCGCCTCACGTGAGGCAGAGGTCGACGAAGAGGACGGCGCATGGGACTGCGACTCCGCCTGAAGGACGGTGCATGGAGGATAGCGAACGATGCCGCCTCGCGTAAGGCAGAGGTCGTCGAAGAGGACGACGCGCAAGCTGTGGCTCTGCTTGAAGATCGGTGCGCAGAGGAAGGCGGACGGTGCGCGGAGGAAGGCCGCCGACAGAAGTTGCTGGAGAGATGAAGGACGTGCGGCGGGGGAAGGACGTGCGGCGGGGAGACGAGGCAGAGGAGGTGGCTGGGCTGGAATTAATCAAGAGAGAGAGAGAGATTAGGAAATTTAGTTGTCACATTCTATATTTAGAATTTGACAAATGACCAAAATGGGTTTTTTACCATTAAAATAATGTAATTAATGTGAAATTAATCACAGCCGTGGGATTTAAATTAAATGGATGAGATGGAGGGGCTCACCACAATATCGGTGAGACCCCGCCTCATTTGAAGTTTCTCCTATATATATATAGGGAAAAGGGAAGCTACACCGGGGGGTGCAGCTAACTAGCTACACCCGGGTATTTTTCTCATTGATTTTTGATTTTTTTGAAGGAAACTTATGGGGGATTTACTTAGTTTATTGTGTGGAATATGTGTTTCAAATTTCATGCAAAACAAACACTCCTAGCATGCCCATCTAGATATGGTCAATTTCAATAATTCTGAAACCGTTAAAATGTTGTAACCTTGATGGAGATGATAGAAATGTCGAATTTAGTTGAAATTGGTATGATATCATGGTGATATATAGTGATTTAAATCCCCCTAGGTTTCATTTCAAAAATACAAAAAATCAATGAAAAAAATAGCCGGGTGCAGCTAGTTAGCTACACCCCCGGGTGCAGCTTCCCCAGCCCCATATATATATATATATATATATATATATATATATATATATATATATATATATATATATATATATATATATATATGGGGATGCCCCCATGGGGGAGCTAACTTGGCACCCCCGGCCCATTTTGTCCGATTTTTTTATTTTTTTTGAAAATTTCTTTCGTGGATTTTCATCTATATATCCCTATATTATGTCAATAAAATTTCATACGAAACAGAGACTCCTACGACCTCCATCAAGACGGGGTCATTTTTAGCAATTTTTTTACCGTTAATAAATGACTGTCTGGATGGAGGCCGTAGGAGTCTCTGTTTCGCCCGAAATTTTAATGACATAATATAGGGATATAATGATGAAATTCTACGGAAGAAATTTTCAAAAAAAATAAAAAATGGGTGAAATGGGGTGGGGGGAGCCAAGTTAGCTCCTCCCAGGGGGGCAGCCTCATTTAACCCATATATATATATAGGGAGCTGGGAGCCTACACCTAGGGGTGTAGGTAATTACCTACACCCGGTCTTTTTTCTCATTATTTTTGGATTTTTTTGAAGGAAATCTTTGGGGGATTTTCTTAATATATTGTGGGGAATATGTGTTTCAAATTTCATGCAAAACAAATACTCCTAACATGTCCATCTAGAATGGGTCAATTTCAGCAGTTCTGAGACCATTAAATTTTGATAGTCTTGATGAAGATGATAGAAGTCTTGAATTAAGTTGAATTTGGATGACACCATGGTGATATATAGTGATCTAATTCCCCAAAAGTTTCATTTCAAAAAATCAAAAAATATTGAAAAAAAGAGCCGGGTGTAGGTAATTACCTACATCTCTGGCCCTTTCAAATAGGACGCAGTCCTTCCTGAGTTCAGGAAGGCCGGCCCTTTTTTGTATAAATCACGAACACTTTAGTAGAATACGTATACAATTTGTATTATAGGTGCACGTTATAAATACAAAGCCGCATATAAAACTGCGCATTATAATACAAACATTAAAACTTCACATTATAATACAAACTGTATATGTATTCTACTAAAGTCATCCTGTTTTATACAAAAAAGAGGCTGGCCTTCCTTAGGGATGGAAGGACCAAGTCCTATTTGAAAGAAATCCTATATATATATATATATATGAGGATGGGGAGCTTGCACCAAGGTGCATGTAACTTTACATGCACCGACGCTTATATCTTCCTTTTTTTTTTACTTTTTTGAAAAATACCACCATGTATATTCATACATATATCCCTCTAATATGTCATTCGAATTTCATCAGAAACAGAGACTCCTATGACCTCCATCCAGAACAGGTAATTTTAACGGTCTTAGAATTGATGTAATCGACCTGTTCTGGATGGAGGTCATAGGAGTCTCTGTTTCTGACGAAATTCGAATGACATATTGGAGGGATATATGGATGAATATACATGGTGGTATTTTTCAAAAAAGTAAAAAAATATGGAAGTATAAACGCCGGTGCATGTAAAGTTACATGCACCTTGGTGCAAGCTCCCCATCCTCTATATATATATATATATATATATATATATATATATATATATATATATTCTTTTTTGTTAATTCCACATTGTTCTCGTTGCCTGATAACATATAATTCCTAATAAAGGCTCATGTGAATTTTATGTTGTCTTGTCAAGAGGAATATATATAGATACTTTCGACTTTGATAATTTCCCATCATAGGGATTGGCATCATGTCTATACTCGAGGCTAGAGCTTTTCCACACTCGGCTCTCTCTGACGTCTCAATGTAGAGACTATGTAGTAATGCATGGGTGTGCCTCCAGCAATGGGAGCCCATCAAGTTTGGCAATGATGTGACTATGTAAAGCCCGATACCCTAGTACTCTAGTTTGGCATGAATAACTAACCTACACAATTTGTTAGGCTTAGGTATAATTCGACCTATTAGCCAAGTACTCCCCGTTACTCATATTCCACTATCACACTTTGTGATCACTAGATGTGGACTATATATGAGATCACAACTAAGGATTTTAATCACAGTTTTCCAGTATGAGTGATGTACAAGTGTTAGGAAAACTCCAGGGTGATGTGATCTTAAACGATTGTATACCTTGACTCTTCCATTCTGAGGGAATGATGAAATAGATTTGGATGTTACTGGCCCCATTGCATGAACTAATTATATAGTCTTAATCCAAGTGTTGGATATTGATTTGAATTGGATTCAGAGACAATGAGAAGATTGGATAACTTTGTCTGACATGATCAGACATCTCTGAGAGGTCTTATAAATCTGAATATGATATTAGATTTCAATATACAAGTCACCATACATGGATATACAGTCGCCTTAATCCTATAATCAAGTATCCACAGAGAAGGCACATTATCTTCAAAAGAATTTGAGTAATGTTCCTAAATAGATAAATTTAAGGATTGGAACTATTCAGTGATGTATGAATCATTAAGTGAAGAGGATAATTTACGATGATTAAATAAAATTTAATTATCTTGAAACCATTATCCTGGATAGTGTTATCCACAATTAGCCATGAATAATGTGGATAAAATTTACATTATTTTTAGATATGTACAGAGAGGATTTTGAGATA
Organism: Ottelia alismoides; assembly: GCA_037367405.1. Lineage (NCBI taxonomy): Eukaryota > Viridiplantae > Streptophyta > Magnoliopsida > Alismatales > Hydrocharitaceae > Ottelia > Ottelia alismoides. The sequence goes on from JAZKJV010008883.1 coordinate 1,321,263, forward strand.
ATTAAATTGGATTTAATTATCTTAGATAAGATTAATGTGGATAGTGCTATCCACAATAATCATGAATAGTATGTTAAGATCCACAATATCCAATTGAGACTTGATTGTGAATAGGATTCACAAATTTAATATTATTGTGATATGGATTAACAATATGTAATAAATGTAAATTGAATTTACATTTAATTTTAAACCTATAAACACGATTCATAATTTTGAATGGTCTATTTATAATTATCATAAATAATTTGAAATTATTTGGTGATAATTAATTTACAGAACTTCATGGTAGGATCCATCATGTTGGACGTCCCCACCTTATGAATGTATTTATCTTCATTTTATTTTTTTCTTTTAATTCTCTATTTGTTGCAAGATTGTCAAATAATTATTTTTCCAAGTTTAGTTAATTAGAAAGAAAATATTATTGTTGAGATAAAGAAAATAAAAAGGAAAATACAAATAAAAAGATGACTCTCATGGTGGGCCCCATCATTCATCGCCCCCCTCTTCTATTGTATTATCGTTTTTATTTTTTCTCTCTTTGTTCTCTTTTTGTTATTAATTTTAAGAAGATGATTAATTAATTAAATAATTTGATAATTTGTTATTTTATTATCAAGTTGTTGAGAAGCAATTAATCTTGGCCATCCTAGGAGTACAACCTAACGGCTCGAAAAAGTATAAACTCATTCATACCGATGACCAACAAGTCTCTCTCTCTCTCTCTTAGGGCTCATTTGGTTGATGGGTTGGAGTGGATTGGGGTAACCTGATTGGAATAGTAGCTGTTTGGGATGGTTATGAGGGTTGGAGAGAGTTGGAATAAAGAATGTGATGTGATGTCACTATGATTTGTGATAAAATTCCATCCCATCAAAAGAGGGGGGTAAATCGGGTTACTCCGAGATAACCCGGGGGTAACCCGGTTACCAAACGAGCCCTTAAGGCATGTTTGGTTGCTGGGTTGGACTGGGTTGGGTTGGGTTGGGGTAACCCTGTGAATAGTAAATTGCACCCCTGTGAATAGTAAACTATGAGGAGGATTGAGAGGGTTGGAAGGAGGGGTACACCGATATACCCCAACCCAACCCAGTCCAACCCAGCAACCAAACAGGCCCTTAGGGACATACCCTCACCGGGATTATTTCCTTTATGTTGGTTGTCTTCCCTACCTCTCAGGGTCGTCCCCATATAGGGATAATGTCCTTAATGGTGGTTGACCATGTTGTTGCATTGTCGGATCAATTCGATCGATCTCATGTAGGTTTCTTCATCTTTGATTCTTCGAGATCACGATGAAGAAGGATGATTTTGTATGACGAAATTAGTAGCAAGGAGTCCTAGATCATCTCATTGGATTGCGTGAAGTACGTGGTTCATCCCCACGCCTACAACTACTATCTCCGTCATATTGGACTTCAGAATGGAGGTCTCTTTTCTAGAGACTAGAGGATCACATTCACACTTCAAGAGGTAATTCTATACTCATGTGACATTGATGGAACAAATTAGGAATGGTTCCCAATCCATGTGCTTCCATAGAGAATTTTAAAAACAAATTCTACTACCATCACGACTTGTTTGACAAGTATGTTATTTGATTAGATTAATCCGATCTACAAGCTTCAGTGATGCGTGAGGCCCAAAAATCTCTCGTCACGTGGTATCAAAGCATTGGTCAAAGGTTTTGGATATGATCTAGAGTCCTCAAAAGATAAACCTTTGGATATCGGATTGCGGGAACATTGTTTTTCCATGATTATAACATTTTGAATTGGTTTTTGAAAATATTTGATTTTGCTTCAATTAATCCTTGTTAAGAATGTATTTTGGGATACTAAATCTTGTTTAGAATGTCTAAATATGATCCCAAAGGTCAGGCCAATAGTTGCCTTTGATCTGTCATTGATTCGGATAGAAAACATTCCCCCGGTGTCATGTTTATGCATGAATTTCATAACTGTAAATTATGAATTTTTAGATATTGTTTTCCTATCATGAAACTTGATAAAAAAATACTTTATTAATATCATAAATTAAACCAACAAATCATATGATTTTATCTTGCGCAATTTCAAGTCGATAGCCCAAAGTATATGATATATTGTGGACAAAGGTCGAAGGATGATAGGACCATCTTGATGACATTTTTTAATGTATTTGTCATTCAAAATAAATCATGAAAATATGTGATATGCCAAGATTAATTGCTTAATTTGATGTTTAGTTAAATATTTAAATTGCCAACTGTTGAATGATTGTTTCACGATAAAAACTGAATTTGAACTGCAATTGTTGTAACTAGATAATTCGAATGCAAAAACAATGGTTGCTTGATGTTGAAAATTTGTGGATATTGAAAAAATTAATTCCAAATTTTTAATGAGAGAATATTATATAAATATAATGCATGGTCGAAAGATCAATAAAATTATTAGTACAAATAAACACAGTTGTGTTGTTCTGAGTTGGGATGGAGATGGTGTCTAAACCATGTATGTTGGCTTGTTAGAGCCTTGCAATGCAAGGAAATGCTCCCGCCCAGCATAACCCGAGCATCTGGTTGGATCTGTTTAAGGAAGAATATCATGATGCGCAGCTAAGGCATACTCTAACAACTAAAATTGGAATAATATATACTTATTAAGGCACATATTGTATAATAATTTATATCAATGAATAATTATTTGTTGGTTGAATTGGATTGATAATTTACTATGATTAAATTAATAATCCATTTATTCAAAGTTTACCGATATTATATAGATTAGGCTTCTCTTAGAAGGGTTAATCATAAGAATGTGATTTGAAATGATCAATCAAAATTTGAATAGGATATAGAGGATCATATGATAACATTCATGTTCTCTCGTCAAGGCGGAGGATACCGTCGTCATGGATTGTAGTGCGGTGATATTGATGTGAAATCATAGCCCCAATATACAAGTGCATATGGATCAAGCTCTCTTCTTCTCGAAAGATAGAGGTTGTATGCATAGTGACAAACAATATTCCCCATATAATTGAGATAGTATATGCTTGTGCATAGCGAGTTCAATTCCTGTTGAGGCTTGGTTCAATTGGCAACGTATCAACATTACCTTAGAGGTGATGGGCTCTAATGTCAAAGATCGAATTAGGAGCGCAAGTTGGACTTAATATGCACTCGTTGTAATACGGTACTTAGTGAATCATACAGAACCGAATCTAAGGTCTCCGCTAGGAGGACTCGATTTTAATTTATACCGGGGAAGTCCATGGTCGAACACAAGGACACGAGCCATAATACAATTATTAAGGTGTTATAGATCTATGTTAAGCGATTTATAAATTACCTAGGTCAAAACAATGTACACCACATTCAATGTAGAAAAAAGTATGCATGAATAACATAAGATATAATTTTACAATATTTAAATGCATAACATGATGAACAAAATGGTATAACACTAGCACATGCAAATATACACATTAATACGTCCTAAAATGATTTATCAAACCTAAGCAATTTATCAATTTAATCAGGATCCAATATAGTCATGTAATCTAGAGCCAAATTACATTTAAGAAGAGTAAATGTATATAATTCATCTCTAATTAATTGATCATAAAATAAAGGTCAAATCAGAGATTGAATGTAACCATATTAAAGATAATGAAATAAGGATCACAATGGATGAAAACACTTCAATTGGAGTTCATATGCTCAAGTTATTCAAGATTGAAACAAGGGTCATAACTGCAATAAAAACATATAGAAATCCTTACACATAGGTCCCTACAGGGAATTAGATGCAGATAATGAAAATCGGCTCTTGAAATTATGGGAAAAAAAACCCTGTGCGGGGGCATTATTGTAATTAGGAAAAAATAGGTTGGGGTTTATTACAAATAACACGTCTGCACATGAAGAACATATGCAGCAAGGGTCGTGCGGAGGCTTGGTCGGGACAGGTTAGGAGGCCACGTGGGTCGACCTCCTTGCCTCAGAACAGGCGCGGTTCCACCGAGCCTCATGGTCTGGCGTCGAAGCTGAGACGAGATCTGGACCGTCTGATCTTGAAGATCATATGGTAGCTGCTATTTTCATGCTCCGCCATTGGCCTTCTCCATCGTCTGATCTTGAAGATCACCTTAGAGGACTTGCAAGGCGGAAAGAGTACCCACTTCCTTCACTGTAGTTGCATTTTTCTCATATTATTGGTGTGTAACAAAAGTGGAAAGGGATCTCAAATCTCGCTTGAGGTATTTTCGTTGATGTACCTCATGCTTTGAAAGTTGGAAAGTGGACGGGCTTTCAAAGAATAAGTATCAAGATAATGTTGATTTTGGAGAATAATAACCTTAATCAAAGTAAATATTTATGCAAATTATATTGTTTCAAACAATTTTAATTCAAACCCACTTAATATATATACATGCTAAAATGTATATGCTAATAGGTGTAAATAATTTGACTACTCCCACCTTTTTATTTTTATTTTTTCGTATTATTTCTTAATGTATGTCCCTCCATGAGTTTTTAAGAAATATCACAAAAAATTAAGAAAAATAGCAGGAATAGCCAAGTTAGTTACTCCCTAGTAGCATATATATTATACCCATACATACACACTCAATCTTAACCACTATCATGGATAGGATCCATGATTAAGATATTTTTGGCAAATAAGTGTGCTCTCAATATTTGATCATGGAGGAAATGATAACTGCATTATGTAGAATGATGGATCCATAGGAGATGATGTACTCAAAAAGTTTGAGTACATACCTGAACAAAATTCTTACGAGACGAGATGGATGTGGTTGTTGTGAGTGTCATCATTCTACTATCTGCACTCAAGTCCTTCATGAAACTTCATAATTTCATGTTGTATGAAAAGGATGAAACAAGTATAAATATTGAAATACTTTAATATTAAAGTCCTTTGAGGACACGTTCAATTAGAGAGATCATTTATCTTAAGCAAATGTTGTTTAAGGATCAGGAAAGCGTAGTTGAGGCATGATTCTGACCTATATGAAGAACGGACAAAAAGTTGATCATACATCTGGAACTTCCACGTCCAAATAGTTGGATGATTGCCAATACTGCAACAAGCCGATATATTAGAAGTATGACTATATAGAATATCTATAATCCTTAGAGAATGACTCGGATAATATATCGACATATCATACATCTACAGTTTATCATTGAAACCAACTTACTTGTTGGACAAGGATAAAGTTGGATAGTTGTAATTGGTTCTTCTACTAACACTTGCAATCTGTTGCATATGTTTTAGAAGATTACCGAACTTGATCAAAAACTCGACGGTCACCCACTTGGGAATTGATGCTATCATTGCAACAATAACCATTGGATAGAAGACTGCCATTTTCCAGTGGGGGAGTCTTTAGTCTTATAAAATATCTCTATGACCTATATATTAGATATGATTCACTGTATATTTCTAAAACTTGTTAGAAGTAGACACACATTTTGAGATGGACCTATCACAAAGTGTTATGATGAATACATTTCATGATGTAATTGAACAATTAGGGGACTCTATGGAATTAGAATATTAATGAATAGTTTATTGACATGTCTAATAATACTGGAACAAAGAGCTTTAAAGATCAAGAGAAGGACGAAAATCATTTAATAATGTTCTGGCATCTAGACTTGAACAGGTGTCTATTGATAAGAGCATTAGACTAATGAGATAAGGACCTTTAAATTGTCTAAAAGTTCATAACATATTTACTTGTGAATATTGTATTCAAAATAAAAATGTTAAAGGTGCCTTTCTTCAGAAATGATGTAAGATAATGTAAGATACGGAGGTATGCAAGACCTCATATATGTTGATGTATGTGGATCCTCCATAGCATAATGAACATTAATGATATGAGATATCAATTGATGATCATTCACGGTATGGGATTTTTTTCCTTGCATATCTTTGAAATTTTCAAAGATTCACAGTTCTAATCGAGAACCAAAGTTGGAATAAAGATTAATCTAATTCGATGTGACCAAGGTAATGAGTACCTGTCAAATGAATTCAAGTAATACCTTACGGAGAAAGGAATATTTTTCCTCAGTCCTGTATGAACACCTCAGTTTAGTAGAATTGCATAGAGATGTAACAGGATCTTGTTGGACGTGGTTAGATCCATAATTATTCATAGCACAATTATCGCTTAGTTTCTAAGGATATGTAATAGCGATTGCAACATATATCTCAAACTAGATTCCAAGTAAATATATTAGAATCTCGCATGAAAAAGTCTTACTTCATTAGGTATGTAAAGAATGGGATTGGATACTTACTTTATAACCCTGAGATTCTTAAAGTCTTCATCTCTAAGGATATGATTCTTAGATGATGACTTCTAAAGAGTCAAGATAAGAATGAAGTAAAGGAACTCATACAATCTGCACAGGATAATGAGGTTCCTAAAACAGAAACTAAGAATATAATTGAAGATGAAATGCTCATACCTCTTCGAAAGAGTTTGAGGATAGTTAAACCACCTAAAAGGTTATACATGTGTCTGAAGACTTTGATAATAATATGGTTTCATACGATGAAGCATTTGAGGATTATAACATAAATAGATGGATGTTAGCAATAAAGTCTAAAGCAGACTCCAAGATATTGCTAACTATAGATACATAAGTTGACTACAACATCTAGAAGATGGAAATCAAGGCTGCATTCATCAATGAATACCTCAACGAGATTATTCATATAAAGTAGTCATGGGGCTTCACAATTGAGGAACACAAAGTGTGCAAGCTAAGGAAATCAATCTATGGGCTCAAAGAAGTTTCTTATAGTTGGGACACTAGATTTGTTGAAATCATCAAGCTTATGAATTCATATAAAATCTTGACGAAACATATGAAGCTTAATGGAAGTGTCAATATATTTATCATGGTAAATGTAGATGTAATTATAATCATTCGAAATGATTTGGGAAGATATAACACTTGACTGCGGTAATAAAACATCTTTAAGGACTTAAGACTATAAAGATAGTGTTTTCCAAGTCTTCAAAAACCTCTAAACACTTAAGACCATGTCTTAGTCTAAGGAGATAGATATCTCCAGATCTAAGGATATTCTAATAAAGATAATTGGAAATCCTTTAGTGGTTATGTTAGCTACTAAGTTGTGGTGCAAGGCATTGTGATTGCTTTGACAAGATTGAGTATCAGTTGCATATGATGCAACATTCGCATTGGATGTGAATATCTCTACCAAGGGATGTGCAAGTATGTAAAAGGACTTGGCATAGTCTCTCGGAACATAGTGACTAATCACCTGACTGAGCTGTATATCTACATGGGTTATGATTATCACACGAGTGTGGGTTTAAATATTAGCTCATGAATGGCTCTTTAGGTTAGTGGGAGATTGTCGAACATAGGTGCTCATTTGAGCTATTATATAATAAAAGTAATTGTAAATTACTTCTTAATCCGAAACGGAGATAACTAATTTGCATGATAGGTCCCTTCGTACAATTAAGGTCATGTACCATAACCATGTTGACATCATATAGCTAGTGATCCAAATTTTGAATCATAGAGGATGGTGCAAGGTTGAATATTTAAAGGACTAGATTGAGTAGTCAACCACATCGCCAAGTGGTTGTCAAGAAAGAATCTCTAGCATGAGAAGGGATGGCAATCCTTAATTAGACTAACATCTGACCAGCATCTTGATGCAGCTCCTCTACATAGGAATAAAGAATCGTAGGTGTTAGATAAATTAGGTCAAAGAGTTGACTTAGCGGGATCGAGATAATCAAGACCTATATCGTATGCTATCACAATACAGACACGCATCCTCTGACCGAAGACAGATGTATTACTATATGTCTGAGTATGTACATTAGGCAGACCATTAGATTGGTGACCTAATCAATTCATACAATGGCTTATGAATAATACGATCTCTCAAAGGGATCAACAAATTCAGTACTGAACCAGAAGACGTGAATTCACTCATGAGATATTGGGATAAACCAAATTCATCTTTTTTTTAAAACGAAATAGAATTTGAAATATAATATATACTTTTGGAAAGCAAGTGATTGATAGCAACTCCCAATGATCGAATGATAAACTTACAAACAAAATCATGAAGGAGACAATCCAAAATGGGAATAGAATTTCGGATTTTAATTACACTCTTTTATTATGTAGGATGCACTGATATTAGGAATACTCGAGGTTGATGTGATTTTAAACAATTGTATACCATGACGCTTCCATTCCGAATGAGTGACGAAACATGTTTGGATTTTAGTGACTCTTCTCAAAGAACGAGTTATCCAGTCTTACTCCAAATAGTGGATATTGATCTGAATTGGATTCCAAGAAAATAAGAAAATTAGGTAATTTATCTGACATGATCAGACATCTCTGAGCGGTCTTCTAGATCTGGATATGAGATTGATATCATTATACAAGTCACTATACATGAATATACAATCGCCATGACCCTATAACAAAGTATCTATGGAGAAGGCACACACTATCCTCAATATTCCTAAAGAGATGAATCTGAGAATTGGGGTTGTTCAATGATGTTTGAATCACTAAGTGGTGAGAAGAATTTAGGATGGTTAAATTGAATTTAATTATCTTGGATAACATTATCATGGATAGTTTGATCTATCGTTCTCCAAGAACAATGTCAATAAAATACACACTATTTTTAGATATATACAGAGGATTTTGAGATAATTAAAATGGATTTAAATATCTTCAATAAGATTAATGTGTTATCTTCAATAAGATTAATGTGTATAGTGTTATCTACAATAATCATGGATAGTATGGATAAGATCCACAATATCCAGTTGAGACTTGATTGTGAATAAGAATCACAAATTTTATATTATTATGAATTCACATTATGTAATAAATGTAAATTGAATTTACATTTAATTTTAAACTTATGAATATGATTCTTTGAATGGTATGTTTATAATTATCACAAATAGTTTGTAATTATTTGGTGATAATTAATTTACAAAACTTATTCAACAAATGAGATATGTAAGTTGTTGAAATGATGCAACTAATAAAAGGAAAAGAGAAATGTAATTATAAGGGTCCATGGTGGATATCTGGATGAATCTCCATTACATCTCCTTTATTCTATCATTTTGGCCTTAGAATCCCTGGCTAATGCATGTAAATAGCATTATTTCGTACAAATGAACATTCATTATTTACTTCATTTATTGTGTATAAAATATTATTTTTAATGCTAGAATTATATAATAAAGAAAAGAAAAGAAAGTGAATAAAATGCCAAAGGTATTTTATGATCCTAAACCCTGAGTCCTAGGCATCTTGATGACTGGATCGACAAGGAAAATAAAGTAGGAGAGATAAGGGTCAAATAGAGTAAAATTCCATCCTTTAATTCATCAATAAGTCCTTTTGGGGACCTATTTTATTTTTATTTTTATACCTCAAATAAAGAAACTCTGCGCATGAAAGTTGTAGATAAAATTACAAAGAAAAATAAAAAATTGATTTCATACGAAAATAATATATAGTATACCTTTTATACTCAAAATAAGATTCCAAAATGCCAACTTCTCGGACTCATATCTCCTAAATAAAAAACTCAAAATGTATCAAAATTTAATAAGCTATTTAATGAAGGTAGTTTCATATTTTCTGGAGTTAAGATGTAAAAGTTTGGTTTTGGATCCTTATTATAAAATATACCCGAATAAAATATTCATTTTATTTATTCTTTATTATTTTTATAATTTTATATTTCATAACTTTGTAAATATTATTTATAGTATATGTGCATATTTGGAATAGAATAAAACCATAAATAAAGCATTAAAATAAAATAAAGTATACAAAATACATAGATGAAATACATATCCTTATACATATATAATTAACACCCTTACTTATTTAAGTGTAAATTATTATATCAGAAAAATATAATAAAAATATATTTATGTATATATAAAATAAGAAAATAAAATAATAAAATTAAAAATACAATATAAAAATAAAATACCCAAAACATAGATGAATATACATATCAATGGAACCCTAAAAATTAACTTGTAATAAATAAACTCAAAAAAATAAATAAAAATATACTAAAATACAATATAAAATAATAAACATTTTTTATTTTATAACTTTAATTTAATAAAAATCATTTATTATTTATTATCGATTCTATAAATAAGTTAGAATCAGATTTTTACTGGGTGGTCTATGTGGACCAACCAGGTTTCACCTTTAGTTGACCTCGATCAGTGACCTCGGCCAACTCTCTGACCGATGTCCTAGGTTTGTCATACCTAGCCTTGACCTGCCTTTCCTCGATTTTTCCCCAAGGATCTATACATCCTTTTGGGTTGATTCCGTCACTGATTTTTGTCCTCGATCCACCCTCGACCACGTGGGTGTGTCTCCTCGATCCGTGGATCACTATTGTGTCTGTTAGTCCTCCTTCTTTGGAGCATCCCAGTCGCCTGTACAAAACCACCCTCTCTCCTACCTCCCAATTTTGAATCACATTTTAACCCAATTTCTCCCCCCTTCTTGCATCCAACAGCTAGAACATGGCGGCAGGAGGTCCGCCTAGTAGTGAAGCGGATAGAGGAGGGGGTTTAGGTGGTTGATTCCACATCTTCGACCATCACCATCATGAGGTATGCATCTCCTGGCTCCGACTAGTTAAGGTACATTTCTTTGCCTTTTTAGATAGCTATTAACCTTAGGTTTGGTTTCCTACAGTTGTTTTATGTTTTAATCCCATGATTTAGCGTAACTAAGCCACTTCATAGTTCGCCGGAGGCTAGCTCCGACGAACCCTTCCGCCATGCATCGACTTGTTTCCGACCCACCTTCCACTCTCACTTCCTTCTCCAACGCTTGCCAATCACCCCAGCCATCTCCAACTCCCTCGATCCTCATTGGATCGGGCCCATGGTGCTCCACCGCCACCACCTCGCCGGAGTCGCCGCCGCACCACTCATTCTGCTCCATTCCACCATGAAAATACCTCGGCTCCCTTCCTTTTTCTTTGTTCGTGCTAACCCTGCAGGTACCCGAGCGTAATAGCCTCAATTGAGGCATTTTTTATCTCAAGGACAACCTCCAGGTACTGCCACGCTCCAGGGCTATATCAATGAGCCATGTCTCGTTTGAAGCCCCCAGCCACTACGGAACATTTCTAGCATCCTCACGAGCATCTCAGCAGCGGCTTTGGAGATCGGAGGAGTCAGATTCTGTTGATTGAAGTTCCTCCGAGCAGCGTTCTTCACGTGTTACTCCAGTTGCCCTCGAAGTCATTCGATCCAGCCTTGTTCTTCGTGAAGCACAGCCATCGTCGGGTCAGTCGAGCCCATCACCGTTGGATCTCTTCGTGGGATCTAATCTCCACCGTAGGTCCATGAATCGACATCACTCGTTGCGGACGTGCCACGTGGATTAGTGGACATCATCCAGTCGTTCGCCAGCGCCCTTCGTTGGTATTTTGCACTTTTCACCCAACGAGTTTTGTATTTATTATTTAATGCTTAAAATTTCATTGATCGTTATTATATTTTTGTAATATTTGGAAAAAGACCCTCGTAGTTTCTTATTTGCATCTAAGTCTAATCCATGTTACCTCATGTGTCGTCCCACGTGAGGTAGCATTTTTAATTGCAGTTATATATTTTTGAAAAAACTGCATGTGAGCCCAGGACTTTATTTTTAGTGTTTATTCTATTTATTAAATACATCATCAGTACTCCAAAAAAATCCAAAAATAGGGTTAAGCTCCTGATTGCACCCACTTTCACATTGTATTTTTAAATTTGCAACTAGGACTTTTCCCTATTTTATAAAAATCAAAAAGAGCACTAATATTCCCTATTTGCAGTATAAAATACCAAAAAATATAAAAAACTTTCTGAAATTCCATATATATATTGTTTATCTATTTATTTTCTAACTCCAGAACCCAAAAACCCTAAAAATAGAAAAAGAAAATACATAAAAAATCAAAAAGCTCCAAAATCCTTCATAAATATCTAAAAAATCCCAAAAATATTCATTTTTGTTTTCTAATTTTCTTTTATTATTATTTATCTATAAAAATTAATCTGAAGATATCTTGACATCATTTGCTATTTTTAATCTTCATGTCAATTCAGCCTATTTATTATCTCCTTAATTAGGGATATTTTTAGCAAAAATACTTAAAAATCCCAAAAAAATAGTAAAAAAATATTTAAAACCAAAAAGTACTTTATTTTACACTTTTTATTTATTTTTAGCTACTTTTATAAATATATTACCTTATCTTGTATATATATCCTTATACATTCTTATATTATTATGTAAAAAGAAAAGGAAATTAAAAATCAGAAAATAAAAAATTAAAAATTAAAAACAATTAAAAAATTTAAAAATAAAAATAAAAAATATATATGTAAAATTAAAAACCCACAAAAATAAATAGACAAAATTAAAAACCCACAAAAATAAATAGACAAGAAGAACACACTTTTTGGAATTAATTTTCCTCGATCTCCTATGTTCTACACTCTACACATACTTACACCTATGCAGACATTTGTAGAGTTATAATAAATTTAACTCCACGCTTTTATTTTCACTGCTTGATTTTTAATTGTGGGTTAATTATTATTTTAGTCGGATTTCTTGCTGGTCGCTTCGACGACTGTGTTCCCCTTTATGTGTGGAACACAATACCGCGAGAATTTAGATTAAACACATCCCCATCTTATCAATGTATTTGTCTTCTTTTTATTTCTTTTAGTTCTCTATTTGTTGCAAGTTTGTCAGATAATTCTATTTCCAAGATTAGTTAATAAGAAAGAGAAGATTGTTGTTGAGACGTCCTTCTCTTTTATTATATTATTTCTTTTATTTTTCCTCTCCGTGTTCTCTTTTTGTTACTAAATTTTGAAGAGATTAATTGATTAAATAAGTTGATAATTGTTAACAACTTTTATCCTCATGTTGTTAAAGAGCATTTAATCTTAACCATCCATTCATCAACTATGATTGTAATCCTCACGATTCGAAAAAGTATATAAGGAGATGAAGACCATGCTTTCCTCATACAGTATGGTGACCAACAAGTCTCTCTCTCCCTTTCTCTCTCCTCTCCCTCTCTCTCTCTCTCTTATGGATGTCCCTCGACGGGATTATGTCCTTTATTTTGGTTGTTCCCTCCTTGCCTCTCAAGATTGTTCCTGTGTAGGGATGATGCCCTTAATGGTGGCCAACTTGTTGTTACGTTCCAGGATCAAATTTGATCGATCTCATGTAGAGTTTCATCTTTGGTTCATGATCACGATGAAGAAGAATGACTTCATATGACGAAATCAGGAGCAAGGACTCCTAGATCATCTTGATGGATTGCGGGAAATGTGCGGTTCATCTCCGCGCCTGCAAGTGTTGTCTCCATCATATCAGACTTCAGACAAGATGTCTCTTGTTAGACTATATGATCACATTCACATTTTAAAAGGTAATTCTATACTCATGTGATATCGATGAAACGGATTGGGAATGATTCTCAATCCATGTAGTTCCAATGAATTTAAAAAAAACACATTGCTATCGCAATTTGTACATCAAGTCTTTTCTTTGACCAGATATAATGCGATCCACATACTTCTATGATGTGTGGGACCTAAAAACTTCCCTTCATGACACTAGAGGGGGGTGGGAGTTCTAGGGAGGGGAGGTGGCGATCGTGGTGATGCAAGGGGGTGCGGAGTGTTGCTATGGTTGAATGGGGGTGCTATCAAGAGGTAACAACGATCAAGGCTGTGTTGAGGGCTGGGGGGCATTGGGGAGAGGCGGGGGATAGAGGTGACGATGGGGAGGGAGGTGGTAATGGGAAAGGAGGTGACGTTGGGGGCAATTGAGGGATGAGGGTGGATGAAGAGGATGGAGGGAGGGGAATGACAATATATATTTGTGAATTTGATTAAAAAAAGACGACGTATGACGAAAGCTGGTTCATCTTAACGACCAAATGAATGGGACGTTAATCATAAGGTCTGCCATGTAAGAGTTAGCAAGGAGATGAGGTGATAATTACAAAGGTCAAGAAGGTAATTTGCTAAAGTTGTTAGGGTTCATGATGTCAACATTCCGTGTTTCTGTAATAAATAAATAAACACTTCTTACAAGGTAGGTAGAGCTAAGTTCCGTTTCTCATAAAGAATAATGCCGAAGCAGGATAAGCATGATTAATACAAAATGAGTATTGACGAGCGGGAAAAACGACTCAGTTGCATCAGTTATTTTTAAATTTACAGCAACTAGAACCCAATTTTTAATGCTAGTTAACTTATTTTTTGTATTATAGCACATAAAAACATACACCTCAAAACTAGAATGCCAACGGTACTGACCCATTTGCATCTCTATCTGTGACAACGATCAATAGCAATGCATGTTAAATAGACAGAAGAAAAACTAAAGAATAAAAAAACAAGTCGATCTCAAATTCGCGTATAATGTTTTCCTTAAATCCTTGTAACAAGAGAAAAATAGATACCGATACAGCCACGTACCTTCATCCAGAATAATCAGCTTTTCTAGCCAAATAATTAGGATAACAGAAGCAGCAACACGTTAGGATAAGTAATTGATTAAAATAAGAATGCTACATCGCTTTTTTAAGTGTGCACATAAGAGATTAACATCAAGATTGCACCTTCCTACATCCTTGTTCCCCTCAGCCTACCAGTTCCCTCAACACGGCTACTGCACGTTCCTCAAATTTGGGCAGGACCCATTCATGTTGTATTATGTCAAGACTATCCTTCTCTGCGCTAAGATTCTGCGAGAAATAACATGCAGTGCTTCTTGCTATTACCATCCATCAAATGAAGATGATTAATGGAAATATTACAGAGCATCAAAAAAACAGGAAAAAAAAAGGTAATTGATGCAAAGACTGTGTTTCTTATGCTTATGTAATAATCATGTTCCTTGCCGATTTTCATGCCCGTAATGTAATTTTTCTTAAGAGATCGGGAAAAGACAGATCGCTTCTGCTTCAACTAAAATATTGATGTCAGAAGAATGTCTTTATATTTAATATTATAATTCCTCACTGATTTATTTTTTTGTCCCATCAAAGTTACACGTTTGTCAACATAAAACTGCCCGGATCTATAATACTTCGATAAAATAAAAAACAGTTGCCGTTGATTGCCATGTATCTTTCTCTGTCATCAGATATACTTCTCCCGTAAGTTTGTTTAAGAGTTTGACAGAGAAATCCAAATAGAAAATGTAAAACGGGTAAGTCTACAAGTCTCTGATATTGGGCAGGTCCATCTCAGTTTAGTGCTAACGTGCATAGATACAAGGACAAATGAGGAAAGAAAGCAAATATTATGCTTTAGCTTAGTACACATCGGATGAAACCACCTTGTCATTCATGTATGTAATATAACAAATGCTTCAGTTCAGTGTCATATTTAACGTTACTAGATTTTCCAGATTGTTTGAGCGGCATTTGTTTCCCTCCATTCTTCTATACTTACAGAGGACAGCAGAGAGGCAACCCATATCCTAAGCTTTTGTATAGTCCAATTAAAAATTAGGGGTCTAAAGGAAATTTTCCAAGTCAATAGCCAGACATATCTATCATCGATAAGAAAGTTGAATTTTAATCCATGGTTCAAGGTCATTGAGCCGACTAAAGAGACATCCAAGCTCAATCTCTCTGAAGAGAAGTCTTGGACATAAAGAAGATTGACTCAACCAATGCCCCCTTCCCAGAACCCGTAATCCTACAAGGTGTCATAGTACCCTATAATGCCGACTAAAGAGACATCCAAGCTCAATCTCTCTGAAAAGAAGTCTTGGACATAAAGAAGATTGACTCAACCAATGCCCCCTTCCCAGAACCCGTAATCCTACAAGGTGTCATAGTACCCTATAATGCCTATCAGGAAGATACCAGGAGAGCTGACTTGCATGGAAAGTCTATTCTGTCGGAAACAACTACCTCAGCAGCAGCAGCAGCATTTACAATCTGATGATTCCATACCAAACAATTAGACATGCATATAAACTACTTACTTACCCTACGAATATAGGCGGAATGGCTTTTCATCAGGGAAACTCGTCAGAAGGAAAATTACTACAGATTTTGCACTTGAGACCTTGTGAAAAGCACGACAAAAACTGCGAAATGCTTTCCCTGCCAAACGGAGCTGCTGTCCTCCCCTGATGAAGCGGACATGATTCCTATATCTAGTAGTAGTCTTGAGATTGTGCTTCTCTTGCTTCAAGTTAATAATTATGTACTCATTTTTTGACATTACAAAATGTATTGTCAATGCCATGCATAGGCTAAATTTTGGTGTAATTTCTCAAGACTTGTTATTGTAAATATATGATGTTTGCTCGCGTTTTTTATCCTACCTTTCCTCCACAATACTTTCTGGATAATTAAATGTATTACATTGACGAGGGACCATGTGACATTTGTTGATTACACAACAGGTACCATTTTGGCACAGCAGCTATGAATTGTGAGATGATGCGTTGCATGTACTGACAGATGTGGAGTCAATGTGTTATTGATATTTTGCTAGCTGTTGCGGGGTGTTTTCATGAGATTATTTGACCATATTGGCATAACACTCGTGGAAATCAGCATGCTGGTGATGCAAATTTGAGAATAAGTTTGGATAGACAGGACAATGGACATAGGATGATATACATGCTATGAGCCAAAAGTGGGTGCACAAGATTCTCATAGCTTCCATGACCTACTTTTACACAGTTTGCAGGCTGTAACCCCCTGCCCATCAACTCCATTATGGAAAGCTGCATACTTCGCAGAGGCACCATGTAATGTTAGCTAAGCAAAAGGCAAGCAGAACACCGAAGGAAAATCCACCAAAGAACGGTAGAGAGAAAACTAATGAACAAATAAATTATGAAATTTTCAAATTGCACTCATGCTCCTAGAAAATTTACTAACTCCCATCAATTGCAATCATGTCCAATGGAAAAATTACCGCCTCCCATCCCCCCATCACATCAACTGTTAGTCAGAGGTGCTGTTTTTCAAATGAAATTATCGTTATCTGAAGCGATCAGGACACTACCGTCACAAGACGAGGTGAGGTACAATGCATTGCCCCATCCCAGACGAGGCATTTTACCTCGGGCACCGCCCAGGTAGGGTCCGACTCAAGATGCCAGGCTATCATTGGACGCCTAGAGCAAGATGGGCTATTTGCCCAGTTTTTGCTTGAATTATCCATTTTCCAATTCTAGAGTTATGTGTGCGTGTGTGCGTGGGTGGGTGCGTGGGCGCGTGTGCGTGGAGGGGTGTGGGCGGGGGCAGGGACTTGCGCGTGCGGGTGTGCGTGCATGTGGGTGTGTGTGGGTGTGGGTGTGGATGTGGGTGTGTTTGGGGAGGGGGTGTGGACGTGTGGGTGTGTGCGTGGGTGTGTGTGGGCGTGTGTGCTAGCGTGCGTGTGTGTGTTTGCGTGTGTGAATATATATATGGGAAATATGGGTTGCCCCCTGGGGTGAGCTAACTTGACCCCCCTTACCCCATTTTCCTTATATTTTTTAATTTTTTAAAATGCTTCCGTGGATTTTCATTATTATATCCTTATATTATGTCATTCAAATTTCATGCGAAACAAAGACTCATACGGCCTCCATCCAGATGGGGTCGATTTCAACAATTCTACGACCGTTAAAAAATGACTATCTAGATGGAGGCCGTAGAAATCTCTATTTCTCGCGAAACTTGAATGACATAATATATGGATATAGTGATGAATTTCCATGGATTCATTTTTCAACAAAATAAAAAAAATATGGGGAGAATGGGATGGGGGGGAGCCAAGTTAAGCTCCCCGCAAGGGGCAGTCCCATTTTTTTCCATAAAAATAGCCGGGCATAGCTAGTTGGCTGCACCCCCCCCATGTAGCTTCTCTTTTCCATACACACACACACTACACCGGGGGGGTGCAGCCAACTAGCTACGCCCAGCCATTTTTCTTATTAGTTTTTTTAAGAAACTTATGGGGATTTACTTATTTATTGAGTGGAATATGTGTTTCAAATTTTATGCAAAACAAACATTCCTAACATGCCCATCTAGATAGGGACAATTTCAGCAATTCTGAGACCGTTAAAATGTGATAGTCTTGATGGAGATGATAGAAGTGTCGAATTTAGTTGAATTTGGCATGAGACCATGGTGATATATAGTGATTAATATCCCCCTAGGTTTCATTTCAAAAACACAAAAAACCAATAAAAAAATGTTCCGTTGCAACTAGATAGCTACACTTGGTTCCATATGATTGTAAACATACATTTACATACTATTATGGATACCAAGCACAAATAAGCTATCATGCAAACACACGAATTTACAATTCACATGTATGTATACATTATGTTGCATAGCTCAAGATATACATTGGACTTCTGATTTCTGAGGCCGTTGCTCCCGAGAAACTGCGGGCGAGCTCACCTGCTCACCCACTAACCCCTACCACCCACAAACAGATCGTTGACTGGCAGAAATCCTCTATTTTGGGGAAGGAGTGAAGATGCAGAAGATCTAACATATCTGCAGCTGTTAAAGCTTAAGGTTTTTGCAAGGATGTTCGAGATAAATCTTGATTGACTGGCAGAAATACTCTGCTTTGGGGAAGGGGTGAAGATGGAGAAGATCTAACATCTCTGCAGCTGCTAGAGCTTAAGGTGTATGCAAGGATGTTGCAACTATTATATTGGGTTGTTGCTAAATAAATCTTGACTGCATGAGATGGAAGATGTGATTAGAGATGAATGGTTGATGAGATTTGAATTGCATAAGATGGAAAATGGATCGGGGCAATGATATAAATTAGGATTGATATAGATTGTAATTTTGATTGCCTGTAAATGTGGAAAACGTATATAGATCTGTGTTTTAGATAACAGACATATGGCACCTTGATTTTCTTGGTGGAGAAACACATCAGATATTTTGCAGCACTTCAGCATTTAGCAACTCCAGAATTTTCTTAAAATTAGAAGATGCGCATAATCGTCCCAAATTCTCAAGTTTTTTTCCCCTATCTACTTTCAATTTCCCTTCTTCCCAACACTGTGGCTGTCACAAAAACCATCTACAGACCACCGTAACTTTTTTCTTTCTCATGCCTATCATCAGTCTTGCCCATTGTTCCTGTAACGTCCCGGGCTTAGGTCTGTTATCGAGGAAAACTGACCCTGACAACTTGTTGGGTACGGGCCCAAATGGACCCGTTGGCAACCACCCAAAATGCTTAAGCCCAAGTTGACAAGTAGTACTTCCCACCACTTATAATCCACACCCACACTTTGTGAGTTTTCCATGTGGTACTATGTTTGGGGTTGGGGTGATACAGTTCCACTCAAACTGGTGCTATTCCAACTTCCAAGAATGGTTGCGAACCTTTTCTGGGATCGCAGTGACAGATCTGACATTGGTCTCAATGGTTTGGTGAACTTCAGGAGCAGCTACGGGTGGGGACTTATTGTAGTAGTAACATTGTCAGATGGTGATTCTAGTGGCAGTTACAGAGGATGTGGTTGCAAGACCTGAGAATGCATAGACAAAAGTTGCATGGAGATGCTCTCATGGAAATTGCACTAATGTAGCAATAATGGTGTAAGGTCTTCTCCTATCATTTTGATTTTTTTTGTCTTTCCCTGATTAATTCAAACTCTTCTTATGTGCCTTTGAATTGCTTCTTGTACTTGCAACACAAACTTGAGTAGATTATTCGACTTGTGCTGATGTGAACATAATTCTTGGATCTCTATTACTCCTCTCAGTCTTCTTTGAGTATGTTAGGGGATTGTTAATTCATGAGGATGACTTAAATTACATGCTTTGATACCACTTAATGCAGCTTGGACTATTAATGGTTTGTAATCTTAGAGAAGAATATGGTGGAGAAAAGAAAGAATGGCACAAACCATTAACGAGCGGTTTACTCTGCAAGGTGGATTTCTCAAAAGCATATGATTGAGCGAAGTGATGCTTTATGTGGTATGCCTTAGGAAAAAGAGGCTTCCGATACATGTGGAACTCCTAGATGAAGAGTCAACATCGTATGTGGTTCTTGATAACAGACGACCTAAGGGGGCTTTTCCAACCCCAACGAGTTGTCCGTTAAGCATGTCCCTTGGTACCTTTGCTTTTCGTCTTAGCCGCTGAAGTTCTACCTTGTATGGTGAAGCAAGTGGTACACTGAGGCTTGACGACAGGTTACACTCGGGGGGATATGTCCATCCCTCTACTATGGTATGCAGACGATACTATTTTCCCATTGAAGGTGGGGAAGAGGAAGCAAAGAAACTTATTGTAATACCTGATATTTTTGGTGAACTTGCTAGGCCAGAATTAATCGTGAGAAGTTTGGTTGGTACCATTCAACATGTTGGAGGTTGAGGCAGATGGTGAAGTATGGAGTTGGTCATTGTTTACGGCTTACTCTTGATTTATAGCATCGGCTACCTTTAACTTATAGACGCATTCGTTTCTGATTGAGAAATTGGAGCGGAAGCTCTCTGGGTGGAAGGTGTCATACCTATCCCGAGGTGGGCATGTGGAGTTACTGAAGGTTGTTATTTTTGTCATCCCGGTGTTTTTCTCGTCGTCGAGGTTGGTTCCTGTCAAAATTCATTGCTGCCTAGAGGCTACCATGAGAAGATTCTTTTAAGGTGCATCTAGTCAGGATGCTTAAGAGATTCACCTGGTTGACTAGGAGTCGATAAGGTTCTCTAGGGAGGACCGTCTTGGAATACCACGTCTAGAGACCATGAACAAGGCATTGTTGATGAAGTGGGTGGTGCGCTTGTGGGAAGGCAAGGAAGACTTGTGTTGTAAATTGATTCGTGGGATCTATGGCATAATTGGTATTCAAGCACGGCATTTCTATGGACCTTCGACGACAGGCGTTCCCTTATGGAGGGTGTGTGCTCCACTTTGTTCAACTCCCCATTTTGTTCCGTAAAATGTGAAAGGGGTGTCTATTTGAGTTCTGGAATGATGGCTAAACTGATGGTGAGCCCCTGGCGAAACATTTCCCACGTTTGTTTACACTAGCGTCTGATCGTGAGATGTTAGTTTCGGAAGCTTGGGGGAAGGTACATTAACCTAGCCATTTCGCTCGGAATTCTCTGAGCAGAAGTTTCAGAAATATCTTCAGTTCTCTAAGACCATTAGTAGCATTGCGGGGTCATCTGGTGTTCGCCACCACAAGGTGTGGCAGACGGCTCTTTCTCTGTGAAGAGAACATATATGGCCATGAGTGGAAGTCTGGATCCGAAGGTTCCAATCCTTCAGTGTTAATTAGTGATTGTATAATGCTCTGGGAGTTGCACGTTCCTTTGCGGATCAAGGTGTTTTCTGGGAACTTTAGCATGGTAGGTTACTGACCAAGGAGAGGTGGTCAAGATTATGCTTGGGCAATGACAGGAGTTGCACACTCTATAGGCTCCATGTGGAGTGTGTGGACCACCTTTTTTCACATGTAACAAGGCACACGTGATTTGGGCAGGGCTAGGTCTCAACTGGTTTGGCTCCTCTAACCAAATCAGCTTCTGGAACTATTTGTTTAGTCCTTAGTTTCACCCCAACAGGAAGCTCATTTTCCTGCTTGCTCATCATATTGCTAAGACTCTCCTCGATTCCTGGCTCTCATAGTATGCCTTTTAAAATGATTAATAATGGGTTGGCCACCATAGCGTTCTCCCCCTTTTTGACTAAAAAATGAGAAAATGCTGGTTCTTCTTCTTCTTTTTGAAGTCAAGAAAGGGGGAGATGCTCAATGGCATTCACCCCTGGAATTTATTGAAAGGAGAGGAAGAGGGAAGGACAACAATACGTGCTACGCGTTCCAGGAGCTTAACAAGCCCGACACCTGTAGTTTTACATTTTCCAAATAAAATCTCTGACCCGAGAACAGCAGGGCGTTCCTGGCGAGCCAGATGGTCCAAATCTGATGCAGTCGAAAAAATTCAATGGTGGAAAAATATAATTTTTGGTAGAAGAAATTTAGAGAAGGGAGGAAGAAGGAGAAGAAGCACGCCTGTTGCGCAAGATTCGAAGATAGAATCGTGAAGACCACGTTGAGAGAGAAAGAGAGAGACGGAGATAGAGATAAATCTCAAATTTTATATCAATTGAACTGTTTAAAATAATAGACTACCATCCCTTTATATACGAGGGATGGGATTACAAAAATAGAAACAAATCAAATTCAAATCCCAACTTATCCTAATTTGACTCTAATTGATTTGAATAAAAATTCAAATCTACCTCTATCCTATATCAACTCTAATTCGAAATTCAAAATTCAAATTTAAAATTGACCAACTAATTGGAGATCACACATGATCTCTTTTATTAAATAAAATTTGCGACTCAACTATTCGTAAATAAGATTAGACACTGAAAAAAACTGAGGCCCTATTTATCAATTCTGTGCTGCATCAATTCTCCTCCGCTTGAAAAATTCGTCTCCTGACGAATTACTTGATCTTCATACCGTCAGTGGAGAATTCGATGTTGAAATTGTAATTTCAAATTCCCCAATTAGATCATTTTCAACGTTACGTTTGTAATTTCTTTCAACTGAATGGTGTCTCTGCAATTTTCGTAACCCTTCACTTAAAAGGATTTCATAGCATAACATATCCTCCAATTGCCCCTTTTGATAAAAAATTTTGTAAGGGGGGCATTCCTTGCAATTTTTCCAAATTAAATCCTCATCCCAAATTTCATGGGATCCGAATCCCATAGGTAATAAGCCTCTCATTAGGGTTCGCCTCTTCTTAAGTTGGCAGCATCCGCGTGATGGGAGCACGGGGCAGCGGCGCGAGAATGCTGCTGGCGGTCGGTACATGGATCGGCGACGTGGGGGGCCCGAGCGGGACATACATTCGTGGGGTAGTTGGGGACGAGTGGTGGTGCGAGCGGTGGGGAGAGGGGATGTTGGTGGGTCATGGTGGAAGGGAGGCAGTGAGAGGGTCCTTTGTGGGCTGCAGGTCGATTTCGGCAATGGTTGCAAGCCTGAATCTGTATGGACAGCAAGCAGATTTTTGTCTTGAAGAACAGTAACGTTGTCAATGAAGAGATCTAGGATTTCAAAACCTTCTTTTACTGGTTCTTCATCAAATATGGGCCCCAAATCTCCATTTTTCTCATTTTTTGAATTCTGGACAGCAACTTTAACCTCAAAAAACTCGACGATTTCATATTCTTCCCCCATAGGATCTTCATCAAATATGGGTCCCGAGTCTTCCTTGTCTTCTTGTAACGAAGTTGCGGCAGATAAATTTTTATTTTGAATAAAAATACCTTCATATTCTTGACCGAAATCGTGTTGAACTGCAGCTACAGCAGTCTGAATTTTGTTGTCGACGAGCGAATCGTCATCGATTGTCGTGCCCAGCCATGCTTGTACCTTGACGCTTGATATAAGTCGTTTCTTGAACATTTGTTGCCGCGAACGAGCATGTGAACCATGAGATATGCAACTGAGATTGAACTTCAAACGCCAATATGCGACAGGATCGTCGAATCGTGAAAACGATTCGGTTTCCATGCTCTGATACCAAATGATGCAGTCGAAAAAATTCAATGGTAGAAAAATATAATTTTTTGGTAGAAGAAATTTAGAGAAGGGAGGAAGAAGGAGAAGAAGCACGCCTGTTGCGCAAGATTCGAAGATAGAATCGTGAAGACCACGTTGAGAGAGAAAGAGAGAGACGGAGATAGAGATAAATCTCAAATTTTATATCAATTGAACTGTTTAAAATAATAGACTACCATCCCTTTATATACGAGGGATGGGATTACAAAAATAGAAACAAATCAAATTCAAATCCCAACTTATCCTAATTTGACTCTAATTGATTTGAATAAAAATTCAAATCTACCTCTATCCTATATCAACTCTAATTCGAAATTCAAAATTCAAATTTAAAATTGACCAACTAATTGGAGATCACACATGATCTCTTTTATTAAATAAAATTTGCGACTCAACTATTCGTAAATAAGATTAGACACTGAAAAAAGCTGAGGCCCTATTTATCAATTCTGTGCTGCATCAAAATCGTAGCCAGTGGCCGCAACAAATCCCTCCTCTCTCGTCGGCCTGCCTCCACCAGAACGCCGCAAAAAGTCCCAACGTTCGTAGTGTCGATCCAACGCAGGGACGGGTCGTCGCAAAGGGGCACAACCCCCCCCCCCCCACAAGAGAAGAAAAGGTGCTCAGTCGTCTCAATCTCCGTGTCACAAATAAGGCATCTGTCGGAGACAACCCCCAAAAGCCTGGCACATCTGTCATGCGTCATCAGCCTCTTCCTTCTGAACAGTCATAGAAAGAACCCGATCCTCTCAGGAAGGCCCAGCCTTCAAAGGAAGGCGCAGTCCCTTGCCAATGCCGCCGAGAGGGAGGGCGGGGGTCTGGAGATCGCAAAGTAGGCCTTACGGACCGAGAAATCCTTGTCGTGCCAAACCCAATGATCATGTCCTGACGAGGGGCCCGGCACGTCCCTCGGCACGTCCAGCAAATGCATGAACTCCTCCAACCGTTGATCCGAGAAGTTAGAGCGAAACAGCGGCATCCAGTTCCCATCGGCCCAGCACGAGCCCACACTCACGTTCGGATCCTCCGCGAGAGCAAAGAGGCGAGGGAATCGAGAAGTAAGATCTCCCCCGCCCGTCCAATTATCCCTTCAAAAAGCAAAGCTCTCACCATTCCTCAGCACCGGTCTAAAGAGCTCCTAGAAGCTGTGGGAAACCTTAAGGATACCTCTCCAAAAGAGAGAGGGCCCCGCCACCCCCCCCCCTCCCCCTCGAAATGGGCAGCGACGCCGCACCACCAAGCGAGTAAATATGTCGAATGAGTCTGGTGCAGAGCTCCTCTCCTTCACCCCAAATCCTCGCCACCCATTTCAACATGAGCGCCTCGTTCAGTGCGCTCAGACGTCGCACCCCGAGCCCGCCATCGCACTTCTGCCTCGTGATGTCCTCCCAGTTTACCAGATGCATACCAGACTGACCCTGGCCACTCTTGCTCCAAAGAAATCTCCGCATCAGCCCCTCAAGACTCTTCCTAATTCCAACCGGAAGCAACCTCGTGGAGGAGTAGTAAACAGGCATCGCGGACAGCACTGCCTTCAGGAGAACCAACCTCCCGCCCTTCGAAAGTAGCTTCGCCTTCCAACCCGCCAGCCTGCCCTCAATCTTCTCCACCAAGGGGAGCCAGTCAGACAGTCTCGATCTCCTCGTGTAGAGCGGGAGCCCTAAGTAGTGAATCGGGAGACCGGCCCGCGGCGTGCCCAGAGCCGAGCAGCATAGGTCCACCTTGTCGACACTGAAAGAGAAAGGCACAAGCTTTGACTTACCAGCATTCTGTCTCAGCCCAAACATCTCACTGAAGAGCTCAAGCACCGCCGCCATCCCTCTAGCGTTCTCAAGATCACCCTCGACGAAGAAGATGGTGTCATTTGCATTTTGAAGAAGGGGGATATCCACATCACCCTTCAAGAAGCCCCTCGCGAGCCCCCCGCATTGCACCATATCCACCATACAAGCCAAAACGTCTGCAGCAATGATGAAAAACAGGGGGGCAAGGGGGCATCCCTGTCTTACCCCCCTCTGCGGTTGGAAAAACCCGCCCTCTGGGCGACCATTAACAAGCACCGCCATCGAAGATGTTGTCACGCACCTCCTCAGCCAAAGCAATCCAGTCTGCCGGGAAACCTCTCCTCTGCATCGCCGCCCAAAGAAAGTGCCAATCTAAAGTATCAAAAGTCGTTGAGAAGTCAACCTTCCAAAGCAAAGATTTCGTTCCACATCTCTTCCAGTCCGCTACAATCTCGGCCACCATGACCAAAGAATCCGCAATTTGCCTACTGGGGATGAAAGCCGACTGAAAAGGGGAAATGATGTGCTCTAGGACCCTGTTGAGCCTTGACGCGAACACCTTGGCAACGATCAGATAGATAGCATTGGAAATAACAATGGTTCTGTAGTTTTCAATCCTGTTAGCCCCATCGAATTTTGGAAGCAGAACAACGAGAGCTTTGTTCACCCGCTCAAACCCCGCATTGTAGCGGCAACATTCCTAGACCACCTCAAGCACCTCTCTGCCAACCGGATCCCAGAAGTCTCTGGAGAAGGAGACGGGGAAACCATCAGGACACGGCGCCCCATCGCCGTTGAGATTCCAAACCGCCGTCTTCAGCTCCTCGAAAGTCATGGCATGAGTCAAGCTGGACGCATGGGCGCCCGAAAGTGGCACCGCCCCCTCTCCAGACCAGCGCCTGATCGGCCCTCTCGCCGAGAACTCCCGAAAATGGTCCGCAATCAAGCTCCTTGTCTCCCTCCACCCGAACGTCGCCGACGAACAAAGATCTGATAATATTATCCCTCCGCCTTCCACTAGCGACCCAATGGAAGAAAGACGTGTTCGCATCTCCCTCCTTTAGCCACATGTGCATGGACCTTTGTTTCCATTCCGCCACCCTCTTTTTGTCCTCCAATATTATTTTCCTCCGCGCCTCAGCCTGAAGAAGCAACTCATCTACCGAAAGCAGTCGCTCATCCTCCAAGCCGTCAAACCGGCCAACCTCAGCCTCCGCCTCAGCCTGACTCGCCCGGCGAGCCGCCCACAAATCCTGCTTAAAAATACAAAGCCGCGCGCGGAGAGACGCCAGCTTCCGAGCGAACCTAGCAACCGCCAAGCCAGTCACCACCACAGAGCTCCAGGGGGACTCCACCAGCCCTCAGAAGGAGTCCTCAAGCAGCCAAGCCTTCTCGTAACGGAAGAGGCCCCGAGGAAGCGAGGCCTCTCCAGAGTCCCAAAGGATGGGAGAGTGATCCGTCCAGGAGCGAGGCCTGGCAGCAACAGAAGAAAGAGGGAAAACCTCCATGAACTCCGCCGACACCAAGAAGCGGTCCAAACGAGATTTGGAGCCAGAGCTCCCCCAAGTATATCTGACATCCGAAGCATCCAAGATCTCCAGCACCGAAGAGTCAACAATCTCCATAAAACAGGCCGAGCCGGGGTCCTGCCCTCCCCCCCTGAACCTCGGCCGGTCTGAGGAAAGCAGCGTAACGTTAAAGTCACCCCCCACCAGCCAGGGGATGGCCGGGAAGGAGTCCCGAGCAGCATTCAGATTCAACCAAAGCTGATCCCGCGAAGACGCAGCACACGGACCATACACGCAGGACAGGGCGAACGTGAACCCCGATCGCTGACATTCCAGAAGCATCGTGAGCAGGTGAGAACCCCTCAATTCGGCCCGCAAGGAGAAGGAAGATCCCTTCCAGGCCACAAATAAACCGCCAGCAGAACCAATCGCATCCAACGAGCAAAAATCCGAGATCGGGCCCGCCCCAAAGGACCGCCAAATAGAATCCGAGAGCGAAGCCAGTTTAGTCTCTTGCAGCAAGATAATATCGCAACCCCATTCTGAAAATCTTGACCCCATCGCACTCCTCTTGACTGGGACACCCAGACCCCTGATGTTCCAGGAGAGAATCTTCATTGAAAACCAGCCTGGCTTTCCCTTTCCACCATCACCACCCTAGCCTCCCACGCCACACTGGCCAACAGCTTGGATACCGGAGCAGGGGCCGCCACCGCGTACTTGGCCCGCTGTCTCCTTCGGTATCTCTTTCCCGATCTCTTCTCCGAAGTCCCCTCCCCAGCGGAGGCCACCGACGAGGAACCCATCCGCAAGTCAGTGGGAGGAACCGGATCCGCGATCAAAAATGGAGCAGGCCCACCCCCAACATCCCCACACCCTCTGCCACCAGCTCCCTCCACGAAGAAACCCCCTCCACCGACATGCCAGAAATCGGGAGTGTGCCCATAGTCGTCAAAGCGGCGCCCCTCCACGCCCTCCCGAGGAGGCGAGGCGCAGAGGGCCTCAGAACCAAAACCAACGCAGGAGCGCCCATCCTCGAACCCGCAAGGGAGAGAAGACGGGCTGGGGAGCCCGGAGCAGGAGATCCGAGAGAGAACGGGTACAGGAGCATCATGTGCGGTAAAGATAAGATGCGCCTTCAGGATCCGGAAAGTCGGCTCCACTCTTAGGGCCCGCAAAGGAGGATCCGACCCGAATAACTCCCCAAGTGATGGGAAGTTGTGCGGATCAGTCGCTCGAGGAAATGAAAAATCAAGAGCCACCACGTTCATGTCCGAGGGACGAGGAGGCGCCAGAAACGAAGGGTCACCTCCCCCCTCGCGCCGAGGGGAAGGCAAACCGTCCCCCGACTGCCCCGCCACATGGCGGTCCACGCACGTACGCCCTGCCACATCAGCATCCCCCCACGCCCGGCGGGGGCGTAGGAGCAAGGAGCAGGACCTGAAGATTGAAGGAGAAGCACCCTACCTGAAGGACCGCCGCCGCCTCGGGTCCCACTCCAAGCGAGCACTCCATCAAGAGCGCCCTGAGGTCCGGGTCAGACCCCGGAAGGCTACCATCGGCAATGATCTTGATCACCGAGCCGACATGCCGCAAGGTCGGGCCCAAGACCCCCACCGAGCGGGAAAGAAAAGGAACCTCGCGGACATGCGCCAAACGGACCATTGACCGAAGGAGATGACCGTCAGCGAACCTGGGAGGCCTCTAGAGAACAACCCTGAACGCCCCAGAAGCCAAAAGCGCCATCTTCTGCTCAGCCGATAGGCCGCAGGCACAAACCCGACCAGTCCCCAGCCCCACCACATCGCCGCTGAAACGGCACCTAATGCAGCGAGAGACCTCAGCCTCTACTGAAAATCCAGGTGGCAGATTATCCGCCAAAACCCCAATCAAGGCACCGCAGAAACCGACCACCACGTGCCCGCACCCAAGCGCTCTTCGGAGAGGACCTCCACCACCTCCAGGCCGACTGGTCCAGAGCCACGCTCACCCGGACCAGAACCGGCGCAAACCACCCCAGAATCTCGGTTGTCCAACCCACCAACACCACTCGAAGCATCGTCGGCAACACGAAAAGGGCAAGCGAGCCTCTGATGCCCAGGAGAACCGCAGGCGAAGCACCTCGGGGGAAGAGGGCATGCGGAGGCGAGATGGCCCTGCTCACCGCAACGGAAACAGCTCTTCCCCGGCTTCCGATGAGAAACCACATGCCAACCACCCTCACCACTCTTGAGCCCACCGCCCGTAGCAACACGTCCGTCCGACGCCTCCGAACGCCCAGAGAGACCATCACACACCACCCTCCGGCAGACTTCTCGCCAGACCCGCGCCTCGCCCCACCCACGCCTAACGCTCCGCTTATCGCTCCGCATTGACCCCCGCAACGGTTCTTCGTTTTGGCAAATGAATGCTCAAAGAAGCACCGTATTAATAGAGGAAGATGATACTTTGAAAACTCGTTCCACGATGTTCTTACAAATGGGATGGATGTCCTTATATAGGTAGCTCATTCATTCAAGAGGCGTGACTTTTCCAAAAGAAATTTCCAATTTGCATAAACGTCTTGGAAATTAAATGACGGTAATAACTACGATAAAACATTTCTTATTAAGAAATGGAAGAAGAAATGGACAATTGGGTAGCATCGACAAGGCTATGCAAGTAGTCCATTTTCTATACCAATTCAATTACATATAGGGAATCAAGCTCCCTTCTACTCCCCCACAATGAGAAGTGTATGGCTTCTCCATGAATAACTGTGTATCAAAGACTTTCTATCCTATGTAGATGCACTACCTTTATAGTAATTTTTAAATAGAGCATTTAAGCAAGCATAGAAAGGAGAAGAATATGTCAAATGGCAACATGCCAAAGAAGCTCAAGGAGTGTGCAAGGTTTAATTTAATGCGATATGCAACAAGGCAATTCCTAGGCGAGCCTTAAGCCTCAAGGTTAGTTAGGCCTAAGCCTTAATCTTCAGTAGGTCAAACAACAACCAAGTCTTTTTCTCGCATTGTGGGGTTGGCTACATGAACATTTTGCTTCTAAACAAATCTAATTTGGATTACACTCTGATTTAGATTCAAAGAAGACATCCTTAATAATCTATTTCCAATAATTCTTTGGTCTTCCCTTATCCCGCTTCAAATGTTCTTCAGACTTTTGGACCACTAAATGGCTTTTTTTGCTCATGTCTAAACCACCTTGACCAAGTTTCACTCATTATATCTTTTATCAGTGTTAATTCAATCTTGTATCTGATATCTTCATTGTGAATCAGACCCTTCCTTTGTGTGATAAGTGACAACAGAAACAGCAAATCATTTTCCATCTCAACTACTCGCATTCTCTACACATTTTGATAGTTAAATGCCCAGCGATTGATGTGGTAAAGCATCGCATATATTAATGATTCTTTATATATTTTCCTTCAATGTAAATGAGGATGGCCCGCCCGATTCCAAAAGTTTCTAGGTTTCCCTTTTCAAAGAGATTCGGGATCTGGTGGAGGATATAGCATAGCCTTGCATGACAAGTTCAAGCAGGAGAACCGGGAATTTGAGTGGTTGAATCGTTCTCTTATTCTAGGATTTCTGGACAATTGCATTGCCTAACATTGACGACTTCATTGAGATGAAGTTGGCTAGTCAGCTTAGAAGGGTGTAAGGATCAAGGCCCTAAATGTCGGTTTCGGTCACCATTTCGGTGACCAACCGAAAAGGAATTTTGGCGGAATTTCCGTCGAAATTCGATCGAAATTTCGGTCATTTCGGTCATTTTTTGTACTAGGGCCATTATATTTCGGTCATTTCGGCCATTTTGACCGAATTTCGATTTCGACAGGATATCGATATTCGACAGAAATTCGACCGAAGTTCGCTGAATTTTGAGGCCATGGTAAGGATCCATCATTTCCCCATCTCAATTTCCCCAACTCAATCTGCTTTTATTATTCAATAACGATACCTGATGGACAATGTGATCATGGCTACTGAGTTAGTTGATGATTAGACGAGGTGCAAGATCAATGGGATGCTTTAGAAGTTTATTTCCCCAAGATGTATGATTGTGTAAACTAGAAATTCATTTGAACCTCTCTCTACCACTTATGGATTCTCGAAGGCATGGATTGCCCCGATGAAAAGGTGCACTGCCATGACATTGTGATCTGTTTTCTGAATGATCAATCATAGGGCAATTTTCCAGTCGCCGATGGGGTTCAGGGGTTTCCCATATGCCCCTTCTTTTGGTTCTGGTCACAAATGACATATCTACAATTATTTTTTTTGAAGCCAGAAACAGGGGGAGACACTCGATGGTGTTCGCCCCATAACTTATTTATTGAAAGAAAACAAAAGAAACAAATACACAAGTGACAGGAACAAAAAAACCAATTACAGATCCCATTCCTCCACTAATCTCGTTGCATGACTCCCCACATTTTCTTTGTAAAAGCGTTGCTCAGAGAAGAGTACAGCATTCCTCCCCAGCCAAACGACCCACAGAATGGCGATTGGATAGATTAGCTCCCTCCGCACCCTAGTCTTATTAGCCACCATCGATCCGCAAAAAGACGCTAGATCCACAGCGCATAACCAAGGTAATCTCCCCCCCCCAAATCTGGATTACCTTGGGGCATTTAAAGAAAAAATGTTCCACGGTCTCAATCGCCTCCTCGCAAAGAAAGCACCTATCAGAAATGGTACCCAGAAGTGCAGCACACATGTCCCTCGTCATCAGCCTTTGTCTACGCAGCAGCCATAAGAAGAAACCAATTCGCTCAGGCAGCCTGAGAGCCCAAAGAACGCGCAATCGTGAATCACAATGATGAGAACGCCGAGTAGGGTGAGATCTACACCGACAACCATTTATATGAGATCTTAATCATGATTATCTAGTATATAGAAGATACCATTGAAGGGAGGTTTAGGCCTAGCAGCGGAATTTTAAATTTTCTAAAAAAAAAGAAGAAACCACATGTTCCCAATTCGTTTCATCGAGTTCTCACGAGTATAGAATTACCTCTTGAGGTGTGTTTGTGATCCTCTAGCATGTAAAGCAAGAGATCTCTTGTCTGAAGTCTGATCCGACAGAGACAACACTTGTGAGCACGAGGACGAATCGTTTTGCTCCCACAATCCACAGAAACGATCATTCTTCCTTCCTCGTTAGCCTTGGGGGAAGGAACAACCTCAAAAAAGGAGGGGGGACGGCCTAGAGAGAGATTTTTTCTATGTTTCCAACTGTTGTACAGAAAAACAGGGAGCAACCCTCCTTTTATACAAAGTAATAACATCTAATTAGTAAGTATTAAAAAGTAGCCTTTGCCCAAAGGGGAGTTAATGCACCATGGTGTAACAACCTTGAACGCCCATCCCCTCACAGGATTAGGACTCTCATTTTTTTTCTTTTTATTATTAATCCTTAATTCGTATGTTTTGTTTTTGAAACTTAATTTATTAGAAATAATTTGTAACATTTACATGCCATTGATTAAAATGAATCATATTCAATGATCATTATAAAATGCAAATGAAATTTACATTTATCTTGGAATGTGAATCCAATTAACATAAACAATATAATTTGTAAATCATATTTACAAATAAGTCTCCAAATGATAATGTGTATCATATCCACACTATTCTAGAAAATAATTGTGGATATCACTATCCATACTAAATTTATCCTGTATAACTAAATCCAATTTTAATTATCCCAGTTTTCTCTCTTGTCCTAAAAATTGGATTCTGATTCTTTCGGAACAATCCATGAACTATTTCATGGATAATGTGCTTTCTTTGTGGATACTTAGGGTAATAGTATTATCCATATATAATGACTTGGATATTGAGATTCAAGCACATACCCAGATCTAAAAGATCTCTCAGTATTGTTTGATCATATCAAACAAAGTATCTTATCTTCTCATTGTACTTGAATCTAATTCAGAACAATGTTCATCATTTGGACTACGATTGGATAACTAGTTCACTAAGTGCAGTTCTTAAAATCTAAACATGTTTCATCACTCTCTAGAAATGGAATTGTCATGATATACAATTAATATAAAATCACATCGCCCTCAAGTATTCCTAATACATGTACATCATGCATACTGGATGACCATGATTAAACATGAAGGTCGGATCTCAATTGAACTATCTTCCTCAGAGTTTTATCTTTAAGTTTCTCATTTGATCACTGGGAGTTGGAATCGATCATATACTTTCCAAAAGCATGTATCATACCTATAAATCCTAACTTATTTTCAAAACAAGGCGACCATCAATGGGATTTGATTCATCCCAATATCTCATGAGTGAATTAAGTCTTCTGGTTCAATAGTGAACATGTATGATCCATTTGAGAGATCGTATCACTCATATGCCTTCATATGCACACAAGTGTGCAGACGTATACATTGATTAGGTCATCAACCTAATGATCTGCCAAACGTACATACTCAGACATATAGTTATACATTTCTTTTAATAAGAAAATGGGGGAGCCCTCCCGAGGCGGGAGTCACCACACCAAAGTATTCATTAATAAACGAGAAGGTACATCAGTTTGATATCCAGAAATTATACAAAGCATTACAGTGCGCAAGTACATTTTCAAAGTAAAACCGCTGCCCCTTGAAAGTGGTATCATTCCTGCCAAGCCAAATAGCCCAGAACGCGGCAAAGGGCTTGGATACATCATCGGATGACCCAATTCCGACCGCCCGAATAGATCTCCAAAACTGTTCCGCATCGGATGTCCGAACCCACGAAAGCCCCATAGAATACCACACATTAGTCGAAGACCTGGATCCAAAGAAAATGTGGTCTGCATCCTCCATTTCGTCCTCGCATCTGTCACATTTCAAATCCGTCACACACAGCAGTCTGCCTCTTCTCACTTTGTCACAAATACGGTCTCTCCTCAGACACCAAAGAAAGACCTTAACCCGAGTAGGAATCTTAGCCGTCCAAATCACCTTCAAGTCAGCACATAGATCTTCGTCACGCTCCACCATACCACCCCTCAACTTCCGATATGCAATCTTTACCAAGAACTTACCATCAGCCCACTCAAAATGATCTGGTTCGCCCGACATCTCCCCGATAGGGGGAATCTCCGACAGCATCCGCAAAAAATCCTCCAACCTCTGATCCGAGAGAGCCGCAAGGAACCTCGACGCCCACGACCCAGAGTCGACGACCTCCGCCACCCGCGCCCCCCTTGTCCCCAGCTAACGCCATCAACCTAGGAAAGCGGTAGGCCAAAGCCCCCTCCCCATCCTGAGCCCCGAAATCACGGCACGGATCCCACTCGAAAACGAAGACTCATGAAGCTTTCTCACAGCCACCAACTCCCCTGTGACACCATATATCTCTTCAGCAACTGCAAACCTGGCGAATCGGATGGACCCCAAATGCTCACCACCCATGTTATACATGTCTTTGACGGAGGATGCATGCCTATACCGTGCCGTGACAACATACAATATAGGTTTTTGTTATCTCGATCTCGCTAAGTCAACTCTTTGACTTAACTCATCCAACACCTCTGAATACATATTCATATGCAAAGGACATGCATCAAGCTGTCGGTTGGATGTCAGCCTTTGAAGAAAGATTTGCCATCTCTTTCTCAAGCTAGAGATCTCTTCTTGATAATTATTTGACGATGCAGTTGAGTTCTCAATCTAACACTTTAGAAATTCATTCCAGCACCAACTCTATTATCTGACAATCGGACCAACGGATATATGTTCTCAAGATGGCCAAGGTACATAACCCTATTTGTACAGAGGAACCGAATAAGTGCATTTATACTATAATCACAGAAAAAGAGTAAATAAATCAATAACTTTTATCGATAAATGATTTACAAATAACATTGATTGTAGAAATGGTTCGCCAGGAACTCACATGTCTCACAATCTTCCACAAGCCCTCAGAATCAATCAGGTACAATTTTTAAACCCATACTCATTACATGGTGGTCGAAAATCTTTTGGGACAAAAATTTGGTTGGGGATCGGCAATATTGTCAGCAAAGGCAACCTTGGTGATTATGATGTCACCACGATTTTGTATCTCCTAGATGTTGTGATATTCCCTCCCCACGTGCTTGCTCTTTTGATGCCACATGTATTCATTTGCATGAGCAATGGCTCTCATGTTATCGCAGAGTAATGAGATGGGAGTATCTAAGGATATTGTGTCCAGCTCCTAGATGAACTTGCACAACCATACCGCCTCCTTTGCACCAACCGATGCAGCAATGTACTCAGCTTCTATTGTTGAATAAGTCGTAGTGTCTTGCTTCTTTCTTCTCCAGCTCACAACACCATCATTCAATAGGAAAATGAACCCTGAGGTTGACTTTCGATCATCTATGTCAGGAAGTCTGAATCTGTGTATCCTAAGACTTGGAGATCACTATCTCCATAGGCCAAGATGTAATCTTGTGTCTTTCTTCGAAACTTGAAAGTGTTCTTCACTGCATTTCAGTATTGTTGTCCATAGTAGGATTGGTAACAGCTTACCACTTCCCTGCATAGTAGATATCGGGCCCAGTACATATCATAACGTATATTAAGCTTTCTACAATTAATGCGCAAGGGCATCTACCCATAGCTTTTCTTTTCTCAATAGTTTGAGAAGACAATCCTTTAAACATGTGTATACCACGCCTTAAGGGAAGGTAGCCTTTCTTAAAGTGTTCCATATGGAACCTTTCCAAGATATTCTTAATGTCCCTTGTTGTAAATCTTGTGATAGTCTCAAAATCCTCTTTTCTCGATTTTTGAACAGCTTCGTGCATGAGATGTAAGACTTCTCTAAGATGTTTCATCTCGACGGTGTGGGACAACCATATCTTAACATTAGTCATCAACCATGAATCATTCCCAATGATAAGGATGTCGTCTACATAAAGTACGATGAACACAATAGCTCTCCCACTAAATTTCATGTATACACATGGCTCATCAAGATTCATAACTCTTTATGATTTCATCGAATCTGATGTTTCAGCTATGAGAAGCTTGTTTGATCCTATAGATGAATTTTTCCAGCTTGCACACCTTGCCTTCCTCATTCATGAAGTCCTAGGGCTACTCCATGTAAATATCTTCTTCGTGGTATCCATTATAGAATGCATTTTTGACATACATATGTCAGATGTAGTAGTTAAGATATGCAGTTATAGCTAGCAATGTCCTAATAGACTTAATAATTACCATAGGAGAGAATGTCTCATCATAATCGATGCATTCTCTCTATGTATAGCCCTTGGACACGAGCCGTGTCTTGAAGGTCTTTATCTCTCCATCATATCTCCTTTTTCTTTTGAAAATCCATTTATACCCAAGGGGTTTTATCCTCTTAGGTGGATCCTCTAGGGTTCATACACCATTTTTTTGCATGGAGTCTATTTCAGACTTCATAGCTAGCATCCATCAATCCATGTCATGATCCGTGGGTGCTTTATCATATGAAGTAGGATCATTGTCAGACTCTTCTGACATATGGAATCCACACCTTTCAGGTGGTCCAACCACCCTCAAACTCTTTCACAGAGGTATGGGTGTTAATCATCTTCAATTAACTCTTCAGCTTCTAGTTCATGAATCACATTATCCTT
Source organism: Ottelia alismoides (assembly GCA_037367405.1). Classification (NCBI taxonomy): domain Eukaryota; kingdom Viridiplantae; phylum Streptophyta; class Magnoliopsida; order Alismatales; family Hydrocharitaceae; genus Ottelia; species Ottelia alismoides. The sequence goes on from JAZKJV010008883.1 coordinate 1,357,909, forward strand.
AGATGATTCTACGAGTTTTAAGGAAGTCATCTTCCAAGAACTTTACATCCCTAGAAATGAATACATTTTGAGTCTCATGGTTATAAAGTTGGTATAAAATACCATCCTTTATAAAAGTTAAAACCAAAGTAACACTCTACATCTTAGTTGCATCCATATTTGGTATGTACCAAGCAACCGCAAATCTTCAAGTATCTAACACTGGGCTTGTTCCAAGCCAAAGCTCATGAGGGGTTTGCATATTGATTTGCCAAGAATCTTGTTAAGAATATATATTATAGTATCTATTGCATATCCTCAGAAACTAAGAGGTAATTGTGTTTTACTCATCATTGATCTGATCAAATCCATTATTGTCTTGTTACCTCTTTCAGCAACACCATTTAATTTGAGAGTTCTGGGAGGAGTGAGATTGGACACGATTCCTCTCGTTAAGGTAGTCATTGAATTCATCTGAGAAGTAGTCGCCACCTTAGTAAGATCGAATTCAATTGATCTTCTTATTGATTTGGTTTTCAATGGGAGCCATGAATTCTTTAAACTTTTCAAAGGTTTCAGAGTTGTAACATAATAGGAAGACAACCTCGTATCGCGAATGGTCATCAATAAATGTCACATAGTATCGATATCAATTATGTCGCAGCACTGACGGGACCACATACATCAAGTATGTAGACAAATGTTACATAGTACGAGATCGAGTATACACTAGTTTACCCTTATTTCAGAAGAGTGTTATGGTCATTTTACCTCGAATACAATGTTCGTAGGTATAGACTTTTAGAAAATCTAACGGTCCATCCTTCGACAGCTTATTGATCCTATCAATAGATAAATGACCAAGATGTTGATGCCAGACCATGGTTAAATGGTCTCCAACCTCTCTAGATGTCTTAGGATTTTTTATCAGTGGCTGCAACATTCATGACACAACCATAATGCATAATTCATAGAGTTCACTAAAAATCAAAAAACCTTATGCAATATATTTATCATAACAACTTATGACAAGTTTCTTACAGAATAAAAACGTATATCCATGACCAACTAGCTTAGATACATGACTAAGTTGCTTCTAACATCTGGAACATGCTGACATTCTCTAAGTACTAGGACTCTCCCACTAGATAATAATAGTCTACAAGTCCAAACAGCGACTATTGAAACAGTTGCATCATATCACATCCGAATGACTATCTCCCCTCCATCAAACTTCTTAATTTCCTGAAATAGATGCAACAAATTACATACATGAACAGAAGCACAAGAATCAATAACCTAACTACATTCTCGTCCTACAAGAAAGTTGATTTCGATGATGAAAGTGTATATTTCATACATGTTTGAGCATTACCTTTTCCCTTCTCTAAGATTTTCAGATAATTTTGACAGTTTATCTTTCAGTGCCCCAACTTTTGCAGTGATGATAGATATATGTATTATTGGATGTCAGATGTGTAGAATCTTGAGAGGATGAGCCAACTCTTCTTCTTCTGACTTGGACCCTTCCGAGACCCATACTTCTGACCATACTTCTGGGTGACTTATGCAATCATTGCACGGCCACCAAGATTCTCTTTATTCATGACCTCCTCTACAAACTTCAGTAAAGCCATGAGTTCAACGTTCATCAACCTCAACTTGTTCATGTGATACGATACCACAAAGTTGTTGAAAGACTTCGGTAGAGATAGCAAAATGAAGTCGGACTGCATATCTGCATCCATCTCTACCCCAAAGGTCTCCGGCTCAGAGATATGACCAAACATTTTGATTATATGATCTCTGATCGAGGTCCCTTCTTGCATCTTGCGGCGTATAAGTTCTTTCATAAGGTTGTAGTGACGTGCGTTGTTCACATTACTGAAAAACTCCTTCAGATTCATCATTATATCATTGGCATTCCTGATATCCACATGTCACTTCTGAAGTACGTTGGGCATAGACCCAGCATGTAACAACGGTCCAATGAGTGGTCATCTTCATATTTATTGTTAAATTGAATTTCTACCACTAACAGAGGATTCTCATACTCGGTCTTCTTGAGCACATATCTGATGCACTCAGCAGAAAGAATAAATTATGGATCCGGTCCAAATAATTTGGGTCGGTCAACCGGTTGACCTCTACAAGCTTGCTGAGTAGGTCGACAAAAACAACACATGTAGATGCGAGGATGAATCGTGTTGCTTCCACAATCCAGAGAAACGATCTTTCTTCCTTCCTCGTCAACCTTTGGGGAGAGGACAGGCTCAAGTAAGGGGAGAGAGGGGGGAGGGCCTAAAGAGACTTTTCTGTATTTACAACTGTTGTACAGAAAGACAAGGAGCAGTCATCCTTTTATACAAAAACGGATCGTTATGATTGCAATTCTAATCAATTAATCAAGGGTCGGGATTAGATGAGGCAACTTACCTCTAACACCTCTGACAGGATTAGGATTGATAGCAACTTATCAATTTTAATTATTGAATAAATAATTTCAAAAATAATAACAATCAATGAATACGTATTAACAATAAAGGCCTCAAATTTTGATTTCGATCACCATTTCGTTGATCGACCGAACAAAATTTCGACCAAATTTCGGTCGAAATTCGACTGAAATTTTGAACATTTCAATCATTTTTTGAACTGGGACCCCCAAATTTCGGTCGATATAGGCCATTTCAGCCGAATTTCGATCACCTTTCGAAAACAAAATTCGAACGAAATTCAGCCGAATTTCGACAAATTTGATCCCATGTTAAGGATTATAGGAGAAAAGGTGGTCTCTTTATCCAAAGCGGAGTTGACGCACCATCATGTAACAACCATGGATGCCCATCCGTCATAGGACTAGGACTGTCATGTTTACTTTTATAATTATTTATTAATTCACATGTTTTATTTTTGAAACTTAATTAATTAATTAATAATTTGTAGCATTTGTAAATTAAGCCATTGATTAAAATGAATCCTATTCATTGGTCCATTATAATATGCAAATCATATTTACATTTATATTGGAATGTAAATCCAATTCACATAAACAATATAACGTGAATCCTATTCACAAATAAGTCTCCAAATAATAATGTGGATCATATCCACACTATTCTAAAAAAATTAAGTGGATATCACTATTCATATTAATTTATCCTGGATAATTAAATCCAATTTAATTATCACAATTTTCTCTCTTGTCCCAAATTTTGGATTTTGTTTCTTTCGAAACAATCCACGAACTCATTCATGGATAGTGTGTTTTCTCCGCAAATACCAGGATTTAAGATATCGCGATATATGGGAGATATAGCGTCGATATATCAATATCAACATGGGACCCGATATATCGAGCGACATGGCGATATATGCCCCTGAAAAAGTCTTTCCTTCACAAATGATTGTCAATATGGGTGATATATCGTCGATACATCATCGAAATTTCATATCGACATGGTACCGATATAAAATCCAATGTCAACATTTAAACCCTTGGTGAAAACGCATATGCATTCATAGGCACACTAGCACGTAGGTGTATATACCTTGATTAGGTCACCAGCCTAATGGTATGCCAAATGTACATACTCAGACATATAGTGATGCATCTATCTCTGGGCAAAGGATATGTGCCTATACCGTGACAAAATATGATATAAGTCTTTGTTATCTCGATCTCGTTAAAGCAACTCTTTGATTTAATTCATTCAACACCTCTGAATCTCTATTCTCATGCAGAGGACTGCATCAAGAAGTCAGTTAGATGTCAACCTTCAGAGTAAGGCTTCCATCTCCTTCTCAGGCAGGAGATCTCTTCTAAATAATCACTTGACGGTGCAGTTGAGTCCTCAATCTAACACTTCAGATATTCCACCCAGCACCAGCCTCTATAATCCAACAATTGGATCAACAGTTTTATGTTCTCAAGATGACCAATGTACATAACCCTATTTGTACGGAGGGAGCCAATAAAGGCGTACATAATATAATCTTAGAAAAGGAGTGAATAAATCAATAAGTTGTATTGATAAATAATTTACAATGACATTTATTATAGAAATGGTTCACCGTGGGCTTACATGTCTAACAACCATTTCTTTGCGGATGGTGGGATACAGAAGTGCAACGAGATCTCAATGATTTTGGAGATCTTTAGTGACATATATAGCTAGCTAGTCGATGGAAAAAGTCTGCCTTTGTTCCCTTCACCATGGTGTGAAGTAGGTGACTGCTCGTAAGGCAATTTTAAGGACCTTAAGGGCGAGTCTACCACTTACTACTCACGCAGCTTTCCTTCGATATATGGTAGGCCTCAACAAGCTGACTGATTGTCGCAGGTAGGAAAACTAGAGAAGAAGCTCGAAGGGTGGAAAACAACTTGTCTTTCTATTGCATCACAGGTTCTATTGATGGAAGTTTTTTCCGATATTCCAGTGTTTTCCTCTCCTTTCACCTACTTCCAAACGGTATAATTGCCTCAAATCTTTGATGAAGCATTTTTTTCAGGTGATCATCAAGGGAGACGATGGGTATCCTGATAGTGGAATGAAAGGTGGTGAAGCGACATAAGCATAAAGGTGGTATGGATGTGCAGCGGAGACGAATAAGGTGTTACTTGCTAAGAGGCCATGCATGTTTGGAAAGATCGATCGGACTTGATATGTAGGTTGGTGTAGAAAAACTATATGATCACTTTTAGTATGTCTGTGCAACCCTATACTGTCAACTCGCCTTCTACAATTGAGTAAGCCATTTGTTCAGTTATGCCGAATATCTCATCCTCTATGAGGAATGATGTAGAAGATGGCAATGGTTTTAGCTTTTAGCACGATGATTGATTCAGCGAGGGGGTTCTTTGTGAACTTTAATCGTTTGTTCATTCTAGTTGTGGATCAAGGGACGCAGATTACGAATGCTTGGTCAAATTCAATATATTAAAGTATTTTGCTCCACACGGTATGAGCAATAGTCCGATACCAGTGTTAAGGACCACCATCCTCTTCCCTATCATCAGACATCTTCCCCTAGAACCTAATCGCTGAACTCTAACCTCCATGGAGCTTTATCTCACACATAGAAAAAGGCATTGTTGTTGCCTATAACACTCTGTCAATGAGGTTTCGCCACCACGGTTGTCTCTACACCACCATGTTGCCCACCATCTCTCATGATTCGAGCACGGTCTACTTAAGTTATTGATTTGTATCTTTCTTTTATATGGCCTTATTAAAGGAGGAGATGACTTGAATTTTGGAATTCAATTTGATATTATGAAAGGTGGACATAAAGATCATGCAAAACTTGTTCTATGCCCCAAATCCCACCCTCCTTGTTGTCACTTTAGCCATTGTTTGTATTTATTTTCCATCACCTTCTTCGTGGACATCGAATCTCCTCCCTGTTGTCGATTGTACCATCCACGACTCTCATCCTCATTGTCGCCTCTGCTAGAGTGGGGCTACCTCCACCATCCTTGAGCTCTCTCCATGGGCGCCTTTATTGGAAGGTACATAATCCCCATCAATTTCTCGCCATCACTACCTCAAGCCCACAACTGGACGTATTTATGTTGCTTACCATATTTATGTCTCTTAAATGCATGTTAACTCAATAGTAGCTCCATCTGAATAAAGGAAAATTGTCACAGTAGCTACAGAAATGAAAATGCTAAGGTGGTTGTGTGGACACACGTAAAAATCAGATTCGGAATGATGTCATCAGAAGGAAAGCAGATGTAGCTCCGATCGAAGATAAGATGCGAGAAAATCGCTTAAGGTGGTTTGATCATTCACGAAGGAGGTCAGCCGATGCACCGGTGAGGAGATGAGAGTTTTGGGATGTTGAACCTGCTAAGAGAGGGCGAGTAAGGCCCAAGAAGTGTTGGAATGATACTATACAAATGGATCTTAGTTTTTTGGATCTAAGCTCGAGAATGACCCAAGATAGATCTGAATGGATGCAAAGAATTCGTGTAGCTGCACCTATTTAGTGTGGGAAAAGGCTTTGTTGCTATTGTCATAGTAGTTGCAACTTAAAGAGCCATGATAGGAAACGACAAGAAAATCTAAAAATATAGATCTACCTATACTATTTTTGCTGAATAACATAATATGCTCTGTAATAAGGAATGTCAGAATTATGCAAGCTAATTGTTAGTATATATGTAGGTATAGAGTTGCTAATTGTTAGCATATATGTAGGTGTAGAGTTGCTATTCAGCAACATTATTTGTCTTTTGGAATGGCATAAGAGGGCATTTGGTATTTGTGGTTATACTGCTAGAGCTACCTATTCAAATACCTGCTGTGGTGATATTTTTTATACTTAGATCTTCTTGAACTATACTTTAGTTGCATAAATTCAAAAATCATGAACATTAATAATTGATTATTTATTTATAGATTAAAAATTAGGAAGCTGTGTGATAACTCGTATGTCACCCATATCTTCTCGCATCCATAGGGTGTGCAACCTACGATTTCTCAAAAAAATACTCATGCATACCACTTATTCAGTACGGGTGACTCGCTTAAAACATACGCATACCACATTCATGAACCTTAGTTGCTGAGTGGTTGAGTCCAAGTGGGTCTTCGCAGCAAAGAACAATCCATATGATTCAATTGCTAGGAACGACCATATCGGTTGATCAACGGTTTACTCAGGCATATGAGAATGCATTTTTATATGGAGATCTACAAGAGGAGGTATATGTGAAGCAACTTCCAAGTTCTGAGCTTCAGGGGTAATGTCAGATTTATATTGATCAAAGAAAGCCATCAATGGCCTTAAGCATGATCTCTGGTCAAGAAGCTCTTACAGGTGTTAGAGAGAGAGCTCTCAGCCAAGTTGTCATTCAATCGCTCTCTTTGAGATAGGCACAAATGTTTATGTTGACATATGTTGGCATATGTAGATGACATAGTTCTGATAAGTGAAGATGAGCAGGGAATCAGAGAGATGATAAAGCTGCTAGTTAACTGATCCACGATCAAGGATCCGAGACCGTTGAAGTATTTCCTCGGATTGGGTGTAGCCCACGGCGGGAGAACTCCTGTTCTGTCTCCAATGAAGTATTTGCTTACACAGAATGTCAGCATGGTAGAGGCCAAACCAATCCAGATTCATATGGAACCCGCAGCTCGGCTATATGAGGACAAGCTAGTTAATGAAGGGCAGAATTCATAATATTGGGGAAGCTTCTCTACCTCATTATCACAAAAACCGATATTTCCCTAACGAGAAAAATTAGCTAGCATGTGAGCAGGACAATACATGCCACCCACTAAATGCCCCCAAGATGAAGCAGATGTACATCAAGGTCGCCCCAAAGAAGGGAATTTTCTTCGCTACATGTTATCTCTGGACAATAGTGCATTGTGATACCAATTATGTTAGATGTCTGACTAATAGAAAGTACCATTGAATTCTGCGCATACGTAGAAGGTAACATAATTGCACAGAGAAGCAAGAAACAAGAAAAAGTTGTGCTTCAACCAATTATGGAAGAGGAGGTTTACTCCATTATCCTTGGTATTAATTGAGATAGCTCGCCTGCTCTGGATGATTTCATGATCCTTTTATATAAGTAATTCTAAGTACTACTTAAAGAGGATGTGATGACCCATTTTTGAGACTTAAGAGACGGGAACTTCAGCTTTAATAAAGTAATAATGCCTATATCATTCTAATCCTAAAGAAGGATTACATCGCAAGTATTGAGGACTACTGGCCGCTTCTAGTTTCCAATGCCTTATATCTTATTATAGCGAAGGTCCTGGAGAATCGCCTTCGAGAAGTTCTAGAGGATTTTTCACCCCGTACCAAACAGCTTTCTTTCATTGAAGATCTATGATGGATTTTCCAATGATAGCTTCAAAGTTGTTATGATAGAAACGACGAGGCATCAAGGGACTCATGTGAAATGGCTACTTCACGAAGGCTTGTGATAATGTGTGGATCTTCCTGTAAACAAGAGTCTTCACGAATGCATGGATCCCATGAATGAAATATTACCTACTGATGGCTTCTTACAATTTCCTTACCAAAGGTCAAATATAGTGCTCAACTCTCCAGCCTCAACAAGGACTGAGAGGCAAGGATGCCCCCTTGCACATCTTTTGTTTGTCATTATAGCATATGTACATAAGCAATATTCGCGAGTCCGTTTGTCAAGGGAGGATTCTCTTCAGGTTGCAAACGAGAGGATATATCCGGTGACATGATTTTTATCATTGAAAGGGACACTGATGAAGCTTGCAAAATGTCCCACGAGTCACGACTTAGAATGAACCACTTGAAGTCAGCTTCTGTGACATTCATGCAAACAAGTGATGAGGTGGACTCACGTAGCAAGTTTATTGCCTCTCCCTCAAAAACTTTACCATTAATCTTGCTTTGCCCTTGACATGTAATAAGCCACGGCCTTCAGACTAGCTTCCATACGTGGAAAAGTTCAAGAAGCTACTTTCATGTTGGAGGGTGTGACGCTTATTCAGGGTTGGGTCTTTGGTCTTACTTAAAGGATTCTATCAGCTATCACGTTTTCGTCATGAGCTCCATCTTGATCAAGGCCCTAAATTTCGGTTTCGGTCACCATTTCGGTGACCGATCAAAACAGAAATTCAATCGGTCATTTCGACCATTTCGGTCGAATTTCGATTTCGATAGGATATCGACATTCGGCAGAAATTCGATCGAATTTCGCTGAAATTTGAGGCCATGATCTTGATCCCAATGAGCACTTGCATGGGGTTAGAGCCATTGACGCAGCAATATTTCTGGACCACTACCACTTCGAATGGTAGGGGTTTCCCCTTGATTGGGTGGAAATACATCACGCAACCTACCAAGCCCGGTGGTCTCAGGGTTTGAAGATCAAAGGAGATGAACACCGCATTAACAATATTGGTAGAAAAATATGAATATGAATATTCGAGGGAACCCTAGGGCTCTCTTATATGGAGAGAGACCTAAAGGGTAAATTACATAATGTAGATGAAAGAAAAAGAAAATACATAAATCATACTATAACATAAAAATATCTCTACACTCCCCCTCAAGATGAAGCATAGATGCCAATCACGTTCAGCTTGGATGAACACTTCTGAAAGGGTCCTCTGGTTAATGCCTTGGTGAGGATATCAGTAGTCTTCTCTCATGAGTCGACATGAGAAGTGGAAATGAAGCTTTTTTGGATCATATCATGTGTATAGTGGCAATCCATCTCAATATGCTTCGTTCTCTTGAGAAAAGCATGATCATTAGCAATGAATAAAGCTGTCTGGTTGTCACACTGTAATTGCATAAGAAGAGGTACATCAATGGCTAGGTCAACTAGAACAGACCTAACCCACATTATCTATGTGCTTCCTTGTGCATAACTTTGTATTCGGACTCAGCACTAGATCTGGCAACAACCATCTGTTTATTGTTCTTCCAAGACACTAGAAAGCCACCAATGAATACCACGAAGCCTGAAGTGGATTTCTTATCCTTGAGGCATCCTACATAGTCCGCGTCTGCACAAAGTGTGACGGTAAGGGATGTCCCTTTTCTGAATAAGAACCCTGCACTTGGAAATGACTTCAAGTACCTCAAGATCATATGGACAGCATCCATATGCACCTACCTAGGTTGCTCCATGAACTGACTGACCCGACTACTTGGATCCACAGGAGTAGTTGCGGGTCTGCAACTCAATCATGCATGTCTTGGCTAGAAGATCTGTAATATACTTTCTTTGGATCATTACCAGACCATGCTTGTTCGTGGTAAACTCTAATCCCATGAAGTACCATAGGGTGCAAGGTCCTTGGTGACAAACTATCGTCCAAGAAATCCTTTTGCCTCGCTAATCCTCTGCACATCATCTCTTGTAAAGATGACATATAACATAATAACAACAGTGCCTTTGTGGGTATGCTAAACAAACAACGAATGCTCTGCATTTGACCTCATGAATCTATGTTGGTCAGTCATGTCTGAGAGCTTTTGGAACCATGCTCTTGGACTCTGCTTGAGACCATACATAACCTTGTGAAGTCTACACATCTGCCGACACTCCCCCTTAGCAGCAAACCCAGGTGGCTGATGCATGTAGAATTCCTCCTGGAGATCGCCATATAGGAATGCATTCTTCATGCCAAGCTGAAATAGAGGCCAATCACGTACCACAACAACAATAAGCAGAATCCGAGGAGTGGAGTGTCGAGCAACTGGAGAGAATGTATCCAGATAGTCCACCACATACGTCTGGGTGAACCCATGTGCAACCAACCTGGCCTTGTAGCGATCAATACTACCATTTGCCCGGTGTTTCACAGTGAACACCTACTTGCAACTGACAATGGAGGCTCCCAAAGGACCTGAGACCAAAATCCAAGTGCCACGTGACTGCAACGCGGCCATCTCCTCTTTCGTGGCAAGACGCCGCCGACGATCTCGTAAAACCTCATGATAAGTCAGCAGAGTTTCCATGGTTGAAAGTGCAACTGCAAACTGCATGAAATCCGTGGTCAAGCGGTCAAACGAAACACGAGAAACCAAAGGATACAATGCACACATACGTCTCTATTTCCTAACAGCAGTAGGCACATCCAGATTATTGAGGATCTCTTCAATCTGTATACCAGCCTCCTGTAGAGGCACATGCTCAGACGGTGCAGTAATAGACTGTAAAGACAAATCTCGAGGATCGTCAGTAGAAACAATATGCTCAAAACATACACGGGTCATGTTGGATGACTGAGGAAGGCCATGAGCAGAGGAAGGCCGACAAATGTAGAATCATGGCAAGAACTGACCAAGGGTACTAGGTGGTGGTGGTGGCGGTGCAGGAGGCTGTGGGGATGGAGGTGGTGATACAACTGGTGGAGATGGAGGAACAACTAGTGCAGATGGAGATGGTGAGACAGAAGGAGGCGGTGGCATATAGACCTCCTCTCCAGAATCAGAGGAGTCAATATATCACCTGTGGGAGAAAAATACGCCACAGACTCAAAGGGTGACATCAACGCTAACGTAAAGGATCATAACATCGGTACCCCTTCTGTGTCCTGGAATATCCCACAAAAACACATTTAACTGCAAATAGGAGAGAGTTTACCAAGATCATGTGGCAACTTATGCATAAAAATGACTAAGCCAAATACATGAAGAGTGAGTGAGAACAATTCCTTCTCATGAAAAGCAAAGGGGAATGGAATTTTCTCACCCAACATAGACGAGAGCATGTGATTCACTAAGTAACAAGTAGTAAGAACTGCATCACCCCAGAACGAATGAGAAGCACGACTCTGAATGAGAAGAGTCCAAGCAAGGCCTTAAATGTCGGTTTCGGTCACCATTTCGGTATCGACCAAAACAGAATTTCGATAGAATTTCGGTGGAATTTCGACTGAAATTTCGGTCATTTCGGTCTTTTTTTGTATTAGCACCCCCATATTTCGGTCGTTTCGGTCATTTCGATCGAATTTCGATTTCGACTGGATATCGATATTCGACAGAAATTCGACCGAATTTCGCTGAAATTTGAGGCCATGAGTCCAAGTCACATCAAACAAGTGTGATGCTTACATTCAGTACCTTGTTTTGTTGGGACGTATAACCACATGAAGTTTAATGAACAATGCTAAGAGATGAGAAGAACTACGGAAGCTCATGAATACAAAATTCCAAAGCGGTGTCAGTTCTCACAAATTTAACTGTAGAGGAGAAAATATTCTTCACTTCATTAATGAAGATTTTATCACAGACCCATCCTCAGACTTATTCTTTAACAAGAAAACCCACGACAACCTAGAAAAATCATCTATATCCACAAGATAAAACATGTGTCCCTGGTAATCAAGGACACGACTCGGACCCCAAATGTCTACACGAATCAACTCAAAAATGGAGTTACTACTCTGACCTTGATGACTTGGGAAAGTAGATCGGTGATGCTTCCCTAGTTGACATGCCTTGCACTGGAAGATGGAGCGAGGACAGATCTGAGGAAAGAATAAGACACATCTTTTGAAGAGGAAGGTGGCTAAAGCGCAGATGCCACATAAATGGGGAGACTGATTCTACACAGACATGTAGGGAAGTGGTTGCATGTGTAAACTCAAAGTGCAACTATTCCCATCAATCTTTGATGTGGCTTGTGCCAACGGGTGATATATTGATTGTACGTGACAGCAAGGGGTGACGATAATCATCGGAGCTGCTTGTGCGACCACACCTGTTTGTTCGATAGTTGTTGAAGCAGCAATAGCCGTCGATGCAGCAGAAAATGGCGGCGAGTTGCAGCAGTCGCATGCTGCAGCATCAGACGCTCGTGGCTCGTGGTGCGTGGCGCTGCTGTAGCAGGATCAGAGGTGCGACGGCGACAGCCGCTAGAGGGAAGAGAGGTGGTGCCACCAGAGGGAGAAGAAGAAGAGGGGTTGTGGGTGGGGCAGGGCTTCTAGGGTACACGAGCTCCGATCTAGGACCGTCGTTCTGATACCATGTTGGCAGGAAATGTGAATATGAATATTCCAGGGAACCCTAAGGCTCTCTTATATAGGGATAGACCCAAAGGATAAATTATATAATGTAGATGAAAGAAAAAGAAAATATATAAACCATACTATAATATAAAAATATCTCTACAAAAACCAAATGGATTATTCGAATATGGGCAAAGGAGACGGTCTTGCGTGCAAAGTTATTAGGCCAATCGAAAGGTTGGTGTTTGTTTGAATGCCTTTGCAAGGAGACCCTCATGGACCCTCTATCTTTTAGTAGGGTGGTTGTTCCGCTGCCAAAAGTTTCACGTCTTCTACTGGGGTTGGGAAATGGCATGTCACGACTTTTCTTTTTTAGACGGATCTGTTGCTCCCAATTTTCATGTTAGTTACATTTACTCATAGTTTTTCTAACAAGTGTTTAACAAAGTATTTAGAGCTTTAAGTGTCCGTATCTAAGTAGAATGACCCTTGCTTGGGTTGCAACTTTAGGATATGGACATTTGGGAAGTTTTCAGAGAAAAGTTTCTACAGCCTTCTAACATCTTTTTTTAGTCCACCTTCTAACATCTTCTACCTTGTCCATGCTGGCAATCCCAAGGAATCGATGGATAGATAATATAGGCAATTAAACTCCCTCTTCGAGTATAGGTTTTTTGGCTTTCTAGAAAAAAGTTTACTAAGGCACGAAGAGCTCGTATTGTAGGGAAAAAGGATACAGCTTGCCCCCGAGGTGCCTCTAGTGTAGAATTTTTTAGAACCTATTTAGGATCATCCTATTTCGAATGAAGTATGGAGCATTATGTGTGTCTCTTGGGTGAATTTCTCTTCTGCATATTCCTTTTATGAGTCGATGCTACAGGTGTATAATCTTTATACATGGTTGTCTTCAACAGCTAGCCATGCTCTGGACTATTAGGATCTCATGAAATGGACTTTATTTCAGAGGATCGAATCTATGTGGATAATGTGGTGTTACATGCGAGATCCTTATTCTTATCGTGGATGATGTGATGATCGATTTGCTCTTCACTTGGGAAGAGCGCACACCACAATTGTTGGTGTGTGCACATAAACTAAGTATTTATATCCTTTAATTAGACCCATTTGTTTCAACTACTATAATGGCATAGTGTTTCAATCCTTCCACTACATGACATTTGATATCTGTTAAGATAAAATATCGTACTATGTATGTCTTATTCCAATTTCTTCTTTATCAGTGTACTTATCATGTAATTAACCCAGGGCTATTCTCCTATATAAGAGAGCCCTCGGGTACGTCTAAAGCATCGTTTTCTTTTCTCCCATCATGGTATCGGAGCAGCGGTCCTAGACCGGGGTTTCGTTTACCACCACCCAAAACCCTAACCCTAAGCCCCACCTCCCCCCCGGCGCCGCCCGCCTCCCTTGCGCCTCTCTCCAGCACCTCCGGGGCACCGGTGGCACAGCCCCGAGTCCAGGGACCCCACCGCGCCGCCCAGGCACCCCCTCCCGCCTTTTGCGGCGGTCCCGCAATGCTCCAAGCGTTGTCCCGCCTCCCCAAGCGGCATCGCGCCGCCCCACCGGCCCTGCATCGGCCCTGGTGGCCGCGCGCAGCATCTGAGGGCCCCGCACACCTACTGACGGGTCTGCACCGCATCTCCTCGAGGCCCTAGCGACATCGTGTTGCCCTCCGGCGGTGGTCCTAAGTGTCGTCACAACCACCACGGGTCTAGCCGACCTCTCCAGAAGGCACAGCACTAAGGTCGGCGCCTCGACAAGGCCTAGGGATGGTTGTATGAGTCTACACATACAACCTTCCCCCCATATGATTCTGTAGACCACCTACTTGGTTATCTAAGTCGATCCTAGGCTCTTCATCAATCATGTCAGACAACAAGGGTGACGTGTTTACATCCTCGGGTGCCTTCAAAGGCCCAGCCCCTATTATCAAGATGGATGGGACCAACTATGAACTATGGTCTATGCAGTTCCGCACCCTTATGCAGTGCCACAACAAGGAGCACATCCTGATGGAATCCGAGCCGGAGGACAAGACTGGAACAAATGCGACATGGAACCAAGATGATACATATGCTCGTATCTGGCTATCTGGGATGCTGACTACGGAGATTGCAAATGGCATTGTGAACCAACCCACAGCTAAGGCTATGTGGGATACCCCGGCTGCGATATATGGGCAGTCCAAGAATGAGAGCAAGATCCTCCAGTTACAGTTCGACATCTTTTCTACAAAACAGAATGGGAAGCCATGACATGCACATTTCTCTCACCTACGGGGCATGTTCGAGAGACGGCATAGCTTCATGCCGATCACTACCAGTACGGAACAACAGCAGGCTTACAGATATGCTACAATGACTGGTGTATTTCTATCCTCCCTTGATTCAGAGTACGACGCTGCTCGTACTCAACTTCTGACTTGTGAGTCCATTCCACCAATGGAGGAGGTATACAAGAGATTGAGTAGGATTACTACTACATCGGCATCTACAGCCCAGCCTACCCCTACAGCTATGTCTGCCACTTGTGGTAGAGGAGGAGCATCACATTTTCGGGGTCGTGGACCTCGTGGTAGAGGGGGAGGCAGACACCATGGCCCCTGTACTCACTGTCATCGACCAGGCCACTCAGAGGAGACGTGTTTTCACAATCATGGGTTTTCAGCCTCTGCACGGGTTGCAGAGCAGACTGAGTCTACAGCTGCACCTCTTCCAGCAGCTCGCTTTGATGATCTCGTCTCATGCCTTCGAGATATGATCGTTATACCCTCGCCTTCGTCTCCAGGATCAACGAATGCGGCAGCTTCGGCCAGAGCATCTTCTAGCTCATCAGGTACCCCTTATGCACTTACCAGTACTACTTGCTCAGACTTGACAGACTGGATTATGGATTCCGGAGCCTCTCATCATATGTGCGGCGACAGACGGCAGTTTACTACCTACAGAGCGCTTACCCCGGGACGATCCGTAGTCATTGCCAATGGGGTTCGATTACCCATTATTGGTCAGGGGGAGATCACCCTGACATCTTCGTTGAGTCTTCAGAATGTCTTACATGCACCAGATTTTCAGATGAACCTCTTATCAATTAGCCAACTTACAAAAGATTTACACTGCCGTGCCATCTTTGACTCCTCTACCTTTGTGTTTCAGGACATACTGACCGGCAGGATGATTGTTGGTGGCCGTGAGCAGAAAGGATTGTACAAGCTTGCTATACCATCATGTGCTGGCGCTACTACTATTTCCTCAGGATCAACTTCTCCATTCCTTTGGCATCTCCGCTTTGGCCATCTACCTCTGCAGAAGATGTGTCATGTCTTGCCACAGATATCTACCCGTACTGCATTAGACTGTGAAGCCTGTCAGCTTGGGAAACACCATAGGTCTTCATTTCCTGTTCGTCCGAGTCGTCACAGTAGTCGGTCTTTTGAACTATTTCACTTTGATATTTGGGGTCCGAGTCGTGTACCTGATATTCAGGGACATCGGTATTATATGGTTGCAGTTGATGATTTTTCTAGATTATCTTGGGTATTCTTGTTAAAACAAAAATCTGAAGCAGGTGCTATTATTCGAAAATTCATTCTGGAAGTGAATAACATTTTTTCTACCAAATACCAATATCAAAGTCATTCAAACAGATAATGCTTTAGAGTTTTCAACACTGCATTTGTCCGATTTCCTCAGCTCACAGGGAATCATTCATCAAACCTCATGTAGTTACACGTCGCAATAGAATGGTGTGGCGGAACGCAAGCATCGTCACCTTCTTGCATGCTACTTGGTGAATCGCATGCCGTCTACTGTTCTAGGAGAAAAGGTCCCCTTCTGATTGTGTTTCCCGAGAAGGATCTTTTCTCCCTCACACCTCGTGTCTTTGGGTCTGTTGCGTTTGTGCATAATTGTACTCCTGGTCGTGATAAGCTCTCTCCAAGGGCTATCAAATGTGTGTTTGTTGGGTACTCTCGTACTCAAGAAGGGTATCGCTATTATGATCCTACAAATAGGAGATACTATGTGAGTGTGGATGTCACTTTCTTTGAGTCTATCATGTATTTCTCTCCTACAGGTAGGTTATCCACTGACAATGCAAACGATATTGTTGTTCCTCCATCTATCTCATCAGCCGACCCAGAAAATCAAACTCAACTACCAATACCATCGCCACCACCACCACCACCTCAGTCGAAATTTTTACCCATTGTTTACACGCGCAGGTCTTCTACTAGCACTTCTACTCATCAGCCGCCCACATCATCCAGCATGCCTGAGGTATGTCATGATAATATGGTTTCTACTGATGGACCTGGAGTTTTACAGAATGACTCGGCTGTAGAGGACTCTGTGGAGGACGATCTAGATATTCCTATTGCGCTGAGGAAACCACGTCGTCAATGTGCTAAATATCCAATTGCAGCGCATGTCTCTTTGGATCATCTTTCAGATGAGTACAAGAAGTTTGTTGTTGGCCTTTCCGTGGCTACTATACCGAGAACATATATGGAGGCATTACAGGACAACATGTGGCGTCAGGCGATGGAAGAGGAAATAACAGCCTTAACATCTCGTGGGACATGGTCTATTGTTCCTCCTCCACAGGGTGCTTCCATAGTAAGCTGCAAATGGATATTTTCCATTAAGCATAATGCGGATGGGATCGTAGATCGCTACAAGGCAAGGTTGGTGGCCCGTGTCTTCACCCAGACATATGGTGTAGATTATCAGGACACGTTCTCTCCAGTGGCGAGACACTCGATGCTCCACATTTTACTAGCAGTTGTTGTTTCACGTGATTGGCCGCTATTCCAACTTGATGTGAAGAATGCATTTCCATATGGGGATCTTCACGAGGAAGTTTACATGCAGCAGCCACCTGGATTTACTGCTGAGGGGGAGTCACAGAAGGTATGCCGGCTACATAAGGCCATATATGGACTTAAGCAAAGTCCTAGAGCTTGGTATCAAAAGCTGTCAGAATTGATTGAGCAACAGGGATTCAAGAGGTCTACTGCGGACCACTCTCTATTTGTTCAGAAGACACAGCGAGGTACAGTTGCCATTCTTGTCTATGTAGATGATATTATTGTAACAGGAGATGATGCTCAAGGCATTCAGGTAGCCAAGAAGTTCCTAGGCAAAGAATTTGTGACCAAGGATCTTGGCACCCTTCGTTGCTTCCTGGGGTTAGAATTTGCCAGGAATCATCGGGGTCTAGTAATGACCCAAAGGAAGTTTGTCATGGATCTACTGTCCGAGACAGGTATGACTGGGTGCAAGCCACCCATGATGCCTATGGATCCTAATGTGAAATTGTATGATGATGACACTGACGAAGTCGATAGCAGGAGGTACAGGGAGCTTGTGGGGAAACTCCTATAGTATCACCAGACCTGATATTATGTTTGCGGTAAGCAAGGTTAGCCAATTTATGGAGTGTCCCAGAAAGACTCATACGGATGCTATCTATATGATCTTGAGATATCTGAAGAACTCACCTGGTTCAGGACTCCTATTCAGTAGGGGCAGTTCATTGGAAGTAACAGCATGTGCAGATGCTGACTATGCAGGACGCCCCACGGACTGAAAGTCTACTTCAGGATTTGTTGTTTTTGTTGGTCACTCGCTTGTCTCATGAAAAAGCAAGAAGCAGACTGTAGTTGCCAGATCAAGTGCAGAATCAGAATACAGAGCCATGGCTCAAGGGAGTACAGAGATGATGTGGGTTAGATCGGTGTTGACTGATCTTTCTATAGATGTTCCTCTTCCTATGCAGCTATTATGCAATAATCAAGCCGCATTATTTATTGCAAATAATCCTGCTTTCCATGAACAAACGAAGCATATTGAGGTAGATTGTCATTACACTTGAGATCTGATTCAGAAGGGGCTCATATCTACAGCTCACGTGTCTACAGGAGATCAGACAGCAGATATCTTCACCAAAGCTCTAGCACGAAGTCCTTTTCAGAAGTGTTGGTCCAAGCTGAGCATGATAGATATATATGCTCCAGCTTGAGGGGGAGTGTTAAGATAAAATATCGTACTATGCATGTCTTATTCCAATTTCTTCTTTCTCAGTGTACTTATCATGTAATTAACCCTGGGCTATTCTCCTATATAAGAGAGCCCTCGGGTACGTCTAAAGCATCGTTTTCTTTTCTCCCATCAATATCAAATTTGCATGGTGTTTGGTGCATTTCTAAAGGTTCGTGTGCTAATAGAGCTCTTTCGATGAGGTTCTGATTTGGTTGTCGCAAGGAAGTATGTGAGCATCTGCAAGAAGTGCAGCGTGCACAGACCACAGATAATTCTGCAGTCGGTGTTATTATTGCGCCCTTTTGTTTGAATGTATGTTTGTTCTTCTGTTTTCCTTTTTTGGATTTGCCTCCACTAATAATGAGTAGGACCAAATAATTCGATTGGAGTGGTTGCTAAACCATACCACATGGTTCCAACAACAAGAAAAGCTGCAAAAAAGACAGTTACTGTTTCAATATTTCACATACATAAGCTAGGCTACCTATGGTCATATTTCATTACTTGAATAAAGCTTCTTCTTGGTATGCTACTTGGGAGCACACTTTTTGTTTCTTTCAAAAAAAAAGGGGAATATAGGGTGATGGCCCAAGCAACGACAAAGATATGGTGGATCCATGCAGTCCTTATAGATCTTAAATATCTTCTAGCAAAAGATGGAACCGGGGTGTGACAACACAATAGTTATGCATCTAGCAAACAATCTATGTTTCATGACCGTACCAAGCACGAGTTAATGACCTTGTCCATAGTGGTCTTCTCCAGACATCTGGTATCTCATCTGAAAATCAGACGACACATATGTTCAACAAGACACTTCCAAGAGCTCCATGCGAGCATTTTTATGACAAGCTAAGCATAAAAGATACATATTCTACAGCTGAAGGGGGAATGTTAGGGTCTCAGTCGCATCCCCTCAGGGAAAACTATATTACCAAAAACATAGATGGGAGAATGGAGGGTAAAAAAATAGGAGTTGGATTGATGAGCCAAAACTCTATCACCCAGGCATAACACTCTCCAATAAATTGTAAGGCCGGAATAAAATTGGTATGCCATGTGAGAAATTACCAAATCATCACTCCCAAGGTTCTCTCTTACATGACATAAACAGATGAGTCAATGGTAAACTATCAAACGCATTTAAGAAGATAGTACAGGGTTCCGAATCAGTGTACCTTTGAAGAATCATGACCAAAACCACCCATTTGCATCATCATCCTCTGGGTATCATCTGTGGCTGAATCACCAAAGATACATCAGTCCATTAAATATCTTATAGATACCCAGAGATAAATATACGAAAAGAAATCAAGTTGTAACAAGTACAAATATGTCATAAATATAAAACATGATGCATGAAAGGTTTGGAAGCAGCAGAACAATTTTCTTCCATACCATTTTCCTCCCCAAGAATCAGACTAAACAAACCCCTCAAGCCAAAAAGGTTCAAGAAGTACCTGAATACCAAAAAGAAACCCGAGTTGAAACAAGCAACCACCAAAATGCTCTATGATAGCAACTTGTCAAAAAAGGGGGACAAAAACACAAGAAAGCCATACCAAGAGCGGCTGCTGACATAGCTAACATCTACAGTGCTCAAGTCGATACCATTCTGCAACATGGATCGGAACCTCGGCGTTAACGGGAAAGGTAACTTCGCTGAAGATAGTATGAAACAACTAATGGTTACTCCAGTAAATTACATGTAAAGGGAAAAACAAAAGGTAGCACCAGAGTGCAAAGAAACAGTGAATTACCATATATCAAATAATAATTCTATGACTCGATGAAAACATTATTTCTTGAAACTGATTTTTTAATTAGACATTGTTATTTGCAAAAAAAAATATTGCTAAAAACGTGAAGTGCTGGATATCTCTAATGGTGGTGGAAGGCTGGAAGTTTTGACTACTGAGTAGGACCCCCTCAAATAGCAGTAGATAATTGTAGGTACATATGGAATATTACGCATTCTAGTTTTTTAATTTTAAGATAAAGTATATGTATTTTATATTATTTGCTTGTTAAGAAAGCAAGAGGACAGAAGATTAATAGAAGATGAAAAAAAAGATAACAACAATGAACACAAGAAAAGAAATTAGAAGAAAGCAATTGAAGATTAGATATCTACTTAGTTATACAGCATCTACTCTTAAGCGAAGTTTACATTCATAATTTTAAGGAAATATGAACTGGACCTCTCAACTGATGTAAATTAACCTACAGTCTGAATCCGCCAAATTGATACAGCGTACATTACTCTTTGTTCTTCATAAAATTTCTCTTGATTAATAGAAGATTGCTTATATTAATCTGTTATCTATAGATCCATGGAACTTACTTTTTTTGAGTTAAGTAATTTATATTTATATATATATATATATATTGAGAAGCTCGAGAATGACCCAAGATAGATCTGAATGGAGACGAAGAATCCATGTAGCCGACCATACTTAATTGTGGGAAAAGGTTTTGTTGTTGTATATATATATATATTGACGAAAAGAGGGTGAGGTCTCGAGATGAGACTCGCCGCAAACTTGTATCATATTATAAAATCAGGAGTCATACATGGGACCAACATAATGCAAGTCCCCTAAAGTGCCCAATTACATTTTCAGCATAAAAACGTTGGCCACGGAAAATACATTCATTTCTAGCACACCACAAGGCCGCCCATAAGACAGCAAAAGCCGGGAAGGCATCATCTTGCGTTTTTCCACAAGCCCTCATAATTGAGTCCCAGAATGCACCACTACAATCCATCCTTAGCCAGGAAATGTTCATTTTACTCCAAACATCCCTTGATGTTCTGCATCTGAAGAATAGATGTTCCAAGTCTTCTTGATCCTTGCCAAATCTTCCACAAATGATAGCACCCGTATGAAGAATTCTGTCCCGACAAACCTTAGTAAGCAACCTTTCATGTTTTATCAGCCATAAAAAAAAATTAATCCTCTGACGAACTTTCTACTTTCAAATGAGTTTGTAAACATCACAATGGCTATCTTGCAACAATCCAAAGCTGCGTGCAAAGAAACGATAGGCTTTTTTAATCGAGAATTTACCATCAGCTCAAACAAAGTGATCTCTACCACCATTGAGTCCCTCGAAATCAGCCACATCCTCCAGCAGTGCCAGGTGATCATTGAATCTTTGATCTGAGAAGCCCAAGGAAAATTGGGGACACCAAGTACCCGTCTCCCAAGTCTCGCACAGCCGAGCATCATGTAGGTCTGCCAACAAGAAGAAACGAGGATCTCTCTCCTTGAGCACACCTAAATCGGACGAAGGGCTTCCCTAAGCCCAGGAGGATATGCATAATACATGTTCATAGGGAAGATGGGTATCTTTAATGACAGTAGCAGATAAACCGCCTTGGATATATCTTCTGAATCAATATGCACACCACATCCTCATTTTCTCCCCAGAATCGAAGAGACCGTTTGGAAAGAAGGGCCCTATTCATGTGTTCAAGGCTAAGAACTCCTAGCCCACCATCCACTTTCCTATGCATCATCATTTCTCAGTCCACCAAATGTAACTCCCACTTCACATGTGTGCCATCCGACCAAAAGAACCAAATGTAACTCCCACTTCACATGTGTGCCATCCGACCAAAAGAAACGCTTCATCAAGCCTTCAATCTTCTTTTATATGCCAAACGAAATGAGCCTCATGGCACTAAAGAAAATGGGAATGGCAGAAAGCACGTGTTTAAGAAGAACCAACTTCCCTCCCTTCGAGAGCATTCTCGCCTTCCAACCTGCTAATTTGCACTCAAGTTTCTTGATTACCAATCTCCAATCAGCCAAGCGAAGATGGTCTGCAACCAGGGGGAGACCCAGGTAGGTGACAGGCAAAAATCCAAGTGGACATCTTACGCTACTGCAAATGCCGTGTACCTCTCTTTGATCGAGGCCAAAAGGGATTCGTGAGGTCGAGCACTTCACCTTGGGGTGCTCCCATTTTTTTTGTCAGGAAGAAGGATGGATCCATGAGATTATGCATTGATCATAGTCAGCTAAACAAGAGAATGGTAAAGAGTTGTTATCCTCTGCCACACATCGATGACTTATTTGATCAACTACAAGGATCTTCGGTGTTTTCAAAGACCAACCTTCGATCTAGCTACCATCAGCTGAAGATTCGAGAGTCAAATATTCCAAGGACAGCTTTCGGGACTCGATACGGGCACTACGAGTTTGTGGTGCTGCCGTTTGGGCTCACCAATGCCCCTGCAACATTCATGGACATGATGAATAGGATCTTCTGTCCATACTTGGACAAGTTTGTGGTGGTATTCGTTGATGATGTTGATTTATTCTCGGAATGAACGAGATCACACAAATGATCTGAAGATTATCCTAGACACACTCCGAGCACAAACTGTATGCCAAGCTGAGCAAGTGTGGGTTCTGGTTATCGCAGGTCTCATTTCTCGAGCACATCATTTCTGGAGCAGGTATCACAGTTGATCCTGCTTTAAAGATTGAGGCAGTTATGTTTTGTGAGTGTCCCAAGACAGTCACTCATATTCGAAGCTTCCTTAGACTAGCAAGCTATTACAGACGCTTCGTCAATGGATTTTCTAGAGTTGTTCTTCTCTTGACACGTACAGAAGGGAGTTCCTTTTATCTGAGATAATTCATGTGAGCATGCCTTCGGGACATTGAAGGAAAGATTGACTATTGTACCCATTCTTGTACTTCCTTCAGGCACTCGGGATTATGCAGTATATACGGATGCCTCAGGAGAAGGTTTAGGAGTGGTGTTGATGCAACAAGTTCACGTGATTGCATATGCATCACGTCAGTTGAGACCGCATGAACAAACTACCCTACCCATGACTTGGAGTTGGCAGCAGTTGTCTTCGTCTTGAGATCTGGCACCACTATCTCAATGGGGTGAATTTTGAGATTTTTCGCAGACCACAACAGTCTGAAATACATCTTCAATCAGAAAGAGACGAACATGAGACAACGCATGTGGCTTGAGCTACTGAAGGATTACAACTGCACGATCTGTTACTACCACGGTAAGGGAAACGTGGTGGCATATGCGCTTAGCAGGAGAGCTCATATTGAGGGTATGACAAACTGGTTATACGCATGGGATATGCTCGCAGCTTTGACTGATTGGCACCCTCATGAGAGTGCATCCACTACTGTCGTGCCTTCACGATTCAGCAGTCTATAGGGTCACATAGTAGAAGGCCAGAAGTCATATCCTTGGATTCAAAACAGATACATGTGTGTCGTCAAGGATGAATGTGATGATTTTGTTGTGACAGAGTCCATTTAGTGGAAGGTTGGATGGGTCGTTGTACCCAATGATGAGCAGCTACGAAGAGACATTATTGATGAGGCACACAGTTCACGATTATCTATTCATCCTGGCAGATACGCCGACATTTCTGGTGGGACGGGATGAAGCGTGATGTGACACATCATGTTAGCAGATGCATGACCTATCAGATGGTCAAGGCTAAGCACAGGAGACCACCAGAATTATTGCAGTCTCTCCCCATTGCCAAGTGGAAATGGGAGAGTACCTCTATGTATTTCGTCACTGGCCTACCGAAGACACCATGCGGCCATGATGCTATTTGGGACGTTGACAGGCTGACCAAGTCAGCCCATTTCATGCCTGTCAGCATGACCTACACTGCATCTAGAATGGCCAAGCTATATGTGCATAACATTATCAGGCTCGATGGTATACCACGTGAAGTAGTATCTGACGGTGACTCGAGGTTCACATCGCATTATTGGCACCATTTCATGTCAGCACTGCAGACAGAGATGAAGATAAGTTCTGCATACCATCCACAGACCGACAAACAGAGCGAGGGCATCATTCAAACGCTTGAGGATTTGCTACGTGCATGCACTTTGGAGTGGAAAGGGTCCTGGAAGGATCTCCTGTCGTTGGTAGAGTTCGCATACAACAACATCCATCATTCCAGTATCGACATGGCACCAGTTGAGGCCCTATACGAGCGGAGGTGTCTCGCACCTCTCAGTTGGCCTGAGGTAGGTGATCATTCTCTTTACTCCGTAGATCTCTTGGAGAAGACTACGAGGATTGTTGATCTCGTGAGGCGGAAGCTTCCAACGGTGCAGAACTGCCAGAAGAGCTATGCAGATTAGCGGAGAAGAGATTTGTAGTTTCAGGTTGGAGTAGTATTGCAATAGTCGACCGACTATCCCGAATAGTCGGTCCGACTATGCGGTGCGGGGGGGTCTCCGATTGAACAGACCTCCAGTCGGTCAATAGTCGGCCCGACCGAATAG
Source organism: Ottelia alismoides (assembly GCA_037367405.1). Taxonomy (NCBI): domain Eukaryota; kingdom Viridiplantae; phylum Streptophyta; class Magnoliopsida; order Alismatales; family Hydrocharitaceae; genus Ottelia; species Ottelia alismoides. Next base: position 1,382,728 of record JAZKJV010008883.1, read on the forward strand.
TCGGCCGACTATTCGGCCGACTGGCTCGACTATTAGGCTAAATGGAGTTTGACTTTTGATATTTTTATTTTTTTTATTTTCAATTTTCAGTTTTTATGGGTTACATTTTACCATGGTATCGCAACAAATGTCAAATTCTATATATCTATTATATTGATTGGTACTTTTATCTTAGTTCATGTTAACTAATGGCCATATACGTATAAAAATATAAGAATATATGTATTATAAATAATTTTTATATTAAAAAATACAAAACCGAATAATTCCGAATAGTCGCCCGAATACGAAGGGATCTTAGTTTTGTGGATATAAGCCCGGGACTGACTCAAGATAGATCTAAATGGAGGCGAAGAATCCATGTAGCCGACCCTACTTAATTGTGGGAAAAGGCTTTGTTGTTGTTGTTGTTGTTGTCGCCCGAATACCGATTATTCTCTATTCAGTGACCTCTCCGACTGAATACCGAATACCGTCTTCTGCAACACTGGGTTGGAGACTCGGTATTCTTACAAGTATCTCCCATGAATGGAGTGCAGAGATTCGATGTTCGTGGCCAGTTATTATCAAGATACGTTGGCCCATTTGAGATCGTTGTCGGTGTGGAAAGGTGGCCTATCGAGTAGCACTCCCTCCACACCTATCGGCCATCCACGATGTTTTATATGTATCAAACCTGAAGAAGTACGTGTGCGACCCTCGACACGTCATTAGCTACGAGAACCTTGACATGGAGCCCGACTTGACATACGAGGAGAGGACAGTGCAGATACTTGACAGTGATGTGAAGAAGCGTCGCAGCAAGGAGATTTCCTTTGTCAAGGTGCTATGACACCGACATGGTGTCAAAGAGGCAGCATGGGAAATCAAAGCAGACATGCGGGCACAGTACCTGCAATTCTTTTCAGGTAACTTTCATAACAAGCTAATTTGATTATATGTTTTATAATATGTCTTGTTTCCCCTTTAAGGTTTTTATGGGTTCGAAATCCTTTGAGATTTTATAGTGGGAATCATAGATAAGACTTAGATAGAGGTTCTAGTCACTCTGACTCTTATTCGAATCTTGAGAACGAGACTCCCTTTAAGGTTTTTATATTTGTAATGCTCGGGTCCAAATTACCTAAATCCGAACCTGCAACCGACCCGACTTGGGTCCGCATGACCCGATAAAATTCATAATTAATGACGAGCGAGTCCGGATCGATCCGCAGATGGCGGATCAGATCCCGTTCAGATGTGATTGACCAAAGCCGGTCGCATTCTATCTCGTATCGCAAAAAAAACTCACGACACAATCCGGACGGCGAGGGGAACAGAGACCATCACTAATTCTGTCTCGACGAATCGGAATCAACGACATCGACCGTTCGTCGATCAAAGGTCGTTTGACCATTTGTAACTGCAAAATTTGATGATGAATAAGATTCGTATTTTACTTAATTCTGGACTCATCACACGTCGGAAAAATATGAATATTGAATTCATTTTGATCGTCATTCCGAGACGGTCGAAATGGACCTTTATACGCCTGAATCGAAAACCCGAGGTATCGGTGGTGATGAGTTGGGTGTTTCATTTAGGATAGTAGTAAAACATGAAAAAATTAATAATAATAATAATAATAATATAAATGTATATAACCCCTCGTACCACGCCGCCCCCCTTCCCATTCCCATTTCGATTCCGCCCAACACCTTCCCTACTTCTTCTTCCCCCAAATAGAGAGTCGAAGTCATCTCTCCCATTTTCTGGCTTCCAACGAGCTTATGGAGGCTTTTGATCTGGCGTCGGTGGAGGCTAAGCCGCGGGCTTGTTCGGATCACAATCCAATCATTTGGTGCTCTGGGGATGCCCCAATGCATAGGGGGCTTTTTAGATATGAAAAATGCTGGCTGTTGGAGGAAAACTTTAGGGAGGTGGTATCTTCACACTGGACGGGCTTGGTTGTTTCAGGCTCCGCGGTGGCTCGCTTCGTCGAGAAATTATCTTCGTTGCGGCTAGGCTTTCGGCTTTCAAGCGGGAGTCAAGGGCAGCTAGGTGCGCTGCCAGGAAGGAGGCGGAGGAGATCATTCGGTATCTCGATACAGTGGAGGACCAAAGGGACCTCACGGTGGTTGAATTGGCTGACCGTGCTGTTGCTCAGATGATGGTATCGTTGGAGGATAGAAAGCGCGTCGCGGAGTGGAGGCAGCGTTCGAGACATGTGTGGCTCCGGGAGGGGGACGCGAATACCTCCTCCTTCCATCGTGTTGCTAGCGAGAGGCGCAGGTCCAATACGTTGTGGTCCATCTCCATTGATGGGACTCGCGTGGAGGGGAACAAGGAGATGGGGAGGGCTATTGCGGCCCATTTCAAGAACGTGTCTTCTAGAACTATTCCGAGAGTGTGGAGGTGGCTGGGCCTCGACACTCGCGTGGTGGCGGACTCCTATCATGACATGCTCGTTCCTGATGTGACCTTGGAGGAGATTAGGGATGCTGTGTGGGATCTGAACGCTGACGCTGCACCTGGCTTCGATGGGTTCCCCGTGTCTTTCTACAAGGATTTTTGGGATCTGGTGGGGCTGGAGGTGTTGGATGTGGTATCCGAATTTTGTCGGGGGAACGTTGGGTTTGATAAGGTCAACCGTGCTCTCATCATTTTATTGCCCAAGACGTCGGCGCCGGATTCCATTGATGACTTTCGACCAATTGCAGTCTCAAACCGCTATATCTTATTACAGCTAAGGTTCTCGCTTCCCGGCTGAGCGATGTTCTTAACACTATTATCTCGTCGTCACAGTCGGCATTCATTCCTGGGAGGCAAATTGCGGATTGCCTTACGCTTGCGTCTGAAATCATTGCGGATTGGCAGAGGAGGGGCACAAGTGGCATCATGTGGAAGGTAGACTTTACAAAGGTTTACGATAGCCTGGATTGGAGATTTTTATGGTATGTGCTTAGGAGAAAGGGGTTCCCGAAGTTATGGATTTCTTGGATGAGAAGGTGTGTCACCACTGCCTCCTTCTCGATCATGGTTAATGGCCGTCCGGAAGGGGGTTTGGTCCAGACCAGGAGGGGGGTGCGCCAGGGGTGCCCTCTTGCTCCCATGCTTTTTATCCTTACGGCGGATGTCCTATCTGATATTGCCACTCGGGTGGTCAACAGCGGCCTTTCGAAGGGGTTTTCCAGGGAGGGTGTGCTGATCCCAATCCTGCAATACGCCGACGATACGCTTTTTTTCCATTGAGGGGGGTCCAGAGGAGGCTAGGGGCATGGCGGTGGCCCTGGAGATTTTTGGTGAATTGTCGGGAATGATTAAGAACGTTAGCAAATCAAAGTTTGTTCCTTTCAGCCTTGTGGATGTGGAGGCCGAAGCGTGTGCAATGGTGTTGGGTTCGGCGTGCTCTTCATTACCGATGGACTATTTTGGGATGCCCTTGACCTTGGGCAGAACGCGGACGAGAGACTGACTGAGGGTGGCGGAGAAGGTGGAGGAGAGGTTGGCTGGGTGGAAGTCCGCGATCTTGTCGAGATAGATAGGGCCGGCTGGTTCTTTTAAAGGCGGTCATTGCGTCCATCCCGATCTATTTTCTAGCTAATCGATGAACGCCTAAGGGGATCAGAGCCCGGATTGAGTAGAGGATGCGTGCCTTTTTATGGGGAAAGCAGAAGGGTGGGTCGAGAGGGATCCACCTAGTTGGGTGGGAGGATATTACGTGCAGGAAGGATCAGGGAAGGTTGGGGTGAAGTTGCTAGACCAAATGAACGACGCCTTGCTCCTTAAGAGGGCTAGCAGGATATGGGGGTCGGGGGAGGATCTCTGCCGTGATGTGATTCGGCGAATCTATGGTGTGGGGGGGACGCTGCCTTCGCAGGTCCCTCGTATTGCCTCACCCACGCGTTTTTGAAGGGGGGTTGTGGAGGTTTTCTTGAAGAATATTGCGCTTTTTAGGCCGGCCCTTGGTGGGGGAGATTCTTTCTCCTTTTGGACGGACGATTGGACGGGGGGAGGGGGGGACCTTTGCTCACGCTTCCCTCGGTTGTATGCCTTGGCTGATGACAAATTTTGTTCAGTTGCAGACTGTTGGATTGATGGTAATTGGTGTCCCACCTTCTCGGCGAACTTCTCGGACCAGAGGTTGGAGGATTTCTTGATTTTGCTCGATGTTGTGAGGGAAGTGGGGCGTCCTTCGGGGGGTCGGGACCACTGGTCTTGGAGGGGGGCCCATTCTCGGTCAAGAAGGCCTTCGGGGCTATCTCTCGGCCGCCGCCGTCGCTTTCGGAGATGCTTAGCCGAGATTGTGCTTTACTTTGGGCTCTCAGGCTTCCGAAGAGAATTGGTTTCTTTCTTTGGCTGCTTAGGAGACAGAGGTTGATGACGAGAGACCGATGTGCGAGGCTTTTGCGCTCCATCTCGGATAGGTGCTTGCTTTGCAATGAATTGATTGAATCCGTGGAACACCTCTTCTTCCTATGTCCCGTGGTGATTCAAGTATGGCAGGGGGCTGGCTTGGACTGGTGTTGCACGGACGGTTTCCAAACCTTCTGGGGCGCGCTTTGGTCAAACAAGGATAGGCCGAATGTGGAGATTCTTCATCCGGTGGCCATTATGTGGGCGATCTGGAGGGGTAGGAATGATTTGCTATTATCAGGCCAAAGATTCTATAAGGAAAACGTGTGGTTCTTTGCTAAGCGTTTGGTGGAGGATTGGGTGTTGTAATGGCCTTTGTAACGACGCTTGGTTGTAACCTCCCCTTTCTTCTTTTTTCTTCTGTTACTCTTCAATAAAGTCTTGGGGCGTGCACCATCGAGTGTATCCCCCTCATTTATGGATTTCAAAAAAAATCTCTCCCGTCTCCATTTCTCCCAGCCGCTCAGGCGCTTTTCCTCCTCTCTCTCTCTCTCACTCTCACTCCAACGGGTGGTAACAGCCGACAATCTTCCCCAAAAACCCATTTCTCCATTACTAGGTCACAAGAGGTACAATCTAAAACCCCCCTTTTTGATGTCACGCATGTCGTTTCCGTACTTTTGATCCCATGATTCAATGTTGTTTTTCGCAACGTTTATTTTCCACGGGATAGATCTCATCTTTTTGTTCAAGAAAGCATGTTCATGTTTATCCAGATCTATGGTTTAGCATGTTTTTGTTTCCATGTTTGGATCCATGTATAGCATGTTTTTGTTTCCATGTTTGGATCCATGTATGCACTTTTCAGATATCCACTGTATAAACTTTTTTACTGTCTTAGATATCTATTTCCTGTTCAAAAATATATAACAAATCATGAAGATGCGCAAGAGAGCAAAACTACTTTCTGGTTTTAAATAAGATTTGGAATTCTGGTTTTTTATTTAATTTGCATGATGTAAATGTGTTGTGTAGATTGTGTATGCTTCCTTCTTATATCCTTGGCTATGGACTCGATCACGCTTTGTTCCTGGTAAGTTCAATTCATGATCTTCATACGATTAAGGTGTTAAATAACCGATCTAGGTTTACAAAAAATTAGAGCCGCTTGGAATTATCTTTAGGTTTGTCAGCATGTTTAGGAAGGAAAATTAATGTTAAGTTCTACAGCTCCGTAATAATTTTTTTGAAGCCAGAAAGTGGGGGAGACACTCTTAGGTGTTCACCCCATAGATTAAATAAAAGGTAAAAACGAAAAGAAGAGTACAGAAAAAAAGGCGCTTTAGGCAAGCCACAAGCGCACCACTCCTGACGCATGACGCATGAATACAGACATTTTCCTTGTAAAACCTATGAGTATAAAACAGCAGCTCATTCCTAGCCAACCAGATAGACCAGACCAAAGCCAGAGGCCACAGCAGTTCCACCCTAGGCCGATGTCTGGTCGTGATTAGCACTCTGCAGAAATCCTCAATCTCTGCCCGGCCGACCCACCCCAGGCCCGGGTCAGCCCAGACTGGTAACACGGACGGGCATGAAAAGAAGAGATGATCCGGGCTCTCAATCCCCCCCCCCTCACACAGCAAGCACATGTTAGAAACAGTCTCGAGAAGTCTAGCACAGCGGTTCCGCGTCATCAGCCTCTTCCTCCGGAACAACCAAAAGAAGAAAGCAATCCTCGTCGGAAGACCCAGCCCCCAGAAGAAAGCGCAATCCCTCACCAGCTCCGCCGACAGGGAGGGAGGGGGTCTGCAAATCACCGAGTAAGCCCTCCTCACCGAGAAGGAACCGCCACGCCAAGCCCAGTGGACACGACCCAGTGAGGGCTCCGAGACCTCCCGAAGCGCGTCGAGCAGCTGCAAGAACTCCTCAAGACGTCGGTCGGAGAAGTTCGAACGGAAAGACGGCATCCAGTTCCCATCCACCCAGCAAGAGGCAACCGTAGTCTCCAGGTCCGCAACCAGAGCAAAGAGACGAGGGAAGCGCAAGGATAGCGCACCCCCGTCCGTCCAGTCGTCCTTCCAGAAAGCAAAGCGGAGCCCATCCCCCAGGACAGGCCTAAACAGCGTCCAGAAGTCGGCAGAGAGAGACAGGATGGCCTTCCAGAAGGGAGAGGGCCTCCTCCCGCGTGAGCTAACTGCCGCAACCCCCTCGGGCGGCGCTACCCCGACCTCGTAGATCGCCTTAGGAGGATGCAGGTGAGGTCCTCCTCGCCACCCCAAATCCTGGCCACCCACTTCAGCAGCAAGGCCTCGTTCAGCTCGTGCAGCCGACAGACCCTGAGCCCGCCCTCACACTTTCTCAAAGTAATGTCGTCCCAGCTTACCAGGTTCATCCCGGGGCCCTGCCCATTCCTGCCCCAAAGAAACCGCCTCATCAGACCCTCCAGCCTCTTCCGAATGCCCGCAGGCATGAGCCTCGTGGAAGAGTAATACACCGACATGGCGGATAGCACCACCCTCAAGAGCACCAGATGTCCCCCCTGGACAGGACCGACGCCTTCCACCCCGCGAGCCGCCCCTCCACCTTCTCGACCAGCGAAAGCCAATTCGCCATCTTTGATCTCCCAATGTTCAGCGGCAAGCCCAAGTGGTGAATGGGGAAACCAGAACATTCAGTGTTCAACGCGGAACCGCAAAGATCCGCCAACTCCTCGTCCATGCAGATCGGAACCATCTTGGATTTGCCGCTATATAGCACCAGCCCGGACATCTCACTGAAGACCTCCAGCGCGGCCGCCATCCCCTTAGCCTCCTCAAGGCCCCCTTCAATGAAGAAAATGGTATCGTCGGCGTACTGTAGAAGCGGGATCCTCGGGTCATCCCTCGAGTAGCTCCGCGTAAGCCCCGCCCGCTGCAGTCCCTCGATCATACGAGCAAGGACGTCTGCTGTGACGATGATGAGTAAGGGGGCGAGAGGGCACCCCTGCCTCACCCCCCTCTGCGGCTGGAAGAAACCGCCCTCCGGCTTCCCATTCACCAAGACGGACATGGAGGTCGTGGTCACGCAACGCTTCATCCAGGAGATCCAGATGTCAGGAAAGCCCCTCTTATGAAGCGCCATCCAGAGAAAGCGCCAATCCAGCGTATCAAAAGCTTTAGTGAAGTCCACCTTCCATAGCACGGCCCGAGTGCTGGTCCTCTTCCAATCCGCCACAATTTCAGAAGCTAAAACCAGGTTGTCCGCAATCTGCTTCCCCGGAACGAAAGTCGTCTGGGTCGGGGCAATGATGTGCTCCAGGACCCTGCTCAGTCTGGTCGCAAAAACCTTAGCCACAATAAGGTACAATGCATTGGAGATCGCAATTGATCGGAAATCCTCGATTCTCCCCTCCCCAGTCTCCTTCAGGAGAAGAACAATTAGCGCCCTATTTAACCGCTCGAAATCGGCATTGCCACGACAGCATTCCACCGCTACCTCGAGCACCTCGCTGCCAACCAAGTCCCAGAAAAATCCTTGTAGAAAGAAACAGGGAAGCCATCCGGGCCAGGAATGCCGTCGTTGTTGAGGTTCCAGACCGTCGCCTTCAATTCCTCCATCGTGATAGAGAGGGTCAGACTAGCAGCATGCGCGTCAGAAAGGCGCACTGCCCCCAAGCCTGACCACCTCCAACGCCTGCCAGCTCCCCTTGCGGAGAGCCTATAGAAGTGATCCGCAATCACCTTCCCAAGGGCCATGTTCCCCTCCACCATCTCCCCATCGACGAGCATCGATCTAATGAAGTTCTCCCTCCGCCGCCCGCTGGCCACTCTATGGAAGAAGGTCGTGTTTGCGTCACCCTCCTTGAGCCACCTGTGCCTGGACCGCTGCCTCCACTCGGTGGCCCTCTTCCTATCCTCCTCACAGGTCTGCTTCTGAGCATCAGACCGCTCCCTGAGCTCGTCCCCGAGCAGGGGACGCTCGTCCTCCAACGCATCCAACAAAGTCACCACGCCCTACGCCGCCGCCCTGGCTGCGCGGCGGACCTCCCTCGACTCCCTCTTGAAAGCACAAAGCCTGGACCACAAGGAGTCCAGCTTCTGCACAAGTCGCGTTGTGGCGGGTGGCCTCCACCGAGATCGAAGCCCAATGTGACGTCACCAAAACTCTGAACCCATCCTCGAGCAGCCACGCCTTCTCGTAGCGGAAGAAGCCGCGAGTCGGCGCATGATCCCCAGAGTCCCACAGGATAGGTGTGTGATCGGACCAAGAGCGAGGCCTGGCCGAGACGAAAGAAAGCGGGAAGAGCTCCAGGAACTCGGACGACGCCAGGAACCGATCGATGCGCGACCTCGAGTTGGTGTTACGCCAAGTGTACTTGGTCCCCGACGCATCCAAGACCTCCAACTCCAGCGAGGGCACCACCTCCACGAAAGTATCAGAGCCGAGATCCTGACCGCCCCGCTGCCTCGGCCGGTCAGAAGAAAGCATAGTGACATTGAAGTCCCCGCCGACCAGCCAGGGAACCCCGGGAAAGCCTCCCTAGCGTCCCGCAGGTCCGCCCAAAGTCGCTCCCTCTCAGAGCCCTAGCAAGGGCCGTAAACGCAAGAGAGCGCCATCCTCACTCCCGAGAGAAGGCAATCCAGTAGAAGAGTTAGAACATGTTTGCCATGTTTGCACGCTTGCTATTTTCCCCACATCACCACAACCTTTGTTCTCACCCGCAGTTCTTTGCTTAATTGCCACTGGTAATGCTGAAACAATTTGAAGATCGGAAACAACTTTGATGTATATTTTAAAAGTTGGATACTTGGATTTAGTTGTCTGAAAATAAATAATCCCAGCTTTTGCATTGATTCTGAAGTTTCTTAAAGTGGGAATGTTTTAGCTGTCCACTTTGATTGCCAGACAATACTGTCATGGGATAATTCCAAGGAATTGTTTTGATGGGAAGTAGTTTTAAAAAAATGAGTAATCTATCTCTGATTTGCGGTTTTCGTTGTTTGGTAGATTAAGCTTTGTTCGTATATCATTGCGCAATTTGATTCTTGATCCGGCAGGGCATTTTTTGTTTGGGTAACTCATTTGATTTACCCTTGTTTTACACTACTTTCTAGCATAGCAACTTGATTCATAATCTTGCACAGTTACCTCTTATACTCTTTGTTATTCATGTATATCAACTAAATCGGGATCCATCAACTCCAGTGGAATATTTGTTTAACCAACAACTTTTGTCCATAGTCTGACCTTATTGTTATCCAAATGACCGCACTCTCCTCTAAGGGCTTACTTATTTCTCCCAACAACTCCCACTGCCATTTGTCCAAAGGGGGTACCTTTTTACACGTGCATGTGTTCGTATCTCTGATGGGTAGATCCCAACTTAAAGCAAATCAGTATATAGGTATGGAATTCAATGTGTTTGTCTTTTGGTTGTGGTCAACTCTAAAACGTGACATGCCATTGTTTATTTTTCAACTTTAGTTTTCTTTTGTGAAGCAATGTGCCTCTTTCATGTCTGAGATCTGTGGGTGATGAATTAGTGAGGAGTCTGTAATGTTATTTTAATTCCTTGATTGGAATATCTATTTATTTCCTTGATTAGATTATCTACCCCATGGATCTGGTTCACATTTTTGATCTAAGTTAAGTAACCATGATGTAGGTGTGGCCGTGTGGGTCATGCATCTTTCTTTCGGTGAATATATTCTTATTATGTGATGGGTGAACGGTAAGAAACATGCAAGATGGGCATGGTTGGATGTTGTATAAGGTTTGGAAAAAAAACTATCTTGAGATAATTTTGGTATACATCACCCACGGATGCAAAAAGCGGTCTAAACGGCCGTTTAAATGTATGCGGTGCCCGACCGCATCGTTTAATCAAAGCAGCCCATAAACGGTCGGGCCGCATAAACGGCCGTTTAAACAGCCTTAAGCGGTCTTACGCGGCCTTTTAAACGGTCTGAAATATTCCTTTAAGAACATGGATCTACTTTTTTTAAAGGATCATCATTATCCATGATGTTTTGGATTCATGCTATGAATTGTAATTGTTTATCTTGTCTATTTTGATATTTGGATGAAACATTTCCTTAAATTTGACAATATTTGATCTATATTGTTAATCTGTTATTATATTGTTCTTATTTATTTATACTTTTTGTATCAATTATATGTATTTCATATTTTTTACTAATTAAAAATACAAAACTGCATAACCCGTTTAATTTCCGTTTAAACTCCTGCATACCGTTTAATCAGTAATCAGTGACCCTACCGACTGAATACCGCATACCGTTTTTTTGCACTCTTGACATCACTGATTATATCTATGCTTATCTTTCTTACCTCTCTTATTTTTTTCTTCTTATTCATATCACGCATCCCAATAAAGTGCAATACTCACATGTTTCAATTGTTGTTTATTTGTCACGTGGACCCAAGTTGGGTCGGATGCGAGTTCGGATTCAGGTGATTTGGACCCGAGCATTACATGCCCATGGTGTTGGAGATCTATGGTGAGCTCTCTGCCCTTAAGTTGAATAAGTAGAATTCGACGATCATCCCCTTTAATCTTCCATCTGAGGAGGTTAGGAAGTATTGTATGGTACTAGGGACTGAAAGTGGGTTTCTTCCCATTTGTTACTTGAGTCTTTCGCTTATGGGTAAGATGCGGATGGAAAATTGGCTACCGATTATTGAAAAGTTGGTGAGAAAGATGTCAGACTAGACTAGAAAGCTGCATTGTTATCTCGTGGCGGGAGGCTTGTTCTCGTCAAGGTAGTCATAGTGGCGATCCCAGTATTCTCTAAGTCCTCCAAACACCTACCTGTAAGAATCCGTCGAAGAATTTGTATGATCGTGAGAAGACCTTTCTGGGGAAAAAAAGCCAAGATACACATGGTATCCACCTTGTAGATTGGGAAACAATCACTCTCCCTGCATGAAGGTCGGCTTGGCATATCAAGGTTGGAGATCATGAATCGAACCTTTTTTTTTTGAAGTGGGTGGCTCGCATTCGGGGAATAATGAAGATATATGCTACAAGCTCATTCGCTACATTTATGGAGTACAAGTGACGTTATCTGGCATTCACCATCCAGCTTTTTATAGTTCAATATTCTGGAAGGGTATCCCTTCCCTTTTGCCTGAAGCTCGTGATAAGCCAGTATTGGGTGATGGAAGACTATTCACATTTTGGAAGGACAACTAGATTGGATATGGAACTTTGGCATCTATGCCCCCACCCTTCATGCTTTCGGATTCTCAAAATGCACGGGTGGTCGATGTCTGGATCGGAAATAGTCGTCTGCCAACCTTCAATGGCTCCTTTTCATATCAAAGGGCTTTGGAATTTGTGGACCTCCAGATGGTGTTGTCTTCTCATTCTAGCCCAGGAGAAGGATTAGATCGTTGGACTTGGAGTGTGCCGATTTCACAGTAAAGAAGGCCTATGGGTGTTTGGATAGACCCCCTTTCCATGCCTTGAAAGCTTAACTAGAGATTGCATGTTTATTTGGGATCTGAAGGTCCCACCTGCATCAAAATTTTTCTGTGGATGCTTCGTCGTGGGAGAATTTTCACAAGAGACCATTGCGCAAGACTGTACGATGTATTGATTCGTTGCCTCTTTGTGAAGATGCAGCAGAGACTATGGTTAATGTGGAGGTTCACAAGCAGTATGTCGAGCTTAAGATTGCTTGTGTAGATTGCATAGACTTTGTAAATTTCCGGGACCATCTATTTTTAGCTAGATCTCGAGCTTCGTTGGAGCTATTGTTGTTGATTGCTACTATTTGGACAATATGGCTCTCCCGCAATGGGGTTATTTCTTCTTCGGACCGCTTTTATGCTGAAAATGTAAAGCTAAGAATTTCCTTGCCTCTTGGTTGTCTAGAGGTAACTTTTGTATCTTTCCAATAAATAATATACGTGGGGCGGGTACCTAATCGTGTTCCCCCTCTTTTGAATAAAAAAATCATTAAGTTCATGTCTCATGGAGAGAAAATTTGTTACTCTTCCATAGTTTCCGAGACGATGTAGATTAGATGAACTCTAATTTATTTGGGAATCACAAAAGAAATCAGATAATATAAAATCAAGAGGAAACTTCTACTTGCCTGCCACAAAGCCCGAAAAGAAAAAGTTTACCCAGGCGAAAGTAAGTGTCTGGAAAAAATATTATGTTAAGCACTCGCTTTTGTACAAAAAACACTGTCCTTGCAAGCAAAAGTAATGCAAACCTGCGGTATGATCATAGACAGGTTCTTTTTCATCATGTCCATAGCCATGTTTGGGTCGGATAACATCTGTGCCTGGGGATTTTGTGCCTGCCCTTTTGGGACATGAAGGAGACCATTTTCCTGCCAAAAACCACGCCAGTTGTTTTAACAAATAGAAAATAACATAACAAATTTGCATGTTGCATTAGTTCACATATGATATAAATATCGACAGAAATGAAGCGATCATACACTCTTTGTCAGCAAAAAATATTTATTTTGCAATGGGACAAATTTGTTTTGCATCACGTACACCCAGAATCCTGAAACTTCGATTTTATTACAAATTTGTCATAAGAACCAAGTATTCTGCTATCACCTTGCAATACACGAGATACAACAGATCACGTTTACCATTCCCAGCTAATAACCAAATCAAGCATAAAAAAGGCCACATTGAGAAGAGAAGTCACTACTAAGAAAGTAAGTGCTACAAAATGACGGCGGTGACGATCAAGCAGCTTCCCGTGTCAAGGTCATGTTGAATACGCAGTGAAATTATCCCATAGACTGGATTCCACATAACAGGCCTACTCTTTGGTTCTCTTGTGTTCAAGTCGCATTAAATTGTGATTGGATGCGAACATGCCTCGATCGGATCCAACATGGGAGTGTACGAATCAGATGGAACTGGAAATTGTGTCGAGATTATCGAGGTACCTCATTGGTGAAATAGGCTTTCCGAGACAGAAAGGATTTGGCGGGAATAAAGTTGGCGCCGGACTTCAAGTATCTCGCCCTAAGCACAACCTGCCTGAAGCCGCCAATGGAAACGGAAAAGAAAAAGAGGGAACTTGATCAGATCGAGGGGGTGGAGACAGAGGGGGGCGATGGATGGGAGATGAGAGGATGCAGCGTACCCTTCTCGGACGAGCTTGACGTCGGGGGGCTGCTGGGAACGCATGAGCTTGGAGACGAAGTAGCGGAGGACGCCGATGAGGACCATGACGACAGAGAGGGGGATCAGCACCCAGTCTCTGATCGCTGTGTCAAGCACCAGATCTTCCCCCATCTATGTGGACGATGCCGGCGAGCGGAGAGAAGGATGGAGCAGGCGGAGACGGATATTTTGGAGGTGGGGTTCTTTTCTTTGCTATGTTCCCTTTCTTTGTCTATCCTTTGGGAAAAATAAAACTTAATATAACATGAAATTCATAGCGGGCCTGTTTGGTTGCAGGGTTGGACAGGGTTGGGTTGGGCAGGGGTACCCCTGTGAATAGTAAACTGTGAGGAGGAGAACCCTTTTGGTTGGAGGGGTAACCCGGGTTGGGCCAAGCCAACCCTGTCCAGCCCTCCAACCAAACAGGCCCAGAGAGAACGACACCTCGGTAAGGTATTTAAGCACACGTTGCATGGCTTAGTCATAATATCTGCCTAAAAAATGTTGTAATATATAAAGTACTTTTATAATTGAGATAAATGGGGTTGCCTCGTAGGGCAGCTAACTTAACTATTATTTTCTTCATTTTTTATTTTTTTGAAAATTTTTTCCATGAATGTTGACCACTATATCGCTATATTATGTCATTCAAATTTCGTGTGAAACAGAGACTCCTACGGCCTCCATCTAGACAGACATTTTTTAACGGTCTCAGGATTTTTTAAATCGACCCTGTCTGGATGGAGGTCGTAGGAGTCTCTGTTTCGCATGAAATTTTATTGACATAATATAGGGATATAATAATGAATTTACACGGTATTTATTCTCAAAAAAATAAAAAAAATGTAAAAAATGGGACGGGGGGAGCTAAGTTGGCTCCCCCTAGAGGGCATACACATTTTACCCTTTATAATTATAGCATTTTTTTATATGTATTTATTTATATTTACGAAAAGCTTAACAATCGAGAAACCAGCACCGTTAGCGGTAGAGATGAATTGTGGGTAATGAAATATATCTAAAATATCCACAATATGCAAGACGGTCATTATGTGGCATGCGTACCATTACCCACATCTAAGGGTGTTGATCGAATCGAATGCATTATAATCTACTAGAATTCAGATTCAATTCATTTTAAAAGTTTCAAATACGAACTCAATTCGAATTTGAAATGAATTTGCAAACTTAGATTCAGATTTGATTCATTTTGAGTTTCAAATGTTCAAATTCAATTCATTTTATTTCGAATTTAATACATTAACCGATGTTTTAAAGCTCATATAAATAATTTTATATGAAATATATTATGATTTAAAAGAAAAACTATATAATAAAGTAAAAAAGAATATAAACCATATAGTCGATAAAAATATCAAAGTTTTACAAGTATAGCATGTATTTTAATATCTGAATATACTTTTTTTCCTGTGATGAAAGAAATATATCAATATAATATAACAATGTGAGATCTAACTAAAAAGATAAACTATTGTTGCTTGCTTGCATATTAGAGTAAGACAAGATTATGCTCATATAGAAAATTAACACAAATTAATATTATTATTTGAATAGTAATAGAAAAATAACTTGGCCATATAAAAGCAGTTCATTTATTGTGAGGATCTTCGATATCTAAATTTAAAGTCATGAGACACACGTGATTTTTGATATATAAGGGAACAACTTATATAATATTAAGTAAAGCTTGCATATTACTCATGTGACGATGAATGTCGCCTTAACAATGATAGCTATCATTATGGATTATTACGCAAGGAATATCAAAACAATAAAAAAAGATGAATGATGGATATATGATAGGCCAGTTGACATGCTTACTTTTTCATGTGGATGCACGAGCGAGCTTTGAGGCAAGATAGGAAGTGTTGGCGGGGAAAAGAGAGAGGTTCTAGATTCAAGTTCATGCTCTCTCAGTGGAAAATCTCACCCCACTTTGATTGCGGTGCTTTCAACTTGCACATGAGAACAATGGTCAATAATGAAAAGGGAAAAGAGAAGTTAGGGTAAGAAATGTGAAAATATGGAAAATTATGGGGGTATGGGATTGGGATAACAATCCTAAACATTTGTTCTTTCTCTCTAGACGTTATAACTATTAATTTCTATTATAATTTATATTGAATATATAGATCACTTTAACTGATAGGATTATATATAATATATGCATACATATTAAATTAAGAATGTCCTAGGAATTTTCGTGATCCGAAATTTCTGAATATATAGCATGATAAGATAAATCATCGTAGTGCTACTAAGCAACTCATTACCAAGTTGTTGTCATTAGGGTAATACAAGAACTAGAGATGATAACTTAGATATTTTGTATAACCAATGCATGGAGGACCTCCGTCCCTGATGTACGATGTATTTCGAAGTCAAATCACTTTAACTCAGTTTTAGATATGGGCAAATCTTATAATGTAGAAATTAAGGAAGAACTTAGGAGCCATAAACTAATATGAAGACAGTAACTCGAGGGAAACACAGACGTTATGGATTTTAGGTAGATTGAGTGGTGAGTCACCTTCATCTTGTAAATGGAGAAGGAAAGAGATCGGTCGCACTACGAAGGTATGATGTTGCATATATATACGTCACACAATGACAAATCATGTCGATGTAGCCCGAGAGTGAGAAAATCATGTCGTTGAAGTCTTCATGTGATAAATCGTACTAATGTAATCTACGTATGATAATAAAACGAAGAGTAGCCACTTAATTACATATAGTAAGGTGGTTTAAGAGTACCTTTATATGCTTGGTGGAACAATAATCTGGTGGTCCTTTCTTCTCTCGTACTTAGAGATCAAAGCATAACTCCCAGTAATCGAACATTTAAACATGATCCAAATAAGCGCAGGGCAAGGTCGTGATGAGCTCGAAAAATACCTCTTTAATAATCTAAAGTTGTAGCATACAAGACGAAATTCGGTCGATCAAAAACCACAATCTTTGAATGTTGTGGAACAATTTTTACTTTGCAAGATACCAAGGTCGAACACAGGGACACGAGCCTCTTCATCTATTCATTGAAAATATCGACTAAATAATGAGTGATTAGATTCAAAACATAGGTCTTTGTATGCACATGCAGATGTGATGCACAGTTCTGGCCTTTATTAGGTGCAAATCGAAGCGAAGATGAGGGGATGCGGAGAGGACCTGCAAAGCGAGCGAGGTGGACTTGATTTCCAGGTCTGGAGTAGATTTGGGTGGCTGAAGTGGGGTGATCGATAGAGAACCAGAAGGAGAATCTAATGGGGTAGTCAGGTGAGTCGGAATAGGTGTGATGACATAGTGAAAATGGTGACCGGATAAATCTTTGAATCTAATCTAAAACACACTGAAAATGCATCAAATTGAAACTACACTACGTTAAGGGAGCTAAAAGCTACCTAAAAGTGCAAGAAAATGAGCTCTAACCTGCCCGAAGATAGGGACCACAAAAGCTCCTCCATGAGGTGTCCAACGAGGCTTGGATTGTTTTCTCTGCTACCTCAAGCTCGTTGTAGACTTGGCAGAGGCATGTTGCCACCACACTCATCATGCTTGGAGTAGATCTAGGGGGTCCAATAGTGAAGAAGAGATCAAATTCAAAATAATGTTTGATTGTGGTTTCCACTCCATTCAGTGATCCCTCGATCGAGAAGACATATACACGTGAAAGAGCATGGATCAAGGAAGAAAAGTCAAGAATGATTGAGCTAAAATAATTTAAGAAATGGGCAGAGGAAAATGGAGAAATTGAGGGGGTCTACTTCTGACGGATACATGCCTATAAGGTGTGGGGAGATTACCAAGGTCAACTCAAACCCGCTCCTGATTGGTCAATGTCAACACAGAAGTGGACAAAAGCAGGGAAAAATAATAACTAATTAGAAATAAAATAAGAAACAAATAATTAAATAAAACTACACATATGAAAAAATTACTGTATGTAGTATTTAATATGAGTTTTATTATTTTTAGAATGTGATTTATTAGGTGTTAGCTTTTCTACAAGTATATTTGTAGGTATATTTGCCTATATATGATATTTTTTATTTTATTCTTTTATTTACATATTTTATATATTTATAACTTATTTAATTATATATTTATAAATTTTTATTGTTTTTTTCTGATATTATTTTTTTATCTTCAAGTATTAAGTATATATTAGGGCTTGTGGAAGCTGCACCCGAGGGTGTAGCTAACTAGCTGCACCCGTCCCTTTTTTTCATTGGTTTTTTGCTTTTTTGAAATGAAACCTAAGGAGATTTAAATCACCATATTTTAACGGTCTCAGAATAATTGAAATTGACATTATCTAGACGGGCATGTTAGGAATGTTTGTTTTTGCATGAAATCTGAAACACATATTCCACTTAATAAACTAAGTAAATGCCCAAAGGTTTCCTTCAAAAAAATAAAAAACCAATGAGAAAAATGCCCGGGGGTAGCTAGTTGGCTGCGCCACCCGGTGTAGCTTCCCTTTTCCCTATATATTATATATGTATCTTATAAGTATATTTTATCTATATATTCTATAACTGCATTTATTTTAATGTATTTTTAATGGTTTTTATTTATTTATATTATTTAAATGTGTTTTTTATAATATTTACAAATATGTAAAAATATAGTAAACCTAAAAATATAAAGAATAAGTATAATGAATATTATATGGGAAAAGGGAGTATGCTCCCTGGTTGTAGCCAACTTACATGCTCCCACCCCTTTTCCCCTGTATTTTTTTATTTTTCTGAAATGAAACCTACTGGAATTTAGATCACAATATGTCACCACGGTGTCATTCAAAATTCAACTTAATTCGAGACTTCTATCCCCTCCATCAAGACTGTTAAATTTTAGCAGTCTCAGAATTGCTGAAATTGACCCCCTTCAGATGGAGGGCATATGAGTTTCTGTTTCTGACGAAATTGGAATGACATGTTCGGGGGATAAAGTTATGAATTTACATATTTTTATTTTCCAAAAAAATAAAAAATATAGGGAAAATAGAGGTGGGAGTAGCCAATAGGCTACACCCAAGGAGTAGCCTCCTTTAACCCATATTATATACATGTATATTGCATAATCACTACAGAAAAAGGACATTAGACAACGGTTAGATAACAACAATTTATCATATTCGTTGCGAAGTTTATATATAACAACGATTTTGAATATTCGTTGCTAAATATATTAATAT
Organism: Ottelia alismoides; assembly: GCA_037367405.1. Lineage (NCBI taxonomy): Eukaryota > Viridiplantae > Streptophyta > Magnoliopsida > Alismatales > Hydrocharitaceae > Ottelia > Ottelia alismoides. Next base: position 1,401,431 of record JAZKJV010008883.1, read on the forward strand.
AATGACGATTATTTCAAATCATTGTGAATTTATTATTGTAATGAATATATTCATTGTTATCTTTTTTTAACAGCAATGAAAAAATATCCGTTGCGATATTTTCCTCCATAGCAATGAAAAAAACATCCGTTGCCTTTCTTTCTCCATAACAACGAAAAATATTCGTCGCCTCTTTGTCCTCGTAGCAACGAAATATATTCGTTGCCATCTTTCCCCATTACAACAAATATATTTTTCAACGAATAATTATTCGTTGCTACTCCCACTTGTCAACGAATAATCTTTCGTTGTTAAATTTTTAACAACGCCTTATTTATCAACGAATATGACAATGAATAAGTAATTCATTGAGAGGTTGTATAACAACAATTTATTCGTTGGTATCTTCCAAAAGTATTCGTTGTCTTTGATCCATTTTATTGTAGTGAATTAGGGCCCAAAAGCCTACTTTTACATCTTAACTCCAAATTAAAATGAAACCACCTTCATTAAATAGGTAATTTAATTTTATGAACAATAAATGTGAGTTTAGTGGAATCAATATGGAGAAGATACAAATTTGGGAAGTTTTCATTATAGTTTTTTATTTTGTATGTCCCAAGCACACTATGAATTATTTTTGAATGAAATCAATTTTATATTTTTTCTTTGTATTTTTATGTACAACTTTGGATTTTATTATTTGAGGTATAAAATATGTTGAAAATGCAATATGTGGACAAGAAGAATTAGTGTTTTTAAGAAGTTTTCTGTACAACTGATCTGCCATATCCGTCCCAACTTTATTGCTTGTCGACCAAGTCATAATGATGACCTGGTTGATAGACCTCGGATCTACCCTTTTAATGTTATCGAATTAATGAATTCGTTGCAGTCAGATAAATCCAGATCGATCAAAAATAACCACACGGATCGATGAATCGTCGAATGAACTTTAATATGCGATTTTATGTTTGTTTAACCTGGGCAAGCCCTAGGGTCAACTCAAGAAGGCAAAGGAACAACTCGGGATCAGATTAAAGGGATTAGATTGTGATTTTCAAGTGGATTTTCTGGTATTTTTTATGCAATAAAAATGCAGATGCACTGATGCGGAGGAACTAAGTTATTAAGAAAATCAACAACTTAGCTAAAAATATTTTTAATCTGAAATTAGTCCAAATTGACCAAATTGTATTTCTCCTGTAAATATAATTCAATTATTAATGCAAAATAGATTTTTTTGTAATTTTTGGATTTAAAATGCACAAATGAAAAATACAAACTATTTTGAGGTTTTTATGCAATTTTTTGTGCAAATGATATGCAAAATTTATGAAAACTTTACTGGAAGTTAAGCATGATGAAATTAAGCTACATTATTTTTTTTAGATTTTTCTGACACCTTATGACTTTTTTATGGATTTTTTACTAAAAACTGAGTGACTGTACAAATTTAATTCCTAATTAATCCACAAAATCAAATTATCCAGAGTGTTATTTATCTCAAATAGATATTTTAATAAGAAATTCAGAAGAGTTTAAATTTCTCAAAAATATTATTCGTGGATTTAGTTAAAAATCAGTTACAGAATTCACTCTATAATTTATTTTATGCAAAAGGCAACTCCAATTTCGATGAAACTTGGACAACAATTAAAGAGCACTTAGAGGCATCATTTACAAATTTTTCACAACTTTTGGAGCAAGAAATGTGTGAATTTCATAGTATAAATGGGCAAAATATCACTGATTTTCAATCTCTGATTTTTAATAAATAATCCTATGCTCACAAAAATGCAAATAAATAGCCACAAGGTAAAGATTTAGTTGCTCTACAACATGCTATTTTTCATTGAAATAAATGATTCTATTTTAAGGTCCAAATTACCATGCGAAGTCAGGGGTATCAATGCAATACAGAAATGAAAATAAGAAACTCAAACGATGTACATGGACACATTCGCAAATATGTAAAAATATAGGGGTGAAAGTGCAATTTTCACAAAATAATGAAAAAATAAAAAGAAAAAGACCTTTCTTCTCCCGCAAGCAGGCGCACAGATGGGGAGGGGGCGCGACTCGGGCAAAACTCGCGAGGCGGCGCGTACGAGGAGCAGCGCGAGGGGCGGCGCACCGCGGTGGCTGGCGTTGGCGTTCGAGCGCGGCGGAGGGTGCTGCGCTTGGAGGGGTGCTCGGGGCGTACGCGTCGGTGCTCGAAGGTGGAAGGAGGCGGCGGTGCAGCACCACTCTGACGCGTGGGGCGGTGCGGGGATGACGCGCACACCGCTCGCATGCGGTGAACGGCCGGCGGTGGGGTGCGACGGCTTGGTGCGGCAACACGGACGGCTGCCGCTTTTGGCGACGCGGTGGGTGCGCGGCTAGATAGGGGCATGCTATGTAGATGAATGAAATGCAAGACTCTTTTTTTTGCAAGGATGATATGCAAGAGTAAATAAGAAGCCCATATTTTTTGTTTTTTTTCTTGTTTTTTTGTGTTTTTTTGCAAAATTTGGCATACCTCCTATGTTTCAACAATTTACACGAGTTTTATAAGTATTATAAATTATACAAGTGTTATACAATATACAAGTATACATGTATTCTAATTTTTTTTCAATTTTTACAAAAGTTTTATAAGTATTATACAACAAGTATTTTTTTTTTCAATTTTAGAGCGACATACCTCCTTGTTTAAATTTTTTCAACAAGTAAATTCGAGCGCGGCAGAGGGCGCTGCGCTTGGAGGGGTGCTCAGGGCGTACGTGTCGGCGCGCAAAGGTGGAAGGAGGCGGCGGCACAACGCCGCTCTGACGCGTGGGGCGGCGTGGGGATGACGCGCACACCGCTCACGTGCGGTGAACGACCGACGGTGGGGTACGGCGACTTGGTGCGGCAGCACGGACGGCTGCTGCTTTTGGCAGCACAGTGGGTGCGCAGCTAGAGAGGGGCAGCGCTGGCTGGGTTGCGCTGTGAGGATGGGGCCACTGACAGGGCGACGGAGGGCGGCGGGACGTACGGCGATGGTCGGCCTGGAGGTGGCGGCTTGGCCGTACAGGACCTGCAAATTTTTTTATTTTTTTTTGTATTTTGATTTTTCATATTTTTTTAGTTTTTTTAAACAATGAATGGATATGTGAAGAGGTAGATGATTAGGATGGTGATGATGGTTGTTGTGTTGAAGTGATGTAGAAATGCAATGAAGATGTCTGTGTAAAAAAATGAATGAGGTGGTGTTGGTGATGTGATTTGTGTGTGATGTTGTGTGGTGAAAAATGTGGTGATGGAAATGAGATGATGTTTGTGAGTGTGGTGGTGTTTATGAAATGTTTTTGTGATGAACAATAAAAAAAATTGTTAGATAAAATAAAATGACAAGATGAAGATAGAGTACTTACCTGTGAGAATCGCCGAATTTGGAGGCGCAATGCTGCACTCCGATTATCGCTTCAAGGAGATAGTGTGTGCTCCGAAGCTCAACGAGCGTCGTGAAACTTGTGACGGTGGTGCGGACCACTTGATCTCGACTTCGGCTCGTCGTCGTTCAACGTCGAAGAAGGAGCTATTACATCACGGCTTTGACGGAGCTAGAACCTCTCTCACTCGTAGAATGGTGGATGAAGATGAATGTAGAGGGCGAGTGGAATAAATAGGATGAGGAAGTTGGGAATGAAGTGGGGTGGAAGTTGGAGGAGTGGTGGAAGATGAGGGGAAGATGGGAAGTTGTGACTTGGAGTCGAGGGCAAGTAGAGGGAGAAGAAGTAAAAGGGAATAAAATAAATAAAAATATAAGTAGGCTACTAAAAATAAAAGAGAAAATAAAGGTAAAAGAAAATATTAAAATAAAAAATATAAAAATAAATAAATAAATGTAAACAAATAATTAATTAAAATAAAAAATAATAATAAAATAAATAAAATAAAATCCGAAAATAATAAAAAATGGGGTGACACGTAGCGGCTCCAGGAGGTGCCACGTGTCGCTCCTAGAAAATTCAAAAATTAAATGTAAAGAAAAATAAAAAAGAAATAACAAAAGGGCTTAAATCAAAAAGTGGTCAACGCAAAACTCGCTCGTCTCGATAAGATCTACAACTTTTGTGAAGGGCTAAAAATCAAAAGAAGTCATCTGTACAAAATGTATTTTTGGGTGGTACCTTATAGATATAAAATACCGTATTTTATCTTTTGTAATTTTTTTTGTCATTTTTAAATAAGAGAAAAATAAAATAAAAATAGAGAAAATATAAAAAGAATATTTAAAACTTAATCTATTTTTTGGATTTTTAATAATTAAGAAAAAAGGATAAAATGCAAGAGCATTTTGGTCAATTTGTACAATATACAATATGGGTCCGAAACCCAAGTTTTGCATACGAGCTCCGATTTTAATGAAATTGATCTTGTTTTGAAGGTTTTTGAATGTATATTACTTTAAAAGTGAGTAGACCTAAATCAGACACCATTTGAGAGAGATATACACATTTTAAGGTTCATGGTCTCAAACTTGGATTGGGGTTTTATTGGTCAATTTTACAAGTTAGTATTTTTTTTTGATATTTTTCTTTAATTAGTGTTAGTAATATATACATAATAGAGTTGGTTTTATTAGATTTGGAATTAGTATAAAATATATACAAATAGGTGAAATATGGTGAATATACAGGTGATTCTTACAAGTGAATTTGGCTTCTTATTTAATGTAAATATGAAGCTAAAATGCAGATATTATCAATGCATGCATGAATGCTAACTATGCAATATTGGTGAAAAGATGCTCCTAATTACTCAGGAACAAAGCTCTATTTTAAACTTTTAGAGTGATGAATCACAGATTCATCACTGGTCTTGGGGTTAGGGGCATTCAGTGCCTTTGACACTTCATTTCTTTTCTTTTCTTTCCTTTATTATTTTATTTTGGCATTAAATACATTATATTATATAGTATTTATTGATTAATAATTGAGTGTTATTTTGTATAAATTAATGATATATACATGCATTTAACTAGGTATTTAGGGCCAAAATGAAAGAATAAAAGCGATGAAATGGAGATTCATCACCCATGGAAGGTCTTTGCTTGAGGAAGATGATATGTCGCTGTCAGTAACGAGGTTTTTTGAGCTCTCTCCCCTTCTTCGCTGAAATATGAAGTAGGGGATCTGTGTGAACAAGGGCTAAATGGGGGTTTTGATGTGGTTGTTAGGTCTTAGCGAAGCGGGCATAGAGGTGGGAAGAGATGGAGTCGCGGAGGAGTGACTCGGTCCAAGAGGGTGGAACGGAGAGAGAGAGAGGGAGGCAAAGGCGGAGGCCATCGTCGACCGCGAGTCTCGGGGAGGAAGAAGAAAACTCGGTCATCGGCTGAGATCGAAAGGTTGAGGTATGGACATGTGGCAAGAAATAATAAAAAAGAAAATAAAAAACTAAACTAAAATAAAAGGCATTATAATGTGAGTTGTTGGATGATGGGGTACCTCATCCAATTGCCCAGAATGATGGTGGCTAAGATGGATTAGATGGGGACCATGTGACGACTCCTGGAGCGGTTACATGTTGCCTCCACAAGATTCAGAAAATAAATTAAAAGAAAAATAACAAAAAAATGATATCAAATCAAAAGTGGTCTTTATGAAAGTTGTTTGTCACGATGAGTCTACAACTTTCATGAAGGAACCAAAATCAAAAGAAGTCATCTGTACAAAGTGTATTTTTGGTGGTATTTTATGTACATAGAATACTATATTTTTTACATTCTACATTTTTTGTGATTTTTAAGAAAAGAAAAATTCAAAATAAAATCAAATAAAATACAATACCACATATTCATGATAAAATATGAATATTATTTATACATGCATGAATGTTAATAATGCAATATAAATGATTAAATGCAATTAATTACTTGAGAAGAGAGCTTTATGTTCATCTTTTAAAGTGATGAATCACATATTCATCATCTTCCTAATGTATATACTCCGATATATAGTAATACATCTGTCTCCAATCAGAGGAAGTGTGCCTATATCGTGACAGTTATATGACATCAGTCTTAGATATCAAGATCTCCCTATGTCAACTCTTTGACTTAACTTATCCAACATCTATAAATCTCTATTCCTATGCAGAGGACCTACATCAAGAGGTCGGTCAGATATCAGCCTTTGGAGTAAGGATTGACATTTCCTTCTCAAGCTTGAGATCCTCTCTTGACATTCATTTGACGATGCTAGATAAGTCCTTGATCTAACTCTTTAGATATCATCTAAGCACCAGCCTTTATGATTCAACTATTGAATCAATAGTAATATGATTATCAAGATGGCCATAGTGCACAACCCTACATGTACTAAGGGACCTTATATGCAAATTAATTATTTCTTATTTCAGATTAGGGAGTGATTTGCAATAACTTTTATTGCAAAATGGATCGCCGTGAGCTCACATGTCTAACATGTCGATCATTTGAAGACCAGTCTTGAATACCATTTGATGATGCTTGTTGTGTCCTTGGTCTAACTCTTTCAATTATAATCTGACATCAACCTCTATTATCTAACTCTTTATATTAATAACTATATGATATCAAGATGACCAAGGTACATTACTCTAATTGAAGTAAAGGACATTTAAAAGTACGAACAAAAATATTTATTTTAGATAATGAAATAAAATTTAATAACTTTTATTGCATTAATATATCTCCAAAGGGGTTACATGTCTAACATTTATGAGACAAAACCCATAACAAGGAGAACATGATGATCAAATCGCCATTGGTGTTGAGAAGCAAAGCGAGGAGATCATCTCTCGATTTTGAGGGGAAAATGCGACTCATCATTGCCGCTCGTAAGTGCAGCATCTGTCGAAATGGACTTTATGCATGAGGTCTCTTGGTTTTGTGATTGTACGCATCGGAGGCATATTTCATCTATTTATGTGATTCGCGAAATGGTACTTGCCATGTGGTTTCATGATAGATAATATTTTATTGCTTTGATTCCCATTATGATGGGAATATTTATTCAAATTTGATCCATTTTTACTCATTTTGTCATGATATTCAAGGTTTAACGTCCCTTAAGCGTCAATATAAATGTGTTTATTACGAACTTTATCATGTAAATACCCTCAATCACAAATTCATAGTAGTCTAGTCTATGATCTCAACAAGATATCTCATCTGTCAGAAAAACATGATCATGGAGTGTAACTTCTCATCTTACACCAACTCAACTAAGCAATCAAGTGCTTTTCGTTGTCTCATTTTCCTAATGGTTCATGGATACGTTGTTATTTGATAAGGATACGCATCTTAACCTATAGAGACAAAATCTATTCCTTCTAGTGAGCTTCTCGATCTTTAGATTGATCCATATCATCTCACTCCTTGATATAAAAGAGCTTAAGAGTTATGATACCCATTTATTGGGTGTAAGGAAAAGAATAAATGTATAGTGTTTTTATAAGAAAATTACCATGAATTATTTTATCTTTAAGCAATTAGTTAATCTTCCCATTTAATTTGGATATGTGTGTGTGTCATTTCATGTTCTATATAGACTAATTTTTATTACTTACAATGAACATGTGGTTGGGGTTAGTAAACTTAACCGGGATTTAGTATGATTCATTTGATGATTAAATGTTTTTTTAAGGATGACACAATCGAGAATATTCACCCAGAGGAACGAGCAAGCAAGAAAATAAATTATGCAACATAAAGATGTTGAAGGTTCGCCCCCAACTGGTGGGGATGCAAACATATATCGGTATATATGTATCTCATATGCCTATGCATCCATTTTGTAGAGATTTTGACATCTATACACTTACCCATTTTAAAAGAGTTACAAATATAGATACCACTTTAATAGAGGAGTGATCATGTGAGAGCAAAAAACTGGGAGAACATGAGAGCAGTGATTCTAGATCACTAGATTATGTCTTCTCTTTCCTGGTCTTCTCTCTCCTGGTTGAATCTAGTGGTCCAGAATCACTGCTCTCATGCTCTCACAGGTTTTGACTCTCATAGGATCATCCCTCCACTTTAATATCCATAAATGTTTGTATCCGTACATATATCTGTCTTCAGACACAAACACATGTGTGTATAAAAATTTAAATTTATTTTTAATTATTTATAAAAATAATTTACGTTCTTTCATCATTTTTGATATAATTATTATGAAATAAATACATTTAGTATATTTATATCAAGTCAATCCATCCCATACATGTATATTTAAGTCAATCTATAGAATCTTTCTAATAGCATATGTATCTAATCTGTATCCATTTTACATTCACATCTGATTTTTAAAGATACGGTGATAGACTTTTTTATATATGTCAATACCTATACCCATATCTGTATTCATGTGCAAAAATAGAGAAGGATGTGGTAACATATATATCTATGTCCGAGTAAAAGGTGGCCAGAATGAGTGCTGCTTCGAATGTTTCCAATGTGATGCAATGAATAATGCCATTTCCAGTTTTTTCAGTGTATAATACCATAATAAATTTTCAGACACAGAAGTACCTTTGTTGTTGGTGATGTGATGCATGCGCTGGTGTCCGATTCATTCTTCTGAGGTATGAAGTTTGTATTTAGTTGTGCCTTTTGATTGCGTTGAGATGCCTTGACTACCAATCCATCTGTATGCCACGATGCATTCAAAGAGCCCAATTTGTGACCTCCCCATATCAACCTTTTTGTCTCGAAATGAGGATCTTGCTGGGGATGCTATATAAAAATGTTGGGTTAGGGCTTCTGCCATTTTCGCCACCAAAGAGTAGAAGATCCACCGTCGTCGTCAATAAGTAACCCGGTGCTGTTGTGCTTGTCTTGTTTGCTTCTTCGTTTGTTTGATCTGCGTTTTACTTCCCCTATGTTCTGCAACAAACTGCTAGAGGAAGCGGATAGACATCAAGTTTAATAACATAGACAGTGATATGTGTTCGACAGCATAGACAATAATATGACACTGAGGGTTTTTTTCCCAATACTTCTAGAGACTGGAGTTCGTATATTGTGATTCAATTTGATTAATGCAATATCTGGCATATAATCCCTGCTTGATCACAACCAGTTTCATCAAAAATTGACATACCAATGGTCATTGTCTGAGGACTAAAAACATTTGTTCGCGTCTAAATTGAACAGGGAGACAAATTCCATTCACGAGACTAAAGTTACAACCATGCGTATCGATGATTCGCTTGAGTTCTATGAGTGTTCAAGGCACCAAAGTCACCGTTTGTTTCAAGATCCGATGAATTTTTTATTTTCAGAACAATGATATTATGGTGTTTGAGAGAGCTTTTATTTGTTATCGTTTCCCAAGAGGATTGGCAAAGGGGGTGATGGCCATCATCTTCTACTACTAGGTAACCGACCGAGACGCATGACATGGGCATCGCCACTAATGATATGTCCAATTAGCACAAGCTCATTCAAATAATCTGCACCCTGTGATATCCTTGCAAAGAGTCTCCCATGGTTCTCTTGCAAATGGAGCATGAACAACTTCATCAATCTAGGAACCTGGTATGCATTTTTCTTTCGATGTGACTAAATGGAAGTTGGGCATGGACGAATGGGAAAAGTGTCTCCACTAATCCAACTCTCCCAATGCAACTAATTCAGCTCAACTCAAATAATTTTACTAAGCATTTGGGAAAAGAATAAGAAATTGCAGTATGCATTGTCTGACTTTGACAACATGATTGTTGCTGGGATGCAAGCAATCACCTTACTTGATCTCACTTAATGGACTTAAGCATGTAATCATCAAAGCCATGAGTGTCTAAGACCCGTGCAAAGAGAAGATCCTCAAAAGGACAATAAAATCACGTGAGTAAACGATGAGCAAGCTAGAAAAAATTGAGCGGTTGGACACGAGGAGAGGGCTTCTTGCGCTTGCAAGGACAAATACTTGTTATAAGAACTAGCAGTGCATAGAACACACTGCTCATTATGTTCATAATATTTACCCCTTAAATCAGGCGAGTAAGAACAAGAGATGAACATTACTTATTCCTTATCCCACTTTATTCATTATCTCTCATCTGAATGAGCCAAAAATAGAACATAAAACACCATCAGGGTCTCATGAATCTGTTTTGAAGTTAATTAGGCTTTATCGTGAACACGGGGCTTGGAATCTGAGTATGATTCTAAAAAGCAAAACGAATCTCTTTAATCCTTTCAGCTCTGCTTTCTTTAAGGGTTAAAGAGAAGAAACATTAAATTGTCGTCACCTGGCCGAAGTGTTATGAGAGAATTTTCGTTATTGTGTGTATTAGAAAAAATATATGATAAATCGATAAATATTGATGTGGCAGCAATGCATAGCAAATGGTTGTAACATTATGAGATAGATAGAGGTGTTGACGAAGATGTATTAAATTTGTATAGTATTGTATTAGTGTAGGAAGAGAATAATATTAGGTATATAGCATCCAATGGATAAAGAAAATATCTAATGTGACGATTATTGGATGACAAACAATTGAAATAATGAACTGGAAACGTTGGTAGAGACTGGTTAAACAATATGTACTTTCTATCTTAGCCCGTGGGTTATAATTTCTATCTTAATCGATGGGATAATTCCTCTGCTAAGATGGCAAGAAAAAAGCATCTTAGAGTTCAGCTCTCAAGCTCCATTTGGGATAAGTGACAATAGTTCAGTCTAAATCAACATAAAACGTAATCCTGTCTGCACAAACCAATGGAGTAAACTTATTATACCCATCAATTCCAATATAGACTAAGGAGAGAATTTAATCATGGAGCATTATTTACTCAGTATTAATTAACTTCAAACTTCATAGCTTTCGAATCAGTCTTTGTTAATCCATTGCCAACCACACCTCTAATTTGATGGTATCTACTTTTTTCCGTTTCAAATCGTAGTATTTCCTCCATGTAATCATGTAACGTGATGACAAAATACACGGGAGGAAGCTCATTTCATAGTTTTAGAGAGTCCATCACAGCCACATCCATTTTCAGTCACCAACATTTGCGTACAACGAATTCAATTTAAACCATAAATTGCTGCCTGAGTATTATTTGATAGGATGAAAGAAAAGAAATTCAGTTACAAGTTTAAATTATACTTCGTCAGGCATCGTGATGTCGACAGATTCCAGCTTTTTGTTTAGGGACACTGCACCAAGAAGGCTCCTGAGAATCTACGAACATTTTAAACCTTTATCTTCGTCCTGCAAAAATCCCCTGAATGCATTCTCTTCACATCCATGCTTACATCAATCATAACATTCTGGCCAGAAACGATATAACCGCTTACAATTACCCTCATATTGAGCCATTCATCCTCGTATTGAAGTTTATAGCATGGGTAACCTGCGAAGAGGCAACATGAAAGTGTAAATTCTTGGGAGTAAAAAAAATGGTTGGAAAATCATCTCATTCAGAACGGAAGAGTCATGAAAATACTTTATCCATTTGTGTGGCAGTGCTGGCTGCATTCTTCATCATCCTGTTCTTGGTGGTTCTTCGCATCTGCTTCTCCCCATTGCAGTTGTTATCCACAAAGTTTTGATCAGACATCTCTGCGAGTACAAAGATATTGTACATACTCTTAAGGATGTTTCTTTTAAACAGTTTTTTAAGGGCATTTTGATGTGAATGATGCATGCAACTAACGGCATATCTGACAGCAATGCATATTTAGGAGTCACATTTTGTTGCACATTCATGAACCTCAGTAACAAGTTCAAAGAAAAGAGTAACCATCTCAAATAAATGTTCCAGACAATTAACTGAAAGAAGCACGTTGAAGTGGAACATCAGCATCTACTTATGTTTTAAAGATAACTCCTTTATACTGTTTTTGATTTAAAATTGGCGGAAGCAGAGATTGCTTGCTTGGATGGCATTGAGGATGAAAGGGAGCTCGACACAGACAAGCAACTGCCCAGAGTTGAACATCAGAATACCACAACAGAATAGGATAAGAAGCGGGAGGTCGAGTGGTGACGGAGGTCGAGCCAGAAGAGGGTGAAACAGGGGGGCTTCAATACGAGTACTTTCATGATGTGTCCAATGGGAGGCAGAGGAGGAATTTCATCCATGATTTTTGAATTGGTGATGAGCGGAGTTAGTGTAACAGAGTGGTCGAAGAGGTGTTGGAGGCATACTTCCAAGAGATAAGCAAGCATGTTCCGGTTGCAAGGGCCAGATGGATGGGAAGGGGCACACGTATTCTGACATCGGAGCAAGCAGAGTTTCTCATTGCGGAATTTCGAGTGGAATAGGTGCGCAAAGGGATCTTTGATCTCATTACAGATGGGTGCCATGGCTTGCATGGCTTGCTAGTCCCCTTTTTGAGAGAGTTCAGAACATGGTGGAGGATGCCATGGCTTTGCTAGTGGAATTCAGATACGTGAATCGTGATCTAGAAAAGCTGAATAGGCATTTGATATTTCTTCTTCAAAAGAAGGACATCGCAGAGTGGGCAAAGGACTTTAGTCCCACGTTGAGGGAGGCACTCAACTCGATCATCTTGTCCAACAAGACAACTTTTATTCCAAGATGACAATTGCTTGATGGTGTGGTTATAGCATCTGAGAACATCTCGGATCAGAAGACTGAAATTTTCAAGGTTTGTGTGGAAGGTTGATTTTTTAAAGGCCTACAATTGCATGGACTTGAAGTTTATTTAGGCATCCATGGTGCGGCGACACTTTTGGATATCTGGATTGACTGGATTAAGACGTGTGTCACCACAACATCTTGCTCGGTGCTGCTCAACGGAGGATAGGAGGGTGGTTTCTTTCAACCTCTAAGGGATGTCAAACAAGGGTGTATGTTGACTTTGTTACTTCTTGTTCTTGCTATAGATGCATTAGTGGTAATGACGAAGCCTGGTGAAGAGGGGTTTTTTTTTCTGTGGGTATGCAAGAGATGACATGTCGATCTCGATCCCGCTATACAGTGACAACACGTTCTTCTTAATCGAAGGATGGATTGAGGAGTGCAAGGGAATAAAGTTAGAACTTGATATCTTCAGCGATCTTTCAAGCATGCGTATTGAAGGGGCCAAGTTGGCCTTTGTCCCTTTTGGTATGGCTCCAGAGGCGAAGGCGTAGGAGTTGATGTTGGGTACAATCATAAGAAGCCTACCAATCACATACCTCGGCTTGCCTTTGATGTGTGGGAGATTAAAACATGTGGACTGGTTGCTGATGATTGAAAAGTTGGAGAAGAAGCTACCAAGGTGGCGAGCATCCTACCTTTAGGGGGAGGTTGGTGTTGGTGAAGGTTGTGCTATCATCGATTCTGATTTTCTTTGTCACTGCTTCTATTACGAGTCGGCTTTTGTAAGTGATTGGAGGAGTTGATGTGTCAGTTCTTTTGGTCGACATTCGGTGATGAGAGGGGTGTGGCCCTGGTGGAGTGGGATGTAGTGACAACCTACCAGTGGGGTGGGGGTGGGGGGGTTGCAGTTGCAGATGCTGAGGATCGGGGACATGAACAAGGCATTGCTGCCGAAGTATGTGATCATAATTTGGGGTGATGGTTTGAATATACTTTCAAGGTTGATCTGTTCGATTTACTCTATCTCTTCTAGCTTATGTGCAGGAATGGATTATGTGCCCTCGTCATCCACGTTTTTGAAGGGATATCTGCTCCATTCTTCCGGAAGGGTCCATCGCTTAGACATGTTGTGAGGGATGGATGCGGATTTCATTTTTGGTAGGATGATTGGACGGAGAAGGGGACTCTATTTGATGCTTTCCTTGGATTGTATGCTCTGAAGATGGATAAGGGGGCTTGTGTTGCAGATGTGTAATCTAGGGGGTTGTGGATGCCGACCTTCATAGTTGAGTTATCTAATCAAAGAACAGAGGAGGTCTTAAGTTTGGCAAGCAAGCTTGCCAGAATGGAGGAATCTCAAGAAGGTTGTGACTGTTGGTGCTGGAGAGACGAATATGGCGTTATTGTTCACGTCGATTTTAGTAACCAATGAGTTGACCCGCGATGTGCATGGATCTAGAGTTGGAAGGTGTCCATTAGGATTAAGATTTTCCTCTAGCTGCTCCGAAGAAGGTGTATTATGATGGGAGTTAAGAAGGCTATGATCTTCCTATTGTGATAAGATTTACTAGCAGTGCGACAGAGATGCGGAAATTGTTTATTCATATGTATTGGATCAAGAGAGACGTAGGCAGCAACAACTTTACCAAGGGTACAATGGAGCAGCTTCGACATTGTCTGGATTTCGATTGGCGGTGATTGGAGAAGCCCATCTAAAGGAAGGGATAAAGCGATAGTGTTTAGGTGATTTGGTTGGCGAGGAATAGCATGATCTTCAAGGATGTGATGTTTTATAGTGAGAATGTAATAGAGCATGTCAAGCTCTATTTGAAACATGGAACTTATATTTTTTTATAATTCTTTTTATTATACAAAATTTGGATGGACCTTTTGTGGAGGTTAGTCCTTTTTCATCAATAGACATTGATCGTTCTGTAAACGCAGACTCTTCTATTAAGACTCATCTATAATTAACATTCTTACTTTAATCAAGATTCAAGTATCCAATTTATACAATATAAAAGAACGCTTTTTGACAGAATTTCACCATAAACACCAAATACTTAATGTTTCTCACTTGATTTGGACGTATAAAAGCTAGTATCGTAGAACAATATACTTGACCGCTCAAACATTTCACCAGGGTTACCATAATAAAAAGTGATTTCAAGGTATTTTTTTATATAATTGGATTATAGTGTTCAGTGTTAAAATCATATCTATCACTGATCTAAATATATACTTATTTATTTAGGGTTAGTTGTTCTGCTGTTTCACAAATTTGTAAATATATTATGGTCCACAAATCAGTGATTTTTTTTCCAAATTTGCATTTCCTTGACGGTTGACTGATCTAACGCTTCATTAGAATTAACCTTATGAAAGTGATTTCAAGGTACTTAGTCTATATAATTGGATTGTAGTGTTCAATATTAAAATATTAGCTATCATTTAAATTAAATATATTTCTTTAATTAGGGTTGGTTCTATTGTTTCACACATTTGTAAATGCATTATGGTCCACAAATTTAGTGATTTTATGCCTAATTTTCCTTGAATGGTTGTAGGGGGTAATTTCATATTTTTCTTTTTATATGTACTCTCCCTAAACGTAGTAGTTGATTGAGTTGGACTTGTAAGCCCTTCACGACTCATTAGTGAAATTAAATTTGTTTATTTCTTCATCAGAATTGAATGTTTGTGTTTGTACTTAATGAAATGTCCCTTA
Organism: Ottelia alismoides; assembly: GCA_037367405.1. Taxonomy (NCBI): domain Eukaryota; kingdom Viridiplantae; phylum Streptophyta; class Magnoliopsida; order Alismatales; family Hydrocharitaceae; genus Ottelia; species Ottelia alismoides. The sequence continues at coordinate 1,416,709 of JAZKJV010008883.1, forward strand.
CTACAATTAAAGTTATGTACCGTAATCTTTATGATATCATACAGATGTTACCTAAAGTAGATCATAAAGGCTGATGCAAGGTTGTAGAACTAAAGAGTTAAATCGAGAAGACAACCGGCATCGTCAAGTGATATTCAAGAATGATCTCCAGTCTAAGAAAGAGATGACAATCTTTCTTTAAAGATTGATTTCCAATTTACCTCTTCATGTAGTCCTCTGTATAAAAATGGATATTTAGAGGTGTCAGATTAGTCAAGTCAAAGTGTTAATCAAAAGTCAAAATGTTGACCAAAAGTCGAATGTTGATAAAAGGGTTAAATATGACCAAAAGTCAAAATACTGACTTAAAGTCTAAGTATTGACATGACGAGATCGAGATACTAAAGGCCTGAATCGTATACTATCACGAACAGACACATATCCTTTGACCGGAGATAGATTTAAATCTATATGTCCGAGTATGTACATTTTTTAATAGAGTCTAAGGTGGATCTGTGATCATACACGAAAAGATCGGATTCAGAATGATGTGATCAGAATAAAAGTAGGCGTAGCTCTGATAGAGGATAAGATGAGAGAAAACCGTTTAAGATGGTTTGGTCATTTGCAAAGAATGTCGGTTGATGCACCAGTTAGAAGATGCAAGAGTTGGGATGTTGAGCCGATTAAGAGAGGGTGAGGACGGCCCAAGAAGTGTTAGAATGAGACTATCCGAAGAGATCTTAGTTATTTGGATTTAAGCCCAAGAATAGCCGAAAATAGATTTGAATGGAGGTAGAAAATCCATGTAGTTGACCCTAATTGATTGTGGGAAAAGGATTTGTTGTTGTTATTGTTGTTGTGTCGAAGTTTGTACATTTGGTAGGCCAATAGGTTGATAACCTAAATAAGATCTATATACCAGTGTGCTGGTGTGCGTACGAGGAGATAAAAGGCGTATGATCTCGAATTGATCATAAAGGTTCATATTCTATGAATCGAGAGATAGAGCTCACTCATGAAATATTAGGGCCATATCGAATTCCATGCATAGTTTTCTTGTCTATGAAACAAGAAAATTTCTAAAATCTTAATATATGCTTTTGGAAAGCACATGATTGATATTGCCATCTAATGATCGGTTAAGAAATCTATTGATATAACCTTGAAGAAGACAGTTAAACTACAAATTCAATCGGTGTCTTCTAGTATGTATGATGCTTGAGTATTGGGAATATTCCTAGGTTGATTTGATCAATAATAGAGTATACTTCATGACACTTCCATTCTGAGAGAGTGATGAAACATGGTGAATTTTAATGACTCCATTTTATGGCTATATGATTGAGAATTAATTGGATTAATCTCATATCATAGAACCCATTTCTAATGCCCATTTTTTAGCATCCATTTCTATATCCAAATTTTAGAAATGAAAATTGAAAATGGAACCAAATGAAAATGGCCTCGAAATGGTTATCCAAAAATGGTTTATGCCATGATATTGGATATCAAGTCATGGTATATGGATAGTATACACATTATCTCCAAGTATCAATGAATGTTACTCACGAGTCATAATTGGAGTAGTATTTGTACATTGAGATATCAATATCAAAATAATAAATGTTGTTGTTTTGGGTATGAGAATATGTGAACATGATTCACATATTGTCTATTAATTAATATGAATGTAGATTCATAATAATTAATATATATGTGGATATGATTCATATATTTATTCAAGATATGTGTGAATATGATTCTCATAATAAAATGTGAATTGAATTTACATTTAATTTTAGACTAATAAATCATATTCATTTGTTGGGAAATGATTTTACAAAACTCCCAATATTGACATTTGTTTTTTAATTAATTATGAGATAATTGAATTAAATATCAAGTCATTAACAGAGTTGAAATAAGAGAGAGAGAGAGAGAGACATGTGGACATCCATCATGTTTGCCATGTAGAGACATCCACCACACATGCCATGTAAATGATGGAGGTTCTTTCCTTCTTGATTTAGGACTCTCTTATTTGATTTATTTTGGATGAGTTAGCTGACAACTTGAAGAATTAGGAATCCATCATATCCTCCAAAGAGAGGTCAAAGGTTTACATTGGTGAACGTCCCCAAGGAGAGTAGGACCCTCCATGGACGTTCACCATAGTATTTAAAAGGGGCTTGGCCTCACTTTCCCCAATTCATTCATTCAATTCCCAAGTGTGTGCCTCTAAAGTCATCAAGAAAAATTCGAAGAGAAGAGTCTCTTTATATCTCTTGGCCATCCATGTTATCGAATATTAAACCCTAGCCTCCACTCATATTGCCTCATCTTCATCTATGTTCACAATCTTCCTCGTGCTCCGTGTACATGAAGGAGGACTCGATTTCATGCCATGATATCAGGAGATAGAGATCGTTTAAATCTCTACTTGTGTGTGGACTACTTGGTGGAGAAGATATCTCAAGTTCGTAGGAAGTAACATCAGTCATCGTCATGCCCGCAAGAGAAAGCATCGTCGAATCGAACTTTATTTAAGAGGTATCTTCCTTTAGAGACATGCTTTAAAGGTATTCCTAAATACTCTTGTGATTATATGAAACGGTTTGGAAAATACTTCCTATATCATGTTGTTTCGCTTTTGCAATTAAAGTTTTTGTGATATAACTACATTGGCATTTATATGATGGAAATCTTCGACTGCAAAATTTTTGAAAGAAAAAAGGGCCTCCAGCGTATAGGTGAGTGCCCAAAAAATTCACCAATAATTCACAAGTTTAAGGTACATTGCTATTAGAGGTTCGAAAAGGAAAAATAAACTTTGCATGACCCAACTCTCCGCTAGCACCTTAGCATGCAAAATTACATTTTCACAATAAAACCAATCTTGACAAAAGACCACCCCCATTTTTTATCAGCCAAAGGACCCACACCATAGCCACACATCTAGATCTCTCCTCCTTAGTGCTATGTCAACCCGAATAGATGGACTCCAAGAAGCTTCAACACAATATATTGCAATAAAAGTGCTACCAAACTTTTCCAAACCTTCATAGAGCTTCTACAAATAAAGAACAAATGATCTACATCTTCAAAGTTTGCCCATCACTGGGTGAAATCAAGATTAGCATTATGAAATAAGCATGCAAATCTATCTCCAGTCAACAATCATCCTCGCCTAAATAACCACAAAAAACCTTTACTCGCATGGGAATCTACCACTTCTATAACCTTATACAGTCCGTCGCGCATCCTCTAGGATCAAAACGCACTAGTTCCTTTATGGTTATATAAGCCTTAGAAACTAAAAATCTTCCATCAATCCAACACTAGCAGTCACACCCCTTAGTAGAGCCATCATGCCTTCAAGGATCTCTAGCATTTCCAAGAACTCTCTCTACCACTGATCTGAGGACTCGAATCTAAACCGTGGAAAAAAAGTAGCATCCCAAACGTTTGCCACATTACAATCGAAATCACTTGCTATTGCCATCAATCGTAGAAACCTATCACCAAGCATCTCGCCTTCAAACCAATCATCGTGCTAAAATTGAAAACATTTCCCATCCCCCATCAGTAGCCGTAAAAATGACTGAATTCACCAAGTACAGCCCTTTCGACTGCCATTAGGACTCTAAAAGAAACGACACATACACGGCTCAGGACAATTTTGAATACCAACCTGCAGAATCCTTGATGAAATGACGAAGATCGGGATCGTCGAGCACAAACCCCCTCCCCCCTAGAGACAGGTGGCCTTCCAGCTTGCCAACTTCCTCACCACCTCCTCAACCACCGGCAACTAATCTGGCTTCTTCAAATGCCATCAAATCAAAGGCAAACCAAGGTAACATACGAGTAAAGACCCATGCGGAGTCTCCAAGAACCTTGAGCACTCATCAATCTTCTGGTCCAAAAGGTTGAACGACATTAAGGCATACTTCGCTCTGTTCATCTCCAACCCATATAACTTGTTGAAGACGTCAAGCATGGTACTCATGGCCCTGGCCTTGTCACATCCACCCTCAATGAATAAGGCATCATCCGCGTACTGTAGCAAGGGGATAAATAACTCTCAAGTACCCCATCATCCTCCCACAGTACAGGACCTGGCTAGTCATAATGGCAAGGACATCTGCAGCTATAACAAATAACAGTGGCGCTAACGGGCACCCTTGTCAAACTCCCCGCTGAAGCTAGAAAAAACCCCCCTCTAATGCTCGTTGATTAGGAATGCGGGAGAAGACGTAGTGACACATCGCTTCACCCAAGAGATCCAAATATCCAGAAGTCACGTTTTGTCAGCACGAACCAAAGGAAAGCACAATCAACGTAATCGTATGTCTTCGAGAAGTCCACCTTCCAGAGAAGACCCTTTACACCTCTTTTCTTCCAATCCCCAACCATCTCCGAAGCCAAAACCACATTGTCCATCATCAGTCGGTCGGGGATGAAAGTTGTCTGAGTAGGAGCGATAAGGTCCTCCAGGACGAGGCTCAGACAATTCGCCAACAACTTAGCCATAATGAGGTAAACCGCATTCAAAATTGCAATTGGATGGAAGTCTTCTATTCTGCTAGCCCCTTCCTTCGTAGGGATGATAAAGAGAAGACCCTTGTTTATCCTGTCAAAGTTGTAGTTCCTCGAAGCTAACTTATTCAACAATGCCAACAAGTCCAACTGGAGCACATTCCAAAACTCCTTGAAAAATGACATTGGGAAACCATCCAATCCCGGCACCCCAATCGTATTGAGTTCTCACACAGTTGTCGTCAGCTCGTCCAAGTGAAAGACCCTAACAAGAGCAACATGTTGGCCAAGAAAGAGAGATGAGGCGCCCCTGCCAAGACAATGCAAGCCCCCATTCAAGGCCCTACATGACACACGTCAAAAATATCCCATTGCCGCCTTCCCCACCTCTCGATCTCCCTCCACCTAAACCTCGCCAACCGAGGACTTCTAAATCAAATTACAGTAACACTTTCGTGTTAGCATCCCCCTCCTTAATCCATGTCAGCCTAGATCTCTACCTCTATTCAACCTCCTGCTTTTTGTCCTCCTCAAGAAGAATCTGATGCCAGTCTCTCTCTCTCTCCACCAACTCCAAACGGTGGAGATGAGATGAAGGGCTTCGATCGGGCGGTTAGAATTAGAGCGTCAATGGACAGCGTGGATCGAAGGGCTGAAGGCGAGATCTGATGGTGCATAGTGCGCCACGTGGCGTGTTGTGGGCGAGGCGCTAATGGATGGCCCAGATTTGAAGCGGGATGTGATCGAACGACGATGGATAAAAGCGCACGTGGAGAGCATCTGGCCATTGGATCAAGAAGACCATCCAACGGCTGAGAGGCGCGGCGGCTAGGGCAAGGGGAGCGGGCCGCGTGGCGCAACCAGAGGGCGCCACGTGGCCAGCTGGGATTGGCTGAAAATAAAAAATGAATGTAGAGAGAGAAGGAGGCCGAATTTGGAAAAACTCAAAACATGAAAGTTGTAGATCTCGATAAGATCTACAAGTTTCATGTTGACCAAAGACGGAGATGAGGTCAAATATGATACAAAAAATACAAATATACAATTATACATATACATAGTATACATAAAGGCCCAAAAACCCAACTTTTTCATATGATCTCCAAATTGGATGAAATTAGTCTCATTTTAAAGGTCTTTTAATGTGTATTATTCTAACAGTGAGTAGACCTATTTTGGAGTTGGTATGAGGGATCTATGGGTATTTTATGGTCCAAAGGCTTTAGGGCTTTATTGGTGCTTTTACAAAGGGGATTCCTGGCTTTCTTCCTTATATTATTAACTAAGGTGTACATAGTATAAGGGAGAGCTTATTTTTATGAGTGGACATTTTACAAATGATTTTGGCTTCTTATTTAATGCAAATGTAGTGCTAAGATGCATGTTTTATGAATGCATGCATGAATGTTATTTATGCATTATAAAGGGAAATATGCATCTATTTACTTGGGAACAAGCTTCTATTTTCAACTTTTAGAGTGATGAATCACAGATTCATCAACCCCCTATACTTAAACCTTGCTCGTCCCCGAGCAACTAAATGAAATGCAAGAGTGAAATGATTTTGGGTTCCATACCAAAGTCATGAACAAAAGTTGAAAATGGAACTTGACTCGACCTTTGGATTAATTGTGCGGCGGAACCTTATTGGGACCTGAACTTAAGACCTAACAGACTTCAAGTTCCACAAGTCTTCTATTCAAGACGCCTCAACAGTCAGGTCAGAACAAATCCTCAAACGTAAATTTCTGATGACTATGATTCTTACTTATACTGTGTAAGTGAGATGTAACTCTCCATATCAGAAATGACTCGGAACCAGCCTCATCTAACAAGGTAACTCAATAACCCGGTCCAGTAACTCTTTCCTCGAGGAGCGGGGTATTCCCTTCTAAGTTCAAGTGCGACCAACTCAAGAGGAGGGGGTAGAGAAAAGAATGGACGGTAGCCAGTGTAGCTACCTATCCCGGGATGCCTGACCAGTGTAGCCAAGCCATCCAGCTGCATTTCTTTGCTAATATACAAACTCCGACAGGTATTTTATTTTCACTTGGACCTGTCTGATTTTTTTTAGAGTTTTTGCAATTTTTTTTTCAAACTCATACAAGGTGCAGCATGTACATCAGGAGTTTTTTCCTCTTGAGTCAGTAGACTATCCCTTTTTTGAAGCATTATTGCAACCCACAGCATCCCGTCCTTAGATGTCAACACCACCAGACTAGGTTGAGATGCACTACCCTCCCTAGAGGAGGACGGATGTTTCCACCCGTGTGCTACTCCAAGCTAAAGGATTCTACCTCCTCACCACCTCATCAATGAAGAGCTATGTGCATTGTGCTTGTCCAAGTTAGGTCATTATCTAAAAGAATCATGCGTGTGCACGAGATATTCTACTTAGATGATATGCAAAAGTAAATAAGAAGCCTATTGTTATTTTCATTTTTTTATATTGTTATACCTCTTATTTTACAACAATTTACACTTTTTTTTTCGATTTTTACCCACCCGTAATTATTGTAAAATATATACAAAAATACGCGAAAGTACGAGCTATGGGTAAAGTATATATGTAATATATACACGCCCCCCTATACTTAGCGTGTGCTATGTCCTCAGAGCACGAAGAGCGAGGAAAAAGACATACCTCGTGCTAAGCGTAGGAGAGCTAAAGAGAAGAAAAAAAATGTATAGAAATCGACCGGCCCCCCTATACTTAGGCTCTGGCAGCCTAAGTGTAGAAGAAAGTCAAAAAGTGGGGCGGACGAGGTCAAGGAGAGAAGTGGATGAATATACAATGCGGGCATCGGTCCCCCCTATACTTAGGCTCAGGTCAGCCTAAGTATAGGACGAAAGTGAGTATGAGGACCAATGTGATCTGGAGAATGTATTAAGAACCGACTCAAGTGACTCCTCCCCCCTATACTTAGGATCTGGTCATCCTAAGTATAGTCCAAGATAGTGATCTAATGAGGCGGGGATGGGTTACTAGAGTCGCGGAGGAGAAAGGATAGGATGTACAAGAACGATGATATATACAAATGAGTCGGTCTGAATCTTTCGAGATGTTGCGGATGGCTGGAGCTCACTGCTGCAAGGTCTCATACGCGGCTCGAGGTGTATCTGCTGGATCTGTCTCGCGCATGAATACAATCTCCTCAACATGGACTAACTGCTCATTGGATTCAACGAAGTGCTTCAACAGTTGTCCATTCACTAGGAATGTCGGTGCGTCATCTGCGAGATCTGAGATCTCGACACATCCACTATCATGCACCGTACGGACGACAAATGGGCCTGTCCACTTGGACTTCAACTTGCCTTGGAAGATCTTCATCCTAGCATTAAACAACCATACCTTCTGTCTAGGAACAAAGGTCTTTCGTCTGATATACCTATCATGCCAACGCTTCACCTTGTTCTTGTACACCAAACTGTTGTCATATGCGCGGTTTCTGACTTCCACAAGCTCATTCAGATCCATGTCTCTCTGCTTCTGCCCAAGGTACGTGTTCCAGTTGACCTTCTTGATTGCCCATTCTGATTTGTGCACTAACTCTGCGGGCAAATGACACGGCTTTCCGAATACCATTCGGAATGGGGAGGTTCCTAACGGTGTCTTGTAAGCTGTCCGATACGCCCAGCTTGATCCAAGATCTGAGACCAGTCCTTCCTGTCCGGGCGGACAAGCTTTTGCAATATAGTTTTCACCTCCCTATTTGACACCTCAGTCATACCATTGGTCTGTGGATGGTAAGGGCTAGCGACACGGTGTTCGATGCCGTAGTCCTTCAGGAGCTTCTTCACCTCCCGATTCACAAAGTGGCTACCCCCGTCTGATATCATCATTTTGGGGATCCCGAACCTAGAGATTATGTGATCTCTGATGAATTTACAGACAATCCTGCTGTCTGCAGCTCGGGTCAGGATAGCCTCCACCCATCTGGATAAATAATCTACCGCAAGAAGGATATATTCGAACCCGTGGCTAACAGGGAATGGGCCCATGAAATCGATGCCCCAGGCATCAAAGACATCACAAATGATGACAGGTTGCATCGACATCTCATCCTTGGAACCAACGGTTCCTCCCATTCTCTTACATACTGGGCACGACTTCGCGAAGGCGGTGGCATCGCGAAACAGAGTCGGCCAGTAAAAGCCACACTGAAGTACCTTTCATGCGGTCCTCTTCCCGGAGTGGTGTCCTCCTGCCTCCAAACTGTGGCATAAAGAAAGGACACTCTGGTATTCCTCCTGAGGAATACACCGTCTCCAGACACAATCCGGTCCTTCGAAGAAAAGGATCGGATCCTCCCAATGGTAGTGTCTAGCGTCCGACTTCAGTCTGTCAATTTGGATCTTGGGCCAATCTTCGGGAACTTTCTTGGAGACAAGATAATTCACGATATTGGCGTACCATGGAAGTGAGTCGACAACAAAAATCGACTCGTCAGGGAAGGAGTCTCGAATTGGTGAATCCTCGGAAGTATTAAGATCTTCGAGACGAGAAAGATGATCGGCTACTACGTTCTTCTTTCCAGGTTTATCACAGATGTCCAAGTCAAGCTCCTAGATAAGTAAAATCCACCGAAAAAGACGCGCCTTCGCATCCTTCTTCTCCATCAAATATCGTAGTGCCGTGTGGTCAGTGAACACAATTACCTTGGATCCGATTAAGTGAGATCTGAACTTGTCCAAGGCAAACACTACCGCAAGCATTTCCTTTTCCGTAACTGTATAGTTACGCTGAGCGGTGTCAAGCACTTTGCTTGCGTAGTGAATTGCGAACGGGACGCCATCTCTTCTCTGTCCTAACACAACCCCAACAACATGATCTGAGGCGTCCGTTATGATCTCAAAAGGTAGATACCAATCTGGGGCTTGTAGGATAGGTGCGTCCATTATCATTCCTTGCAATAGCTTAAAGGCCTCAAGACATTTGTGATCAACAATAAACTCCATGTCTTTGCCTAAAAGCTCAGTTAGCGGTCGGGCAATCTTAGAAAAATCCTTAATGAATCTCCGATAAAATCCAACATGCCCGAGGAACGACCGCAACTGTTTTACGTTGGTTGGTGGCTGGAGTCGTCTGATCACATCCACCTTGGGAGGGTCAACCTCCATTCCTCTCTTGGAGATGACGTGCCCAACACTATGCCCTCCGTCACTATGAAGTGACTTTTCTCCTAGGAGAGCACCAGATTAACCTCACAACATCTTTTGAGGACTCGGTCCAGATTCCTAAGACAGGAATCAAAGGAATCGCCGTGGACCGAGAAGTTGTCCATGAAGACTTCCAGGAATTCGCCGACCATTTCGGCGAATACAGCAATCATGCACCTTTGGAAAGTACCTGGAGCATTGCATAACCCAAAAGGCATGCGCCTGAAAGCATAGGTACCAAAGGGGCATGTGAATGTGGTCTTTTCCTGGTCCTCCGGAGCTATGGCTACTTGATTGTACCCCGACAACCCATCTAAGAAGCAGAATAATTCTTTCCCCGCTAGTCTCTCTAAGATCTGATCAATGAACGGTTGGGGGAAATGATCCTTCTTCGTCGCGGCATTCAGGCATCTGTAATCCACACAGACGCGCCACGACGTGGGCACTCGCGTCACGATCTCCTCTCCGTCCTCGTTGGTGGTTGTCTGAATTCCCGACTTTTTTGGGACAACATGGATTGGGGCCACCCACTTAGAGTCGGAGATTGGGCAAATGAAACCCGTGTTGCACCATTTTTCTATCTCCTTCTTCACGACCTCTCGTAAATTTGGATTCAAACGACGTTGGAATTCATGAGAGGGTTTGGCTTCGTTCTCCAAGTAGATATGGTGCGAACACAGAGCGGGATTTATCCCGTGGAGATTGGAAATGCTCCAGCCTATCGCCTTGCGATTTTTCTTTAGGATCTCTAGCAAGCGAGATTCCTGCTCCTCGGTCAATCGCGAACTAATGACGACCGGAAATTTCTTGTCCTGACCCGCAAGGAAGGTGTATTTTAAAGTTGTGGGTAAATGTTTGAGCTCAGGAATAGTGTGATCGTCTAAGAAGTCTGGCTCAATCTGATCTGGCTCAGTGTTGGAAGTGGCTGGATCTTTCTCTGTGATAGCTGCCACCAAGTTGTTCGGCTTTAGAGTCGGATCGTCAAAAGTCTCCATGCAATCGGCAAAAGCCTCGTCCGACTCGTCATCCTCATGTTCCGATTGTCCTAAAGATGTAAGGACTGACAGGCCCAACTGGGCCTCTAAGTCATCGAAGATGTAGGGCGATGCAGGTTCATAGCTGTACTCGTTCCTGAGGATCTCGCAAACTAACTCATGCACTGGATCATCTCCGGAGGGGATGGACTCATCGGTACTGGCAGGGTTCCGTCTCCATGGCCCAACTGTGTCTACATGATCGCAGTCTGCTTCGGTAGAAGAGTACTCGGTGTTGGATTCTGAATCCGGTCTCTGCCATCTTGTCTGCTTCATCTTGAGTTCCTCATCTCCGCCTGGAGTTTGGAACTGGATCTTCCCGATCTTATAATCAAACAAGGCCCCTGCTGTTCTGAGGAAGGGCCTGTCTAAGATGATCTGGGAATCTCTCCAATTACGAGGGGTTTCCATATCCAGGACAGTGAAGTCTACCATTTATTCCTGCCCCTCGACTTCAATCACAACATTCCTCAATTCTCCTTGGGACCTCTTAGTTGATTTATCAGCAAACTGTAGAAGGGCTCTAGATTTCCTAAGAGGTCTGAGATTAAGCCGCTCATAAAGGGCTGTAGGCATCAGATTGATTGATGAACCATTGTCCAGGAGAGTGCGTGCAAACGCGATGTCATCAACATGACTCACTACATAGTGTGCACCCATGTCTCTTCGTTTCCTTAGAAAAGAGTTCTTTATTGTACAAGTCGTGGCTACTGATAAAACGTGTTTCTCAACACGGCTTTTGGTCTTCGTGCTAACCCTAGTAGGTGTGCTTCGCACCTTAAGGTATTTTTGGAATACAGGGGTCATCTCCACGTACTTGTCAAAAGGGATTGTGACCTTGATGTGTTTGTTGCAGAACTCTGCCATCTCAGGGTCATCTTTTTGGATTTTTTTTAGTTTTCTTCTTTCCACCCTTGAGAGCTCGGGGGAAAGGGATTATTGACTCCAACTCACGTTCGGAAACTGAAAGATTTTCATTAAGATCTGATGCAGCGTGTTCTCGACATGTAGGGCCGTCTAATTATTTAAATTGTGGCCGTTAATTTTATTTACGTTTTTAAGTTGTCGTAATTTTAAATAAAGAGATCGCGTGTGATCTCAATTAGTCTTAATTTGAATTTCAAATTTGGTAGTTAGTCGGTTAATTAGTTAGAGTCACTTTAGGATAATTGGTTGTCGGTTTAAATTATTTTCCATTCTTGTAATGTCATCCCTCTTATATAAAGGGATGAGGGTCCAATGTTTTAGTCAGTTCAAGATGTGATAAAATAGAGATTTATCTCTCTTTCCTCTCCCCTCTCTCTCCTTCTCCCCACGTGATCTACACGTGTTCTTCTCCCAAACCCCTCGTATTCCCGACGAGTCTCTTCTCTCTTCCCCTCGTGGTATACACGTTTCTTCTTCTCTAACCCAGCGCATCCGACGTGTCTTCTCTTCTCAACCCTTCCAGTTTCTTCTTCTCAACCCCTCTATTTTCTTCTACCATCGAAAAATCCACCGTCAAATCTATTTCCCGCGCCGCGCCGAATTTCATTTTGCATCAATTGGTATCAGAGCATGGCAACCGAATCGTCCCTACAATTCGACGATCCCGTCGCGCATTGGAAGATGCAATATGATTTGAGTTGCATATCTCATGATTCGCGTTCACACGCACGTCGACACAAGTTCATGAAGCGCCTTATGTCAAGCCTCAAGGTTCAAGCAATTCGTCGGGAGACGAATTTTTTAAAAGTGGAGGAGAGTTGATGCAGCGTGTTCTCGACATGTAGGGCCGTCTAATTATTTAAATTGTGGCCGTTAATTTTATTTACGTTTTTTAAGTTGTCGTAATTTTAAATAAAGAGATCGCGTGTGATCTCAATTAGTCTTAATTTGAATTTCAAATTTGGTAGTTAGTCGGTTAATTAGTTAGAGTCAGTTTAGGATAATTGGTTGTCGGTTTAAATTATTTTCTATTCTTGTAATGTCATCCCTCTTATATAAAGGGATGATGGTCCAATGTTTTAATCAGTTCAAGATGTGATAAAATAGAGATTTATCTCTCTCTCCTCTCCCCTCTCTCTCCTTCTCCCCACGTGATCTACACGTGTTCTTCTCCCAAACCCCTCGTATTCCCGACGAGTCTCTTCTCTCTTCCCCTCGTGGTATACACGTTTCTTCTTCTCTAACCCCGCGCATCTGGCGTGTCTTCTCTTCTCAACCCTTCCAGTTTCTTCTTCTCAACCCCTCTATTTTCTTCTACCATCGAAAAATCCACCGTCAAATCTATTTCACGCGCCGTGCCGAATTTCATTTTGCATCAAGATCATGAACTGAGTTCTGTACAGGACTCAGACTCTGAAACAGACTCTGACTCTGAATGAAATGAAAATGCTGAGGCGAAACCGGTGATGCTTCTTCCGCGACTGCTGGACGATCCTCCTCAGATGGAGGTGCGGGCTCCTCATCGGTTCCGTCGGACTCTATGCTGATGCGAGACTGCTGCTTCGAGGACTCAGACGTCCTCTTCTTCTGCCGGTGATGGTGGTGGTGGTGCTCCTCTTCTTCCTCCAAGTTCTCCTCAGGTAGAGACTCAGAGGCTCCTTCCTTCTGTGCCCGTGCCCGATCAGGTATGGTCACGGTCCCTCCGCTCCTGAGGGACATATGATTTACATTATCGTACGAAAGGATCTCATGTTCAGATAAATAATTATCTGAATAATATACCTGATCACGAGGTCGGTTCTGGCCATGGATTATGCTGTTCGAGTTGGCCTGAACCTGTGCGGGAATTGACGTCTTTGGCACCATCTGCTGGTCTTGGGTACGAGAGACACGATTGATATCGGTTCTCATATCCAGATAATCGTTCTGCATCTGTTGGACCCTATCAGACAGGGTTTGGATCGCCAAGGTGAGGGACTCCAATTCTGTGGGCTGGGCTGGCTGATTCGCGGACGAGATTCTGTATTGGCCCTGCTGGCCATGCCGATACTGCTGCTGCTGGTGGGACGGTGCTGGGCCCTGCTGATATGTGCGCTGCTGCTGCTGGTGCTGCTGAGGCTGGTACCCTTGTTTGGCCTGGACTGAAAGCGCGGTGCGGAGACGGAGCTGGTTCCTTGGTAAGCTAGGGAAGGTCGGTGAGGTTGACCGTTCCCCATCCCCGACTGTCTACTGACGGGGTCACGGCTGTACCACAGCCCGTTGATCTCGAACACCTGCGGAGGCTCCTCGTATCCGGTCTCTGCTTGTGGGGATGCATGCTGGTCCTGCTGGGTGTAAGTCTGATCCTCCACCCAGCCACTGTGAGGCCCCGGTGCCTGCTCCTGCACAAGATGGACTCGATGCACAGGTGCAGGTGGTGCAGAAGGGGCAGGTAGCTTCATCTTGGCTACCTTCTCAGTGAGTTCCTCCACTTGCTTCGGTAGACGCGAGAGAGACTCAAGGTCAGTGACCCTCTTATGGATCTGCTCGACCATGGTTAGCTTGTCGGCAATCATCCCCATGCTGGGGATGAGGTCCTCGATCAGATCCGCTACAGTCCTTCGGGTTGTCTCGTTGGATAGGATTGAAGGAGACAACTGATAGGCCCTGGTGGTCTGCGACCTGCCGGTTTCCGCCATCTGCTCCAGGATCTTCCATACGGCGTGCTCATTCTTGTTCAGATTGCTTCCTCCACAGGAGGCACTGACTAACCCCTGCATCTCCGGGTTAGACCACAGAACAAGGTCTGGACTAAGATCGCCTTAGAAATGCCGTGGCAGGAGCATTTCTGCACTAAGTCATTGAACCTATCCCAAGCATCATGGAAAGGTTCACTGGGTCCTTGAGAGAAGCTGGCGATCTTCATTCTCATTTGGTTAGTTCTACTGAAAGGGTAGAACTTTTTCAGAAAGAGGTCCTTGAACTGCATCCAGGTTGTACAGATCACCCCTAGGTTCTTCAGCCAATGTGCTGCCTTATCTCCTAAGGCAAATGGGGTGGCCTTCAGTCTAATATAATCTTGGCCAACATTGGGATGGCTAAGATTGTTGCAAACCAGCTCGAAGTCACGGAGGAAGGTATACGGCTCTTCATTGGTATTCCCGTTGAACTTTGGTAGCAGACTAAGGAAGTAGGGCTTCAGCTCAAATGCTTCGGCAGGAACCGCTTGGGTCAACCAATTCTGTATCTCGTTTTCTGCTGGGTTGTAGGCATAGACCATTGGTCGGTCGATACCTCCTGCTACTATGATCTGTCCCATCCTAGCCGTGAGAACTGCATTCTTCTGTTTGGCTTCGGCAAGGCGAGCAAAAATCTGTCGTAATTGCTCCTCATACGGTGGCATCTTAGGCGGCATCTTGTCCTCTATTCCTGGGTGGGAAATAAGATCGATGTCAGAGGACAAATCAAGGAAGGGATTACCGAGGCGATGGTTTTCCTCGGTAAGCTCGGAGGAGAGGAAAGGGTTGGTTTGAGAGTAACCACCCTGAGTGTGAGGGAAGCAGGACTCAAGAGGGTCATGAGTCCTGGGAGGTCCAAGGTGCGCTTGGGCCGATGAAGAGGAGTTTCGTGGGGGGCTCATAGAGAGATCGATGAATAAAGAATCGAGATCCCCCAGGTCACTCATCTTGAGATGGCAAGAAGAAGATAGGATTTTACTCCTACCTTAAGCAAGCAAATCAATCCAAAACCCTGGTTTCACACTCAACACAGTGAAGGACTCGAAATCGAGTCCAATTAATCTTGTAGATTTTAAGTGTGATTTTCAAGCAAGATAACAATGATTACGTGGTCTATAGGGAAGTCGGCTCAGAGCCGGATGCATCTTCCTATTTAACCTGTCGCCTAAGATACCGCCGGTCCTTCCTTTCTTCGCTCCTATCCCAAGTCGATGGATTCAAAGACCACACCCCTATCTACCTGCAAGCAGGCGGAGGCTGACAAGGCCGGAACTTCACCCCGGGGGGTTACTGGCAACTTGTCGCAAAGTACCGCAATTTCTCCCCTATCTACCTGAGACAGGCGGAGGCTACTTGGTACTAGTCAGTGAATCTGAAATTATTCGACTTGTGATATTTGCTAGGATTAGTTGGAACGTGATATGGAAGGCGGGGATTTGGGCTCTGCCTTAAGGTGTTCACACACACTCAAGTACGCTGACTCAGCCTGAAAACAAGATCGGGGATTAATCTCCCGCAAACAATTTTCAAATTTTATTCCTCTTTTTTTTGGTCAATAATGTTTAGCAGTCCCGATTTAAGTTAAGTTCTCACTGATTAAGTCCAACCACACAGCACGCCTATCGGACAGTCCCAATTTCCATTTAATTAAATGTGAAAATCAGAGGGGGAAATCGAGAAAAACCGATGCAAGATAAAACAATGATGCTATGCTGAATTCAGGAGACTTACAGTGATCCCTTCGCTTTTTTTATGCAGGATGCAAAATAGAATTGAAAACTTTTTATCTAAATGCAAATGCAGGCGATAAAAGCCGCTCCTAAACAAGCAGTTCTATTAGCGTGAAGAACAGGTTGATTTGGCTAAGTTCTGCGGTCTAAGTGCGTCTTTTAAGTGATTTGCGTGGTCCTAATGATTACGAGCACAAGCAATTCCTAGATTGGCTCGGGGAGCCGCTAGTGCAAGCTAAATTACATTCACCCACACAGCACATGGGGACACAGTTTCACTATATTTACACGCGCGAGAACCCAAACGGGAACCGCTGGAAATAATGCGAAAAAGAAATAAAATGAAATAACATGTAAATTACAAAGCCTCTCTATTCACTCAATTAATTTAAATGCTCGATCTTCGAAGCGTCTTCGACTCCACGCGTTCCTCGCACAGAAAAAGATTGAGGTCAGAGAGTGACACAGAAAAATAATGAAAAGAAATGAAAGAGAGAGAAAATAATTACAAGAAAACCGGGGGTCAAACTACCCGGGGAGAGAAAATCAAACAATCAGGATTTCACTAAAAATTAACCTAAGCCGTGCCTCCCCGACAACGGCGCCATTTTGATAGCCGATCTCGCACCTTTAGTTAATTCGGTCAGATTAATGTCCAAATTACTTTTAAGTGTTCGTTGCAGTCGGATACGAGAGGGAATATCAAAAACCATTTAAATTAGATTAAAGTTACTTTCAAGCGACAAATTTTTTTACTTGGTAAAGTCCAAGGTCGAACTCAGGGAGGCATCTGTCTCCTTAGGTAGATTTTTAGCAAATTTCCATGTGTGTGATTTTCGAGGAATTATTTTTTTGGTCTTTTTTCTATTTCTATGCAAGACACATGCAACAATCCAACCAATTTAAAGTTAAATCAATTAAGGCATCAAATGATGTCCAAAAATTATGAAAATTGGCCAGATGATGAATTATGATGAATTTAAGCTACACTAATTTTTTTTGGAACTTTTAGACACTAAATGAATTTACTGTGAATTAAACAATACCGCAAGGTGATTTTCACTAATTTAATTTTAATAAATAACAAATCACATTTTTTTCAAGAACAAAAATTATCCTAGATAGATCTAATGATAAGGAATCTAGGAAAATTGTCATACCTTAATTTTAATGTGAAATGAACCTACTAAAATTAAACTAAGGAAATCACTAAAGAATTTATTTAGGCCTCGATATGTGTGCAAATGAGATGAAATTTTTATGCGAGGTTGAGTTAACTATCCTAGAGCTAATGTGATTTTTTTGAGAATTTTTGAAGTCATAGAAAATTAATTATTAATTAAAAGGTCCAGATGGGCAAAATATCACAAAAACCAACTAATTAATTAATTCAAAAATCTACTGCAATTACAAAAATGTGATAAGTGTCACAACAGATAGAGGACAAGTTGCTCAACAATATGCAATTTTTAGAATTCCAAAATGATGCAAAATGACACCTAGGGATGCGTGCAAAGAAAGGGGTGTATTTGCAATACAGAAAATAAAAATTACATAAAAAAACATGCTGATAGGGATTTAAATGCAATTACCTATAATGCTGGAGGGTGGAATGCAATTTCTCCACTGGGCACGTGCTTCTCACGTGGGGGCGCTTCACAGGGATGTTTCTGCAATTTTGAAAAGCTCCCATGGCCTCTGTGCAAATTACCCAGGCCGCACGTGCTCCTCACGTGGGGGGCCTAGGCTCGGACGGCGTCAGAGGCTCGGGTCTTGGCTCGGGGGCTCCGGGAGGTCTGGAGTAAGGCTCGGAGTAGCCTCGGATGGTCCGAGCCTAGGTTCGGGGATGAGGCTCGGACTCGTCGACGTGGTTGGCTGCGGACCTTTGGATTAAGATCAATCCAAAGGCTGTCGGGACTGACGTGTGGCATGATCACGACCGAGCGATCTTGGCGAAGATCGACGGTCGCTGTTGGCTCCAGCTGATGTCAACGTGGATGATCAACAACCGTTAGATCGAAGCTGATCCAACGGTGGTCGATGCTCGCTGAAGATGGTGACGTGGCTGGCTAGAGACCGTTGGATCCAGATGATCGATCCAACGGTTGTTTGACGTAGGCGACGTGGATGAATCATGTCCGTGGGATCACAGATGATCCTACGGTCGTCTGCTGCTTCGGATGACGGGTGACGTGGACGGCTCTGGACCGTTCGATCAAGATTATCGAACGGCCGCTGGACCTTCTCCCTCAACGGTCCTCCGCCACCTGTGGAGGAGTTGGCGAGACTCCGGCGAGGCGGCCTTGGCTCCGCCCGTCCCTCCAGGTGTCGGTGAAGCTCTCCGGGGACTCGGAGATATCCCAGAAGAAGCGTGGCAGTGCGACAAGGGCTCTGGTGATCTCAGGAGCTGGAGAGGGGCGTCAGAGCTCCGTGGAGGCGAAGCTCGATAGGTGCTCCGGTGGACTTCCGGTCAATGAACGAGAAGGTACCTGCAAGTGTTAGAGGATATAGCCGAAGCACGAGTGGGTGTGTGGAGAAGTGAACGATGGATGGCGAGGCCTAAAGCGGAGGGAAGAGGGTCCGGCGATGGTGCTCCGCCCAAGTGGCGGAGCTGGAGCTGATGTAAGTTGAAATGCGTCGTCGGAGGGTGCAAAGTGTACCGCGAGGATGAGAGCTCCGTTGCGGAGCTCGGCGAGGTGAGAGCGGAGCGAGAAGATGCGGGTGGAGCGTGAATAAATTCGGAGAAAAGTAAAAGAAAAATCAAACGAAGATCGGAGGAAGATGGAGGGGATTACCTGGGGTTTGGAGCTCGAAGTCGAGGTCCAGATCGTCGCTCGAAGGGGCAGTAAGACCCTGAGCTCAAGCAGCTACTCGGAGGAGGGCTGCGACACGGCGGAGGCGCCGCGGATCTCGCCGGAGAAGATACCGGTCTTCACTCAAGGATTCGCTCGATTGTTGTCACCAAAAGATCGCTCCGAGCTCGAGGTACTTCCCTGGGGTGGCGGATAGGGCTGAAGTTGGCCGGTGATCGAGTATTTATAGGTTGAAGTAGACAGCCGAGCTGGTGATGGGGCGAAGTTCATGGAGTTCGTGGAGCGTCGCTGGCGGTCGACGTGGGTAGCGAGGTGGCTGGCGAAGATGAGGGACGAGTGGGGGTGAACGTGGGAGCGTTGGTGGTCGGTGAGAGAGGCTGAGGTGCGACTGAGAATAGGAAGGGGCAACCCCTCCCGCAAGCTCGAGAACGTGGGAGAGAGGGACGCTGGAGGTGGAAGACGAAGTCCCAACCGTTGGATCCCTTGATCCAACGGCCGGGATCGAGGCAGGATGGAGCGGTAGGATTAGATCTGGGGCGAAGCGATCTGAGGGCCGTAAAGCGACCACGTGGCGCGATGGGAGCGAAGCGCGAGCGAACGGTGGAGATGAGATGAAGGGCTTCGATCGGGCGGTTAGAATTAGAGCGTCAATGGACGGTGCGGATCGAAGGGCTGAAGGCGAGATCTGATGGCGCATAGTGCGCCACGTGGCGTGTTGTGGGCGAGGCGCTAATGGATGGCCCAGATCTGAAGCAGGTTGTGATCGAACGGCGATGGATAAAAGCGCACGTGGAGAGCATCTGGCCATTGGATCAAGAAGACCATCCAACGGCTGAGAGGCGCGGCGGCTAGGGCAAGGGGAGCAGGCCGCGTGGCGCAACCAGAGGGCGCCATGTGGCCAGCTGGGATTGGCTGAAAATAAAAAATGAATGTAGAGAGGGAATGAGGCCGAATTTGGAAAAACTCAAAACATGAAAGTTGTAGATCTCGATGAGATCTACAAGTTTCATGTTGACCAAAGACGGAGATGAGGTCAAATATGACACAAAAAATACAAATATACAATTATACATATACATAGTATACATAAAGGCCCAAAAACCCAACCTTTTCATACGATCTCCAAATTGGATGAAATTAGTCTCATTTTAAAGGTCTTTTAATATGTATTATTCTAACAGTGAGTAGACCTATTTTGGAATTGGTATGAGGGATCTATGGGCATTTTATGGTCCAAAGGCTTTAGGGCTTTATTGATGCTTTTACAAAGGGGATTCCTGGCTTTCTTCCTTATATTATTAACTAAGGTGTACATAGTATAAGGGAGAGCTTATTTTTATGAGTGGACATTTTACAAATGATTTTGGCTTCTTATTTAATGTAAATGTAGTGCTAAGATGCATGTTTTATGAATGCATGCATGAATGCTATTTATGCATTATAAAGGGAAATATGCATCTATTTACTTGGGAACAAGCTTCTATTTTCAACTTTTAGAGTGATGAATCACAGATTCATCATCTGTCGATCTGCGATCTCTGTCTGTTGTACCAGAATCTGGTCCTGCTGGCCTCTCATAGCAGCCTGCTGCTGCTGGAGGTAAGTGAGAGTGATCATGATGCGCTCCAGACGTCAGTCATATCCTGGACAGCTCTGGACGTCATGTCTCTGCATAAGAACCATTTTTAGTCATAAAAAGTGTTGTTCGCATATACTTATCATATATGTTTTTTCTCTTCTTGGAATATAATATGAAAATTAATGAAATTGGTGACATCTGTGGTGATTGAATTCGAATGTCATATTTCTCTTCTCCGACTCACGACAAGTCGAAATACTGTCGTTATCCGAGAGCATAATGCGATCGGTATCGTAGTACTACAAATGTGTATATCAGGGTACCACGGCTCTGATACCAAAATGTGACGACCTCGGATCCGGGCACCTGTTTACGTTGAATTCGTAATACAACATTCACTAAACATCGTATTGAGTATATGAAAATACGGGAAAATTTTTCGCTTGTTGCCAAGACATTTACATCCAATGCAATCACCATGGAACCAACACCAACAAGTTCCATTAACATTCCATTTCATTACTTTCATGAATATATGTATGTACAAAAGGACTGACAATACATACATGTATCCCAACAATCTGACTGAAGAGAAAATGAAGCATTTACATCATAACAGATCAAAAACTGTAACAAAAGAAACTATACCATCTAAAATATACCCGGTCACCAGGAATCATCAACCCGCTACTGTGCTGCAGAATGCTTGCCTGCCAAAACATGGAAGGTAGAAGAGGTGTCAGTGAGCGCTGGTACACCCAAAACTTATTAAAATAAATAAGAATTTAAAGTGGTTGCAAAAGAAACTAGTAGAAAGGCATAAACATTTAAAATTTGCACAACATTTGAAAATTTTCAACTACTTGTTATGAAAAGATTTTTCAAGCTACTTTGAGGAAATGTCCCAAGTTTTTCCCATTTCTTCTCATATATCTTATTATTATATAGTAGTTAATGGCATATATATAATTTCTCTATTTACCTTAGAGTCTTATATATATACTCATTCACGTAATAGTTGATGACTCATGTATATATATAACTATTCATCTTTTATTATTTATGGATTTTTATAATAAGGAAGATTTTTAGGTTTTTAGTCGACCCTTAATTTTTTTAAAAAAAAATCTTAAGTTTAGTGGATAGTATGTGGTTTTGGTCGGTGTATGACCTCACACTATGACTCTAAAGCGTGAAAAGTGCCTTAGGGTTGGGTACCTCCGTAGGTATGCGATGGGGTATAGTGCATCCTAACTAAGTTCCCAATACATCCACTAACTTAATTATAAATAACTCTACCCAACAAATCTTATAATTTATTTCACTTTTAACCAAGATCCAATGTGCTTCTTTCGGAGTTCAGATGTAACTTCTCCAATTTCAATTGTAATTGATTCAGATGTGACCCTAGATAATTCAAATGTAGCATCGCCAAGCTTGTTGGCGGAAAGTAACCAAAACTCAAGCGGTGCGGTAGTCTCCTAAGAGACTCTTCCGTCTCGCCCTCTTATTAGAAGTGTGGTCCAATAAAGGAAAAGGTCTACTTCAAAACTACACTCCAGAGATGGATGAGAGATACTCTTCGGAAAAGTCTCTATAGAAATCGGCTCGACTATTACGGTTAACGAGCTCGTACGAAAAACTGAAAATCAAAGATCCCCTGCATGGGTATCCTTAAAACAAAGGGTCAGCAGAACTGGTCAAAAGTCGGGATCCCAATGAGACGTAAAAACACTGCGAGCTCGCGTAAAAATCGTGAAAAGACTGGGATCCTAGACCCGCGCACTTGGCGGCCGCTTCCCTAACTGGGCTCCTATGTCCGGCCTAGTTGAGGGTCACCGTGCCCTCGCACGGTTAGGTGTAAGAGTCATCATGATCGGCACACTAGATTTTAAGTCATCATTGGTTCATCATCATACTGACATACTTGTACATTTTTTTGTGACTTGTGTGACTAACGTTACAGATCCCGGTTTCTGAACTACTCCTATTTCTGAAATGAACCTCCAAAATATCTACTTATCACAATCTAAGAGAAGTAGAATTACAAGTGTCTTTTATTGAATAACCATTCCATATTATACCTATATGGGAATCAACCGAATACTGCAACCAAAACTAACCCAAGATGGTAATACCATTTCCAACGTCCCAATCTCTAGGGGTTTAAACATCATTTCTATTTTATAATCTCGAATCGATGAAAATAATTAATATAATTAGAAAAAAGTTTGATGGAATATTCTTAGATCTATAGTTACGGTTTATACTCAGTGAATAGTAAATAAGTTAATTCTTCTCAACTTGAATCAATATTTTCTGCTAACTAAAATGATTTCAATCAAATTTTCTATGCAATGTGGATCAATTTCAAATCTTGAGTGGAAATGATGGTATTTAGGTAAAAAAATCTGACAGGTATACATCATGACTATCTGAAAAATATTAAATTCTATCCAAACTTGCCATAGATTCGAAATTCTTAATTTCCAGCTTTCATAAATCTATCATACGCATACTCATCGATTGGAACAATTGTAATAACAGTGTCTCATTCAATACTGTAAATAAGAGATAAATTTATTGATCCCAAGAAATGATCTCAGACAGGATTTTCTGACCAAGAAACGTGAATAATATATCTAAACATTATGCATCTTGTTGTTCACAGATATAGTAAATCCGCCTTTCACAGGAACACCAACTGTAAGCACTTTTGTACACTCGTTGGTACCTCCCATCCTTTTGGTATTTGAGTTATATCCATCGGTCAAATAATGGGCTTCAAGTCTATTGTAACCTTCTTCTTCCTTCTATATATTTTTCTAAAGACAAATCCTGGGACATTTTATTTACTTGTGTCCAAAATCCTACCTTTCTATATCCCCCTGCCAACACATTAATTATCTGGAAGGTTGAATACCACAGATGTAATTTATAATGTGAAGTTTCACATTTGTCCCTCATAAAGTTTGTAGCCAAAATTGATAGGAGAAGTTTTGGGCCCTTAAGGGAGATATCCAATCTGTTCAGATTAATTAAATTAATAGAACCTTTTGCTTCTGTAAAGATGAGATTTACTACACACCTTCTCTACAGCCTTTGCTATTGCCCATCATGAAGCATCATAAGCCCAAAGCAAAGAATAACCCAATAGGAAATCCGATTCCTAAGGTTATATCCTAGACTTCAATAATTTTGGAATACCTCAATAATTATGTGCTCTTGTGAAGAAGCTCATGCATGGCAGCAAAAGAAGGAATGATAAGGATTGTACCTTTTGATCTCCACAATTTGGAGATCAAGATGCATGCATGAATAACTCCAAGAAGTAAAGGAACAACAGTTGCCTCCATGAGAAGCAACCCTTCAAAACATGCATCAGTAGCTATTGTGCTGCAGTTCCAGCAAGAAGGAAACACTTTGGTGGGTTTGGGAATAGCCGTGTCTGTTGCTACAACAGCAGCAATAGCTATTAGCAGCAGCTATGATAATTGTAGGGGCTCCAGGGGTCCAAGCAATAATTTGGAGAAAACACCATTGGCTTGGAGAAGAAGGGCTGGGGGTTTTGCTCCCTCGTTGAAGAGAAATGGAAGAAAGAATTGGGAAAAAGATGAAATGGAGGAAAAAGGTAACGTTGGAAATGAAAGATAAGTTGGAGAAAAAGAGAGGTGTTTCCAGCAATAAGAACAGCAAGAGGGGAAAGAAAGGATTGGAATTTAAGAGAAGAAGGAAGGAGAGGAGAGGGATCTATCGGCTGGAAATAGAGAGGGAGGGGGAGAATATAAATAGAGAAGAAGGAAGGTTCAAGGAACCTTCCTCTTTTCTTTTCTCTTTTTTTTGCTATTTTATCAATAGTGACATCAGCATGTTGATGTCAACATGCTGATGTCATTATTATAATTTTTTATTTTATATTTTTTTAAAACTGAATTCTCATCATTTTTTCTTCAGTAACAACAGTCACTCTCTAACAAAAAAATAAATTTAATTTTTTTATTTATTATGATTATTATTATTATTATTTGAGATATAAATGTCACCCCTATTCGCATCCCGAACCTCCGATTTTGACGCGCGATGCCTCGATTTGATCATCTCAGAATACGATCAATATGAGTAAAATATTGATATACTTTTGATCGGGTTTGGGTTGCCCGAAATTTTCGAGATACGGTTTCGGTTTGAGGTTGAATTTCACGGTTTTTAAAATATAAAACAATCTCCAATTGGCGAACAGTCGATATGGTTGGTCTCGTTTCGTCGAGTCGGATCTCATGGTGGTCTTGGTGTGCTTCGCGATTTCCGAATTTGCGTCGCGATTTTTTCGGGCACACATTACGATGCGCTCGGTTTTTGGTTGATTTCGCTTGAATAACTTTTGATTCACGATCAATTGATCGATTTAAGCTATTTAATATTTTCTAATAACTTTATTCGGTTAAACAGAGTCTAATCAGGTCGGGTTCAGGTTTAGTTGAATCCTAATGTTATAGATCAGCTCCCTCGAAGAGAGATCAATCAATTACTTATCATGTTAAGCACATTCTGTTGGAGTATAAGGTGTATGCGCCTATTGTGTTGTAGCAGGGTAAATGGATCATGGAGGAGATCCATTTACCCCATCCAGTGTTTAGTCCCACATCGTCCAACAGTGGGACTTGGAGGCTCTGGAGAGGCTATATAAGGAGCCTCAGACCTCCTGTATCCATTGAGAAAGTCAATAGACAAATACGCCCCGTTGAGGGCTCACCATCATCATCGCGCGCAGTCCGTACTCAAGCCCCGCGAGAGAAGCCCTTCGAGGGCGGCGATCCCAGAATGGCGACGAAGCCCCTTGATGGCGGCGACATCAACAATCAGCCGAAGACCCACCGCCCGCCCCAAGCGATGACCCGCCAGATTCATATTCCAGACGCAGTTGTTCAGACTCGACCTCACACGCACGAGCCCGATCAGATCCAGGGGTGGAGGAGCGGTGTTGCCCCATCGGTGTGTCGTATCGACTCCTGGCGACCCTTGTCAAAGCAGAGGCGGCGCCGCAACCTCCGGTCCAACACCTTGGCACGCCCCAGGCCTCCTCCAAAGTACGCAAGCCGCAAGGAGGCGCACATCTTCAGGGCAGCGGCGTACCCCAGCGCTCCGACCCCACGCTCCATGCGCCCCCAGGTCGACCTCGCGCAGGCACCTCCTCCGAGGCGGCGCGAACCCCAGGCGCACATCGCGCGCGCTGCGCCCCGTGCGGCACAACCTCCGGTTCTCCCTCGCGCGCCTGAGCGCGCATCTCTAGCGCGGCGATCGAGATTTCCTCCTTGGCGGCGTTAATTGAAGAGCAAGGTTCCCGTGGGAACCCTAGGCCTGTGGGTTCGGCTCTTAAATGCGTAATTTCCAAGTCAAGTTTGGGCGGGCTGTAGTTAAAAAAAATTTAAGCCCAACAGTGGGCTGGAAAATTAAGGGCGGTCCAACATTAAAAAAAATGCAAGGGGTCGGCTGCGAGGGCCCAAGTGGGCTGGTGAAAAAAAGGAAAAAAAAGGGAGAAGCCGGAAAAAAAATTGAAACGGCTTTAAAAAAAATTTTTTGGACGGCTTATAAAAAAACACAAAAGCCGGGAAAAAAGAGAGGAAAAAATGTGCTTTTAAAAAAATGTTGATGAAAAGCCGAGAAAAAAAACAACGGCTTAAGTGTTTCGAAAAAAAATATCGAAAAAAAATGATGATGAATGTTTTGAAAGGCCGACAAAGTTGTGATCGGCTAAATGGTTTTGTTTTGTAACCCCATGTTCTTGTCTTCTCCCAACTTAGTCGACGTTCATGTTTTCCGACAAGTATGGGAGAAAGGGGGAGTATATGTAGAGTCACAGGTCTATTCAGATGCTCCAGATGTCAGATCTTCATATTCCAGGCCAGTGCACATTGTTCAGACTCTACAGATTCTGTTAGTCAGACTCGACGTTCAAGAGGTTCCGAGTCCAGTTTCAGACACGCACATGGATGCGGTCACTTTCAGATGAGCATAAGTTGCCATCATCAGTTCGAGGTCCCAATCATTCTTGTTGTTCGGCCAGAGTTTTCATGTGAGCCATAGGGACTCCAGAGCAAAGGACCATTCCCTTGAGGGCAAGGGTTTTCATGTGGTATCATAGGTACACCAGAGCAGTGCACCATTCTCTGAGCCAGATGGGAGAGACCCAGTTCTCCGACGAGGAGACTTCAGGCGCAGTTTTAGACTCGATGGTCAGATTCCGAGTCTTCAGTTGACTCACACTCCAACCCATTCGTCCTCCTCACCTGCACGACATGAGAAGCAACGTCCTCGACTGCAGCAATGTACGTGTTGGGTTGATATTGTCCGTAGTGTCCTGTAGCATTGAGTTGAGTCTCTTTATGTTTGTCCAAGCTGAGCATTGCATGCTCCAGCTTGAGGGGGAGTGTTGGAGTATAAGGTATATGCGCCTATTGTGTTGTAGCAGGATAAATAGATCCTGGAGGAGATCCATTTACCCCATCCAGTGTTTAGTCCCACATCGTCCAACGGTGGGACTTGGAGGCTCTGGAGAGGCTATATAAGGAGCCCCATACCTCCTGTATCCATTGAGAAAGTCAATAGACAAACACGCCCCGTTGAGGGCTTCTCCCGTGGTTTTATCCCGCTCCTCACGGAGTAGGGTTCCACGTAAAATCCCGCATGTTCTTTATTTTATTTATCTTTATTCCATGTTTTACTTCCGCTTCCGATTTTCTAACACATTCAAAATTGTTCATCGACTAGTTTGGGCACATCAGAGACTACTTTTCTCAACCACTACACCCTTTCCTTGAATAATGATTATTAATTATTTAAGAAATAATATTTATGTATTTTTTATTTCATTACAATGTAGTTTTCCCATTGGTTATCTGCAGTAAAGGTTTCTTCTCTATGAAAAGGAGTCACGAGACATCAAAATA
Source organism: Ottelia alismoides (assembly GCA_037367405.1). Lineage (NCBI taxonomy): Eukaryota > Viridiplantae > Streptophyta > Magnoliopsida > Alismatales > Hydrocharitaceae > Ottelia > Ottelia alismoides. The sequence goes on from JAZKJV010008883.1 coordinate 1,444,140, forward strand.
AATAAGCCATTCATTTTTCTAATGTATGTATTCAAAGTAGCATTCCACGACGAGTGCTCAGGTATCCTTATAATACCCTAACCTCACTAAACAACCCTCTCCTGCTTCCCGAACAACCGCACGGCATCGCTTACTCATCGGGTTCCATGTGAAACATCCCTCAGTATTTGTGCCTCACTGCACGTCGCAACACACCCAAGCACCGCCACCTCGGGTCCTACACCTCAAGGTTCGTGACTAGACCCAACAAGCCCTACGGTCATGTGTAACAACCCTGAAGTACCTCTATTGGTGGTTTAGCAATATCACACGAGTGCACAGCCCTTCCTCGAGAACCGTGTCAAGGATCGATTGTACTTGTGTATCCAACCAAGTCTCCTATGACCCTTCTTGGTGTTATTTCACACTGATTATGGTGCACTTCGGATTGGGTTTTATTCATTGAAATCTAATATGTCTACTGTTAAGATATTTATGGTATTTTGTCCTTTTCCATATTGTTTGGTTTATGTCATTTACACTTAGGGCTTTTCTCCTATATAAGAGAGCTCTAGGGTTAGATGGAATACACTTCGTTTCCCTTTCCTCATGGTATCAGAGCGACGATCCTAGACTGGAGCCTGTGCCCTAAGATCCAATCCCCTACCAAAAATGCTAGCCGCCCCACCAAGGGCCCCACACGCATCGGCTGCTGCAACCGCCGATGTCCTGTGTCGTCGCCTCTCGCCCCCGTGCTCCCTATCGCACTCGTACGCCATCGCCGTATCGCCCCCGTGCGTCACCTGTTCCCTGCGTCGCCGCCCTATCTCCCAAATGGCGCCGCCCGTGTACAACGTTACCTATTTGGGGGCCTCGCGTGTGGGCTGTGGTATGTTGATGCTTCATCTCGTGAACTTTGGGTATCTAAAGTGTGATGTTAACATCTAGAAACACCCTAGTTACCCTAAGGACTCTCCAGAAGGATGGAAGAGGTGGTATGAGTCTACACCCACAACCATCTTCCTGTATGTCAGTGTAGATGCCTGGTATCTCTTGTTGCTAGCCCGGTCTTGAAGATAGTTGTCATCATGTCTGACAACAAAGTGGAAGTCCCATCCCTGGGTGCCTTCAAAGGTCCGGCACCTATTGTCAAAATGGATGGAACCAACTATGAATTGTGGGTCATGCAGTCCTTGAATTTAATGCAATGTATTGGCAAGAAGCACATCTTCACGATAGAGGAGCCACGTGACAAGACTGGGACAAACGCCTTGTGGGAGGCGGATGATGCGTATGCTCGCGTATGGCTATTTAGGACGATATCCATGGAGATAGCTAATGATATACTGAGTCAGCCTACAGGCTATGAGGGACATTCTTGCCGCGACATACTCTCCGACGAAGAATGAGTCGAAGATACTTCATCTCCAGCATGATATCTTCACATAGAAGCAGAATGGTCGCCCTCTTCACACCCTCTATACTTCTTTGAGGGGTATGTTCGAGAAGTTACATGGCTACATACCCTTAACTGCTACACCTGAGCAGCTCAAGGCATACAGAGATTCTGTGATAACTGGAGTACTTCTAGCAGCCTTGGATTCGGAGTATGATGTAGCTCGTTCCCAGATCCTCACTGATGCTACCATACCTCCTATGGAGGGGGCATATCGCAGATTGAGTAGACTACTTATATCCTCTGGTAGTACCTTACAGCACCAGACATCTTCAGCTATGGCGGCTTCACGTGGTAGAGGAAACCATACAGTATATCGTGGTCGGGGAAGCTCCAACCGCGGCAGAGGAGGGGGCGGTCGGGGTCGACCATGCACCTTCTACCACAGGCTATGCCATTCTGAGGAAACCTGCTATTCTAAGCATGGGTTTCCTGCATCAGCCAGGGTTGCAGAGCAGACACAACAGTCTGGGAGTTCATCTCCTGCATTTGATCAGAGGTTTGACAAACTTGTAGCACGACTGAGAGAGATTATGCTTAGCACATCTAGATCCACCAGCTCTCCTTCAGGATCCTCTGAGGTTGCTGCCTCAGTATCTGCGTCTACATCAGGTATAGAATATGCTTTTACTAGTTGCTACAGGGCAGACTTATCTGAATGGATCATGGATTCTGGCACATCTCATCATCTCTGTGGTAACAAAGGTCAGTTTAGTGTTTTTCGTCCTACTCAGCATGGATGATCAACTGTGATAGCAGATGGAACACATTCCCCCATCACTGGTAGGGGTGTAAACGGACCAAACCTAAGCGAACCTATATTTTTCAGGTTCGGTTCGTTTATTTAATCGAGCCTAAACTTGTGTTCAGGTTCGGTTCGTTTATTTTCGAACCGAATCCGAATCGAACCTCTTTTTAAACGAATCGAACCTAAACGAATATCAAACTTAAGAATTCTCTAATAAGAGGGAGTGAAAAGAAGAGAAATGGAAATATATATGTGTATCTGCAATTAGAATAAGTATTCATTTAGTTTTTTTCTTTATCTAACTCATCTTCATCTTTTGAAAATAATAGATTAATAAGGATTCGTCTCTTTGAAAAAAGTATAATTATAATATATTTTACATCTATTCAGATAGGGTTAAGGAATAATAATAATGCGGAGATATTCGATAAGTAATGTTTGTACTTGTTTTGTTGATTTGAAGAAAAAGAAGGGAAAAGTACTAGACACATAGATGATAGATGTTCTAAACATGATGTGACTATTTATTTTTGGATAGTTTATACCGAGATAAAACCTACTTATCCCGTAAATATCTAGTTATCTCTAGACAAAATTCACTTACCATGGGATAAAAACCACTCATCTCAAAATAAGCCCACTTCTACGGATAAGGATTTGTAAATATGTATATGTGTATGTTTATCAAGCTTTAACGAATCGAACCTGAGCGAACCTATGATTTTTAGGTTCGTTCGTTTATTTAATCGAGCCTAAACTTGTGTTCAGGTTCGATTCGTTTATTTCTGAACCGAATCTGAATCGAACTTTTAGCGAGCCGAACCTGAGCGAATATCGAACTTGAGAATTTTCTTACACCCCTAATCACTGGTCAGGGGGAGGTACAGTTGACTTCAACATTGAGGCTTCCGAATGTTCTCTATGCTCCTGTTCTATGAATCTATTATCAATTAGTCAAATCACCAGATATTAACATTATCGTGCCATATTTTATCCATCTGCTCTTGTGTTTTAGAACATACTCAAGGGCAGAGTAATTAAAACTGGCCGTGAGCAAGATGACCTTTATAGACTAGTGCAGTCTCTGTATGCTGGCGCTTCTTCTATCAGCACTGGATCTGTTTCTCTATATATGTGGCATCTGCGATTTGGTCATCTTCCTCTGCAAAAGCCGATTCATGTTCTTCCTCAGATTTCTCCTCGTTCCACTTTTCAGTGTGAGGCCTGCCAGCTTGGGAAGCATCATCGGTCCACTTTCTAGAGTCGTCAGGGTCCAAGTAGTCATTGTCTGTATGAGTTGCTCTATTTCGATATTTGGGGCCCTAGTCGTGTCCCAGATCATCAGGGACACAGATTTTATCTTGTTGCAGTTGATGAGTTTTCTCGTTTGTCTTGGGTTTTTCTCCTTAAGAACAAGTCTGATGCTGGTCCTGTTACTCACTACTCAGTCTTTTATTAATGAAATAAAGAACATTTTCTCTGCAAAAGTCAAGTTCATATGTTCTGATAATGCATTAGAGTTTTGCAGTACTCAGCTTTCTCAATTTCTTAGGTCTCATGGTATTGTGCATCAGACATCATGCGCATATACTTCCCAACAGAATGGGGTGGCTGAAAGGAAACACCGCCATCTTTTGGATGTTAACAGTACTCTTTTGATTCAGAGTCGTGCTCCTCATTCCTATTAGGGAGATGCAGTTCTAACTGCTTGTTATCTAGTGAATCGTGTGCCCTCTTCGATGCTTGGGGAGAAGATCTCGTTCTTGATTGTGTTTCTCGAAATGGATCTTTTCTCGCTTACGCCTCGTGTTTTTGGTTCTGTTGTATTTGTTCATCAACTCTCTCCTGGTCTTGACAAGCTCTCTCCCAGAGTTGTCAAATATGTGTTTGTTGGGTATTCCGGGATATCGTTCTTTTGACCATGTTCGACAAAGATATTATGTTAGTGCTGATGTCACCTTCTTTGAGTCTATTATGTATTTTTCTCCCACATATGACAGGCTTACTCCTTCAGAGGATGGAGAAGAGATCTATATGTCTCCTCCTCCGTCGTTACCATGTTCTACTCCATCTCCACCTCCACCACCACCACAACCTCCACCACCGTCCTTTATTTTCTTTCCACAGGTCTACCAGCGAAGGCCTCATGCTCATACGCCTCCTCCATCATCCAGCACGCCCAAGGTATGTCCTGAGCATTTGAGTTCTTCTAATGGCACGGGTGATTTGCATGTATAGACTGAGGTGCAGAGTGCATATACTATTTCTACTACTCCTAGTGAGGATATGGATATGCCTATTGCACTTCGACGTCAGAAAAGAGCATGCACTATGTACCCTATTGGTTCTCATGTTTCCTTGGAGCGTCTATCCAAGGATTTTCAGCACTTTGTTGTGGGGTTGTCTGCTATAAAGATACTACGGTCATATCAGGAGGCTCTGCAAAGCAGTCAGTGGCATCTGGCTATGGAGGAGGAGATGGCAACTTTACAGTTACGAGGTACGTGGAGTGTAGTCCATGCTCCACCATGTGCATATGTTATTGGCAGCAAGTTGGTATTTACTGTGAAGCATAGGGCTGATGCTACCATAGACATATACAAGGCCAGGCTGGTTGCTCGCGGGTTCACTCAGACCTATGGAGTGGACTATCATCAAACTTTTTCTCTTGTGGCGCGTCATTCTACCTTACGTATTCTTATTGTTGTGACGGTGGTACGTGATTGGCCTCTTTTCCAATTGGATGTCAAGAATGCTTTCTTGTATGGTGATTTGCAAGAAGAGGTTTACATGTAGCAGCCACCTGGGTTTGCTGCTGAGGGGGAGTCCAGTATGGTGTGCCGTCTTCATAAGGCTAGATATGGCCTTAAGCAGAGTCCGAGGGCTTGGTTTCAGAAGCTCTCAGAATTGATTGAACAGAAGGGGTTTGTCAGATCTACTACAGATCATACTCTCTTCGTAAAGAGAAACCAGAGAAAGTATTGTAGTCATTTTAGTTTATGTTGATGACATTATTATCATTGGCAGCGATGAACATAGCATTCAAGCAACTAAGGATTTCCTTGGACAGCAGTTTGTTACTAAGGGCCTTGGTACGCTTCGTTACTTTCTTGGCCTGGAATTTGCACAGAATCAGCAAGGTATGGTTATGACATAAAGGAAGTATGTTGCTGATCTTCAATCTGTGACAGGTATGACAAGATGTAGACTAGCTACTACCCTGATGGATCCTAATGCGAAGCTCCATGATGACAGATCTGAGGAGGTGGACAAGAGAGCTGGTAGGGAAATTATTGTATATTACCACTACCAGGCCTGATATATCTTTCGTTGTGAGTAGAGTAAGTCAGTTCATGGAGCAAACCAGGCATGCGCACATGGATGCAGTATTCATGATCCTGAGATATCTGATGTCATCTCTAGGTGCAGGTCTTCTGTTTAGAAGAGATACATCTCTCTCAGTTACAGGGTGTGCAGATGCAGATTATGTTGAGTGTCCAAAGGACGGGAAGTCTACTTCAAGCTTCATTGTGTTTGCTGGCAACTCACTTGTCTCATGGAAGAGTAAAAAACAAACCGTTGTTGCTCAATCTAGTATAGAATCAGAATATAGGACAATGGCCCAAGGTAGCACGGAGATGATGTGGGTCAAATCTGTCTTGACCGATTTAGTGGTTGAAGTGCCTCTTCCTATGCATCTCAAATGCGGCAATCAGGAAGCCTTGTTTATAGCTAATAATCCAGTCCAGCATTCCATGAAAGGACAAAGCACATTGAGGTGGGCTGTCATTACACTCGTGATTTGATCCAAAAGGGGCTTATTTCAACATCTTATATAGCATCAGGGATCAGATTGCAGACATGTTTATTAAAGCCCTGGCTAGAGGTCCTTTTCATCATTGTTGTTCCAAGCTGAGCATGATAGATATATATGCTCCAGCTTGAGGGGGAGTGTTAAGATATTTATGTTATTTTGTCCTAATCCATATTTGGTTTATGTAATCTACCCTTAGAGCTTTTCTCCTATATAAGAGAGATCTTGGGTTAGATGGAATACAGCTTTTCGTTTCCCTTTCCACATCTATTCTAGAGCGTCAACTTGGATGATGAGTTAGGTTGTACTCTGAGTCTGCACACAACTTATTCCCTGCATGACTATGTAGACAAAAGGTAGATTGTTCTTCTACTCGATCATGTCCTTCCCGATCTCCTTTGCTCATCATGGCATATCCAGTGTCAGGGGCATTCAAAGGCCATGTACCTATAAAGATGGACCAACTACAAACTTTGGACAATGGAGTTCACGAGCATTATGGAGAGCAACAACAAATAATACATCTTGACGCAACCGAGTCGATCGAGAAAATTGGAACAAATGCTTCATGAAAGCAAGACAAGGTATGGTCACATGTTTAGTTATCTGATACTCTTACAACGAAGATTGTCAATGATATTTTACATCAACCCACTGCTAATGCAATGTGGGACATACTCTCCACCACTTACTTCAAGGTTAAGAACAAGACGGAGATCCTTCGATTCCAATATGGCATCTTCATGATGAAGCTGGATGGTTGCCCTCTCCATGTTTTCTACTCATGGTCGCGAGGCATGTTCGAGAAGCTAGATAGCTACATGCCCCTGAGCAATATCCCTGAGCAGTTGATGACCTATAGCAACACTACAAAAATGTGAGTTTTTCTTTAGGCCCTTGATCTCCCAGCATGATACCGCTCACGACCAGCTTCTTACATGTGTCTTTATCCCTCCCATGGAGAAGTCCTATAGATGTCTGAGATGGATTACAGTCCCTCATGCTCCTACTACTTAAACCTCCTTTATATGACAACATCTCACGGCAGAGGAGGTTCGGTATAGTTTAGAGGATGTGGTGTCCACGGTAGAGGGAGTGGTAGCCCTCACATGCTTTGCACATACAAAAAGTATAGGGTACTCTGAGGATACATGCTATCATATCATGGTTACCCTGCATTTGCTCACACTGTAGAGCAATTGAGCCCATTGCTACTCATGTTAATCAGAAGTATGATGATCTCGTCTCTCATCAGCGGGAGATCAAGGATCCTTCAACCAGTACTATTGGTGCTCTTCCGGTGCCATCTGACATTGTTTCCTACACCAACACCTTAGGTACAAAGTATGCTCTTAGTACATGTCACAATACGGATATCTCAGATCATGCAACTGAATGGATCATGGAATCTGGAGCATACATCTTTATGGTGATAGAGAACAAATTACATAATACAGTACCTTCATCATGGCCGATCTGTAGTCATTGCCAATGGAGGCATTATCCTATCATAGGACAAGGTGAGACTCAGTTGATCCCTTCTATACATCTGTAGAATATGTTATATACTCCTGACTTTTCTATGAATTTATTGTATGTTATTCAGATTACCAAGGATTTGAATTATCATACTTTTTTTATTCTTCTTCTCTTGTGTTTCAGGATATACTTACGAGCAGAGTAATTAGATGTTGTAGTTAGCAAGTGGCTCTCTACAGATTGGTCTAATCTCTATATGATGGCAGATTTTACGTTCTTACTAGACCATTCTCTCCATGCATGTGACCTTCAATTCGACCATCCTCTTCTGCAGAAGTTGTATAGAGTCCATCGCATCTCGTCTCAGTCCAATTTCCAATGTGAGGGTTGTTAGCTTGGGAACATCATCATGCCAGTTTTCGAGTCTTTCGAGTCGTAGCAATCATTCTTTATTCAAGTTGTTGAAACGGGGTCCCAATCATGTCCCTGATCACCACGAATATAAGTTCTATCTTGCCTTTGTTGATGATCTTTCCAGACTTGGATCTTTTCGATGAAAATAAATCTAAGACTAGTTCTATTATGCGAACTTTTATCATTAAAATAAAGAATCTCTTTTCTACTATCGTAAAGTATGTTTGCTCGAATGATATTTTGAAAATTTGTACTTGTTAGTTGTTTCAGTTCTTCATGTCTCTTGGGATTCTCCATCAGACTTCATATGCCTACACTTCCAAGCAGAACGGTGTTGCCAAACACAAACACTATCATTTGTTAGATGTTAATAGGACTCTCCTAGTACAGAGTCATGCTCCTTATTCTTATAGAAAAGATGATCTCTCAGAGCTTGCTACCTCATCAATTGTATGTCGTCTTCTATGTTAGAAGAAAAGGTTCCTTATTCGATTGCATTTCATGTACTACCTCATTAATCGTATGTCATCTTCTTTATTAGAAGAAAAGGTTCCTTATTTGATTGCATTTCTCGAAAAGGGAGTCTCATCCTCGAGACTCGAGTCGAGGTCACTATATATCTTATTTGGATTTCATCTAGCCATAAAAACCTCAAAGGGTTTTTAACCCATAAAAACCTCAAAGGAAAAATATGCCATATACTTTCAGTATATAATATTTAAATAGGCTTGTTTTGATGATTACCTGAGAATAGCTGCGGGTATCGTGCCCGCATGTCTGCTTCAGTCTCCATGTCGCCTCTTCGACTCCATGTCGGTTCCACAACACCTCGATCAAGGGAATCTTTTTGCTGCAAAGCTTCTTCACAACACTATCAGATCTGCATTGGCCTCTCCTCGTATGTCAAATCGGTCTCCACATCAAAATTCTTATAGCTGATGACGTGTCGGGGGTCGTGCACGTAATTCCTTAGGTTGGATATGTGGAATACATCGTGTATAGCAGAAAGATTTGGAGGAAGGGCTACTCGGTAGGCCAACTTCCATACATGAGCAAGAATCTCAAACAGTCCAACGTATCATTGCGCCAACTTGCCACGAACATTGAATCTCTATATTCCCTTCATGAGAGATACACAGAGGAATACCCAATCTCCCACCTGTAATTACAGAAGTTTTTATTAGTATGAGAGATTAAGTTGAATATCCATGAATTGTATTTAAATGAGTTAAGAGAAGACGTTTGAATCATCTGAAACTCCAAGTCTCTTCTTCGACGATCTGCATAACTCTTCCGGCGGCTTTGTGCCGTCAGAAGCTTTCGTCTCACAAGATCAACAACCTTTGCAGTCTCCTCCAAGAGATCTACGGAGTAAAGAGCATGATCACCTACCTCACGCCAACTGAGAGGTGTGAGGCATCTTTGCCTGTATAGGCCTTCGAATGGTGCCATGTCGATACCGGAATGATAGTTGTTGTTGTATGTGAATTCTACCAATGACAGATGGTCCTTCCAGAACCCTTTCCACCCCAAAGTACATGCGCGTAGCAAATCCTCGAGTGTCTGAATGGTGCGTTCGTCCTGTCCGTCGATCTGCAGATGGTATGCAGAACTCATCTTCAGCTCCATCTATAGTGCTGACATGAACTGATGCCAATAGTACGATATAAACCTCGAGTCTCCGTCAGACACCACCTCTCGTGATATACCATGAAGTCTGATAATGTTCTGCATATATAGCCTGACCAATATGGATGGAGTGTAGGTCATGCTGACAGGTATAAAATGGGCTGACTTGGTCAACCTGTCAACAACAATTCAAATAGAATCATGGGCACCTGGTGTTTTCAGCAAACCTGTGACAAAATCCATAGAAATACTCTCCCACTTCCACTCAAGAATGTGGAGAGACTGCAATAATCCTGGTGGTCTCATGTGCTCAGCCTTGACCATTTGACAGGTCATACATCTGCTGACATGTTATATCACATCACGCTTCATCTCGTCCCACCAAAAATGTCAACGCAAATCATGATACATCTTCGTACTACCAGGATGAATAGGTAATCGTGAACTGTGTATCATCAAGAATGTCTCTGCGTAACTACTCAATATTGGATACAACGACCCAGCCAACTTTCCACAAAATAGACTCTGTGACCACAAAATCATCAATCTCATCCTTGACGGCTCGCATGTATCTGTCTCGGATCCAAAGATCTAACTTCTGATCCACGACGATGCGATCCCACGAACTGCTGAATCGTGGAGGCACAACAGTGGATATGGGCGCACTCTCCTGAGGATGCCAATTGGTCAAAGCTGCAAGCATATCCCACGTATATAGCCAATTTTTCTTACCCTCTGCATGAGATCTCCTGCTAAGCGCATCTTCCACTACGTTTCCCTTACCAGGGTGGTAAGAGATTGTGCGGTCGTAATCCTTCAGTAGCTCAAGCCACATGTGTTGTCTCATGTTCAGCTCCTTCTGATCAAAGATGTACTTCAGACTCTTGTGATCCGTGAATATCTCAAAATTCACCCCATATAGATAGTGGCGCCATATCTTCAAGGCGAAGACAACTGCTGCCAACTCTAAGTCATGGATAAGGTAGTCTCGCTCATCCAACGAAGCTCCAAATCTATGTAACTGTTTTGGGTTGCTCCCAGGACATGACTGCCTCAATCTTCGCAGGAACTATTGTGACGCCTGCTCCAGAAATGACATGCCCAAGAAATGAGACCTGCGATAACAACCAGAACTCGCACTTGCTCAGCTTGGCATATAGCTTGTGCTCTCGTAATATATCCAGAACAATCTTCATATCATTCGCATGATCACATTCATTCCACGAATATATCAGCACATCATCAATAAACACTACCACAAACTCGTCCAAGTATGAACGAAAGATTCTCTTCGTCATGTCCAATGATGTAGGAGCATTAGTTAGCACAAACAGCATCACCACAAACTCATAGTGTCCATAACGAGTCCTGAAAGCTATCTTCAGAATATCGGACTCTCGAATCTTCAGCGGATGGTAACCAGATCGAAGTTCGATCTTCGAGAACAACGAAGATCCCTGTAGCTGATCGAACAAATCATCAATGTGCAGCAAACGATAACGGTTCTTCATTGTTCTCTTGTTCAGCTATCGATAATCAATGCATAATTTCATCGATCCATCCTTCTTCCTGGCAAAAAGAACCGGAGCACCCCAAGGTGAAGTGCTTGGTCTCACAAAATCCAAGTCAAGTAACTCTTGCAACTGTATCTTCAGCTCTCTCAACTCAGTTGGTGCCATGCGATATGGAGTCATCGAGATCGATTGTATATCAGGTAGCAATATGATCTCGAACTCAATCTCTCTCTCAGGAGGTAATCCTGGTAACTCATCAGGAAATACATCTAGATAACTGATACAACTCTGATGTCCTGTATCATCGACTCATGATTGGATGTCTCTCTAACAAAAGCTAGATATGAACCACATCCATGATCAAAAAGTCGTTGAGCTCTCAATACTGAGATGTACTCCATTTTGGAGTCATGTAATGTACACTCAAAGGTGAACTCGGGTAAATCTGGAATCCTTAAGACAACTGTCTTCTTAAAGCAATCAACAAGAACATGATGAGCTGATAACCAATACATGCCAAAAATCAAGTCAAACTCATCAAGCTGTAGTAACAAATAATCCACAATCATCTCATGACCACCAATCAATACTGGTAAATGTCTGACTATCAGTGAAATGACGAACAACTGGCCACCTGGCCCATGAATGTGGTAAGGAGGATATAGGGCCTCTGCAACTCTACCTAATGAAGCTAGTAGACTCAAAAGAATGTGTAGCTCCTAAATCAAATAAACATGGAAAGGTCGTCCCAATACTGAGAACAAACCTTTCACAATAGTAGTTGTTGATTGTGCATGCTCCTCGATCACTGCATATAACTGTCCCTGCCTATTTGATGTTGTACTCGAATCTGCCATGCTCTATGTCTGTCTTGGTGGCCTCCTAAAGTTGGAGTCCCTGCCATGGAAACTCCCAGTACTTTGTGGTTGCGGTTGTGATGGTTGTGGTTGTGGTCGAGGCTCTCCAGGAGCTTGTGGGAACTGAGATCGGTAATGTCCCCACTCGCTGCATAAGTAACATCTCACAGATCTGGTAGGCGTAGTAGTCGTGCCCGTGCTCTGAGTAGGTCATGTTAGGGGTTTGTCAACTCTCTGCGATCCAGATGGTCGTGATGAACTCGTACCACGTCCGGTAAGTGCTCCTCCTGAAGTAGTCACTGGAGACGAGCGAGTACTGCCCGAAAATGCCGAACCTGTGGGTCGAAACCGTCTAGCTAACCTCTGCTGCCGGAATGGTCGACGTATCGGTCCAAATAAACGTTGTGGCCTAAGTGTAGCTCCAGACGAGCTCCTGAAACATCTCTCATGGTTGTCCTCAAACTTCTCCGCTGTTTCAGTAGCCTCAAAGATAGAAGTGATACACAGTCCGACCAGCTTCTCCTGCACATCCTCTCGCATCCCTCTAATGAACTTCTCCAGATTCTCATCTGGAAACGCAACAGCTGATGAAGTGTGGCGAGACAGCTCGGTGTATCGGACGAAGTACTCTCGAGCTGTCATCCGTCCCTGTCAAAGAAACACGAACAGTCAACGTTGGGACTCTTTCCACTTCCCAGAGAAGAAGTGGGATATGAATCGCGTCTCAAAATCATCCCATGTGAGCTCGTGTCCCAACTCAGAAACTACTGCCTCCCACCATCTCTCTGCAAAATCTGCCAGTAAATACTCCATGAAAGATAACCACGAGTCTTGTGGTGCACGAATTATCCGTAGTACCTTCATCACCCTCTTCATCCATTGCTCAGCTTGGGCTGACGTCTCGGTGCCCTCAAATATATGCACATTGGCCCGCTGATATGATGTGAAAACCGACTGATGCCTGTGAATGGCATAGTACTCGGGTACGTTCTCAGCTGCAAAACATACAGGGTCCTGCTCCCTGTCATAGTCTCCATCCTCTGCTCCATGCACTGGCATCTCCTTATGAGGTCATCAAAGTGAGGCTGTTGTACCTCAACCGACTGTGGTTGGTCCTGTCGTGTCCCATCCTGAGATGAATGGTATGTGAAGTCCGACAGCTCCTCGAACCTTATCTCCATATATGCCTGCCTGTCTGTAATCTCGATCTGCTGGGCCAAAATCTGATCCTGTTGACCTCGCATGGCAGCCTGCTGCTGGAGGTTGGTGAGAGCGGTCATAATGCGCTCCAATCTCTCAATCATCTCCTGGTCCGGTCTAGACGTCATGGTTCCGCACAAGAACCGATGTTATTAATCTTAATAGTCAATGCTCGCTGACATTTTTCTTTGTGTTTTTCTCTTCTTGGGATGTTATATAGAAATAAATGCAATTGGTGATTTTGTAGTTATTGAGTTTGAATGTCATATTTCCCTCTCGGATTCGCGACAAGTCGAAGGATTGTTGTTATACGAGAACTTAATGCGACTGGAATTGTAATACTATGAATGTGTGTAGCGAGGTACCATGGCTCTGATACAAAACTGTGACGCCCAAGGATCCGAGTACCTGTTTACACGGTATTCGCAGTATTACATTTCTTAGAATATAGGAATGCGAAAGCGGAATGATAAACAGAGCATGAAGAACAGAAAAATAAACATGAACATTAAGATTTTTACGTGGAACCCAACTCCCTAAGGAGCGGGATGAAACCACGGGAGAAGGCCTCAAAGGGCCACATGCTTCATTGCTTTTTCTCGTCGGATACAAGAGGTCTGGGGCTCCTTATATAGTCTCCACAGAGCCTCCAAGTCCCACCACTGGTAGATATGGGACTAAACACATGGATGGAGTAAATAAATCCTGGAGATATCCATTTACCCATCTACAACATAAGAGACGCACAACCAAATACTCCAATATTCCCCCTCAAGCTGGAGCATGCAATGCTCAGCTTGGACAAACAGTAAGAAACTCAACTCACGCTACAGGATACTACGAACAATATCAACTCAACACGCACAACTGTCGGCTGTTGTCGAGGACATTGCTTCTCATGCCATGCATGTGAGGAGGATGAACGGGTTGTAGTGTGAGTCAAACTGAGGGCTCAAAATCTGATCATCGAGTCTAAAACAACGCATGGAGAAGTCTCCTTATCAGAGAACTGGGTCTCTCCCATCTAGCTCAGAGAATGGTACTTTACTCTGGAGTCCTTATGATACCACATGAAAACCCTTGCCAACATGGCATAGAGAATGGTCCTCTGCTCTGGAGTCCCTATGGCTCACATGAAACTCTGGCCGAAACAACAAGAATGATCGGGACCATGAAACTGAAGATCGCATACTCGAGCGTCTTGAACTGCATACTCGGAACCTGAATGTAGAGTCTGGAACTGTGCATGGATAATCTGATAACTTGTAGAGTCTGAAATACTGGTTGGTCTGGAATCTGGAGTCTGAATAATCTGGATCTGACTCAGACCTGTAACGCTACATAATACTCCCCCTTTCTCCCATACTAGTCGGAATACATGACATCGACTATGTTGGGAGAAGACAATAAAAAATAGGGGAAAACATGAAAAACCAAATAAGACGTCATTTTTTTCGACTTTTCTTGCAATTTTTTTCCTTTTTTTTGGCTATTTCCATTTTTTGTAGCCGTGACATCTTTTTTCAAAATAAGCCGTGTTTTTTTCCGGCTTCAATCATTTTTTTGCAACAATTTTGCGTATGGCTTTTGTATGTGCGCGCCTCCTTTTCTTTTCTTTTCTTTTTCTTTTTTATGAAACGCATGGCCCAAATCTGGCCCTTTCTCTTTCCCTCTCTTTTTTTCTTTTCTTTTTCTTTTTTTTTAAAGAGAGTCGTAGCCCACTTGGGTCGTACAATAAAAAAAATTAATAACTCGCTAGAGCCCATTCGGGCTAATACTTAGGGTTCCAAGTGGAACCCTCCATGCAATGACGCATGAAGCCCCCCCCCCCCATTTTAATTTAGGGTTCGTAGTAGGAACCCTTTCGTTCTCGCAGGATCCCTACCCCTGATGGGGCCCTGGTTGTTTCCTGCTCGATGCCACCCACACAGAGCGGCGCCGTTTGCGCTTGCTGAAGATGGAGCGCCCAAAAGATGGCGATGGTGCTCTGACCTCGAGGGTACGCGCCAAGGAGGAGGGAGCAGCAACGAGGACTGGACATCCCTCGTCGTTTGCGCGTAGCCGCCTACTGGAGCGGGGTTGTGCGATGGAGGGGGGGCATGATGGAGATTCTGCCTGCTGCTAGAACGCCGCACGGAGGGGCTGGGTCATGCCTCTACGGCTAGGGCTGATGTCGCCTCTAGGAAGGAGGGTGCGAAGAGGAGCGACGCACAGGGCTGGCGATGGGCTAGGGTTCCAGCATCAACCCTAGACTGCGAAGAAGACCTACGCGCGATGTGTTCTGAGATCGTGTGTGGACTGCATTCTTTCTTCTTCCTCCTATTGATCTAGGGTTGGTGGGGGCCAGAGAAAGGGAGAGACTTGGAGAGGGCCGCCTGCTGCGCATCTACAACGCCGAATGCCCGAGAATCGCGTGGATCGCTACCTGCGCGTGGATCAGGGGCAACACACTGCATCTTTGCGCCTGAGATGTTCCGTTGTCCCCTAAGATTTTCTTGGAGATGGGGTTGCGCCTGGAATAGCCTTGAATAGCCTCGAGAAGGAGCTAGGGCTCCTGTTTGAAACCTAGGGTTCCCCGTGAGGGAAGAACTTATCTTGGCCCAGATTAGGGCGCCTAGAATACAGGGATGCCATGGAGAATGGCATCTAATGAAGTTGTTGCGGCTGGAAAAGATCTGTGGTTGATTGAGGTTTTCATCATGAATCCTAGAAATTAGGGTTTCCGCTGAAACCTTGAAATTGAACTTCAACTAATAACATGAACTTCGTAAGAATGATCTTCAAGAACTTATGACAATCGAATCTCGAATAAAAAATAAAGAACCTAAAGAAAATCCTCGATAATCGACCCGCTCTGATAACATGTTAGAAAATAGGAATGCGGAAGCGGAATGATAAACAGAGCATGAAAAATAGAAAAATAAATAAGAACATCAATATTATATGGAACCCTACTCCCTAAGGAGCGGGATGAAACCACGGGAGAAGGCCTCAAAGGGCCATATGCTTCAATGCTTTTTCTCGTCGGATACAGGAGGTCTGGGGCTCTTTATATAGTCTCCACAGAGCCTCCAAGTCCCACAACTAGTAGATGTGGGACTAAACACATGGATGGGTTAAATGGATCCCGGAGGTATCCATTTACCAATCTACAACATAAGAGCAGCACAACCAAATACTCCAACAACATTCATTAAAGATCGCATTTAGACAACATGAATTTGAGAGGAAATTTTTCATGTTTAGCATTTGATATTCAAATCAATATTCACAACCACAAAACAACAACAAGGTATGCCACCAAATTTTTATTTCATTAATTTCCATATATATATACATACAATATATAATAAAATAAGCTGACAGTATGTACATGTACCTAAAAAATGTACAGAAGAGAAAAGAAAGCATTTACCTCATAAACTGAACAAAAATTACAATTGTACCATCTGATATATGTGTGTATACTCAGGATCATCAATCAGCTAATGAGACGGAGGCGATTTGTCTGCCAAACATACAAGGAACAAGAGGATGTCAACGGATGTTGTGGACATTCCAGCATATTACTAATAAAAAAATATACATTTTCATGGCCTTAAAAGCAATGTTGCCATATACTTTTTTAGTTATCCAAAGGCTAAAAGAATAAAATGAAGGGGAGATAAGGGATCAACAAGAGAAAGATCTAGATAGTGTAAGAGAGAGAGAGTTACGAAGGAGCCTTCCTTCTCAAAGTTGGATTCTATTTTTAGAATTCAACTTGCCATTAGGAATTATACCAAGTGTGACACTTTCTTCCTAAAACTTAGGGGGGCATTTGCCCCTCCTTGCCCCCCTATCCGTCCTTGATTATGGATATTGATAATGAGGATGATGAGGTTCTGATCTGATTCTTAATTCTAACTAACTTCCCAAGTCTAGTGGATAGTCTATGGTCTTGGTCTGAGTGTGACCTCATACTATGACTCTAAGGCATGAAGAGTAACTTAGGGTTAGGATGTCTCCATAAGCATACGATGATGTGTAATGCATCCTAACTAAGTTCTCAACACGTCCACTAGCATAGCGTATCACTTGTAGTAGTAGTAGTCCCAAGATCCTATTCATCATCGATGATCGATGATTGACGATGATGATTAATTCTGTACCAAGGTAAATTATTAGTCAAACTCAACTGTGATTGATCTCAACATTAACCCAACTCAACTGTAACCCATTTTAATGCTCAATATAACTCCTTCAGATTCAACTGTAACTGATTCTGATGTAGCCATCGTCAAGCCTATTGGTGGAAAAGTAACCAAACTCAAGCGATGGGGAAGTCTCCTAAGAGACTCTTCCATCTCACCCTCTGAGTGGAAGTGTGGCTCAATAGAGAGATAGGTCTACTCCAAAACTACACCACTGAGATGGGTGAGAAAGACTCTCCAGAAAAGTCATTATAGAAACCGGCCCGACGGGTGCGGGCTAACGAGCTCGTGAGAAAACTAAAATTGAGGATCCCCTGCATGGGTATCCTAAAACAAAGGGTTTGCGGAACTGATCAAAAATCGGGATTTCAACGAGGCATAAAAACACTAAGAGCTCATGTAAAAAATCATAAAAGGGACTGGGATCCTAGACCCACGCACTTGGCAGCAGCTGCCCTAATTGGGCTTCACATCTCCCGTCCAATTGAGGGTCACCGCACCCTCGCAGAGTCAGGTGTAAGGGTCACCATGACCAGCACTATTCATTATCGGCCATCCCTGATTCTTATTAACCGCATAGGTGGATTGATTTCATTTTCATATTTCCATATCTCATATGATTAGCTTTACACATCTCAATGATCGGTCCACACTATTAATTTTCATCATTTAGAAATATGATTCTTTAGTCAAATGATCAGATCTGAAACTTAGATGTAATGGTATTTGTTAGAAAATAGGAAGCGGAAGCGAAAACATGGAAAAAGATAAAGAATGAAAGGAACAACAGGATTTTTACGTGGAACCCTACTCCGTGAGGAGCGGGATGAAACCACGGGAGAAGGCCTCAAAGGGCCGTGTTTGTCTATTAACTTTCTCATCTGATACAGGAGGTCTGGGGCTCCTTATATAGCCTCCACAGAGCCTCCAAATACCACTGGTAGATGTGGGACTAAACAACTGGATGGGGTAAATGGATCCTGGAGAGATCCATTTACCCATCTCCCATACATATGGCGCATACAACATATACTCCAACACTCCCCCTCAAGCTGGAGCATGCAATGCTCAACTTGGACAAACAGAAAGAAGCTTAACTCAATGCTACAGGACACTACGGACAATATCAACCCAACACGTACATTGCTGCAGTCGAGGACGTTGCTTCTCATGCCGTGCAAGTGAGGAGGACGAACGGGCTGGAGTGTGAGTTTGCTGAATCTCCTCGTCGGAGAGCATGTGCTCTGAACTGCGCCTGTCAGAGTCACTGCAACTGAAATGAGTCTCCTCATCGGAGTACTTTGGACCGCCACAATAATGTGGACAACTGCTCCATCTCTGAAAAGGGCCGAACTGAAAAAGGGTTGTGGCTGTGCAATCCTCGTCAGAGTCCACGGTCGTTGAAGAATGGAGTCTGAAAAGTCTCCTCTTTGGAGAACTGAGTCTCTCCATCTGGCTCAGAGAATGGTACACTACTCTGGTGTCCCTATGACACCACATGAAAACCCTTGCCAACATGGCATAGGGAATGGTCCTCTACTATGGAGTCCCTATGGCTCACATGAAAACTGTGGCCAACAAAACAAGAAAGGATGGGGACCTCTGAACTGATGGCATACATGTGCTCATATGAAAAGACCGCATACTCGTGCGTGTCTGAAGTTGAGTCTCTCTTTGGAGAACTCGAAAATGGGCCTCAACATGAAGTGTCTCGAACTTGGATTCTGACCAATATGGCGAGTCTGAACACCTGCGCATCACACCTGTGGACTCGAAATCTGAACGTCGAGTCTGAAACTTGCGCATGGAGAATTTTCATCTGAAAACTATCTTTGTAGAGTCTGAAAATCTGGATCGTCTGACGAATCTCTGAATCTGGAAGAAGACCTGTGACTTTACACCATACTCCCCCTTTCTCCCATACTTGTCGGAAAATGACATCGACAAAGTTGGGAGAAGAAAAGATAAATAGGGGTAAACATGAATATCCACAGAAATGTCTTGCGGCTTTTCAATTTTTTTTATATATGCCGCCATTTTTTTAACATTTTTTTAAGCCGTCTCA
Organism: Ottelia alismoides; assembly: GCA_037367405.1. Lineage (NCBI taxonomy): Eukaryota > Viridiplantae > Streptophyta > Magnoliopsida > Alismatales > Hydrocharitaceae > Ottelia > Ottelia alismoides. Next base: position 1,463,488 of record JAZKJV010008883.1, read on the forward strand.
ACCATTTTTTTACAGCTTTTCTTTCATTTTTTGTAAAATTTTCCCTTTTGCGTACGTCTCCTTTTTTTCTTTTTTTTCCTTTTTTACATACCTCTCTCTCTCTCTTTTTAAAAATCAAGCCCTCACTTCCTTCTTTTTTTTAATAACCAGCCCCACACCTTTTTCCTTAAGACAGAACAGCCCACTGGGGCTCTCCAACAAATAAAGTCTTTTTTTAATAAAAAGGTGGGAGCCCGCTACCCTTAGGGTTCCCAACACAAGAACCCCTGCCGTTGTCCCCGTAGGGGACTCCCCTGCTGCCACCGCCATTGAAAATATCGTGGAGGGTCACGAAGGTGGGGGCTTTAGGCTCTGGAGGAAAGTGCACGGGGCTGCGTCTGTGCTGGTGCGCGAGGCCTGCGCACGAGGTGGGATCATCCCTTGGCGGCTAGGGCTTGCCGCGGAGGTGATGTTGCGTCGCTTCGAGAGCCTGGGAATTGGTGGCGAGGAGGAGCGGCTGATCTGGAGGAAGAGCGCATTAGGGTTGCGCGTGGGGCATCAGCCGCCTGAGAGAAGGTCGCCAGGAGGATGCCTTCGTCGTAGGAGATCTTGCCGCTGACAGGTCACTTGGGCTCGCGTATGTGGAGCGACTGGGCGGCGATGGGGGGGCCTGTGGAGCGATTGGGCGCCTGTGGATACAGGAGGAGTTTGCGCCGAGGGCTCGGGTTGCTGCTTGGCGATGCGCCTGGGAGAAGATGACGCGTTGAAGGGAGAGCTCCTGGGTACGTCGCGCGGAGGGTGCAGCGCCAGAGGGGTCGCATCGCATGGAGGGTGCATCGCCTGTGCGAGGGCTTGGGGCTAGGGCTGGAGCGCTGCCTGACGTTGTGTGGTTGGATTTTCGCCTTGGAATAGGAGCACCTCTCCTCATCAATCTTCGGAGGAGATCTTCGACTGGAGGAAAAGATGCGGCTGGATTTGCGGGCCTTCGCGCTTGGAACGCGTTGCCTGGACATGGAGATGCCCCACAGCCACTGTGCGCAGGAGATTGGGGGTTCCTGTCCCACTGTGATCTCCTGGAAGAATGGGTGCAGCGCCTGGAACTCGTCTGCTTGATGAGAGATGCCACGCCTGTAGCATCGGCCTGCGAGCGGAAGGCTCTTAACATCTTGAAGCTAGGGCACCTTGAAGTGCAGGCGGCTGCGAGGCCTGGATAATCGCGGGGCAGAGAGGATCTTGCCCAGATTTTAGGGTTTTAACGTAGAAAACCCTAGAACTTATAACAAATCCGAAAAAACGAATCTCGAACATAATAATGAACATGAAATCTCCGAGAAACGAACCCGCTCTGATACCATGTTAGAAAATAGGAAGCGGAAGCGAAAACATGGAAAAAGATAAAGAACGAAAAGAACAACAGGATTTTTACGTGGAACCCTACTTCGTGAGGAGCGGGATGAAACCACGGGAGAAGGCCTCAAAGGACCGTGTTTGTCTATTGACTTTCTCATCTGATATAGGAGGTCTGGGGCTCCTTATATATCCTCCATAGAGCCTCCAAGTCCCACCACTGTTAGATGTGGGACTAAACAACTGAATGGGGTAAATGGATCCTGGAGAGATCCATTTACCCATCTCCCATACATATGACGCATACAACATATACTCCAACAGTATTAAAAACCTTCATTTTGTTAAAACATGGATTTTTGATCTATTGATCAAAATATAGGAACAATTACGTCATTCACAAACTTCCTAAAATCCGAAATTGAAATCCATAAGACCATTACATTTGGATTGTTGATCTCTCAATTCCACCAAAAACGATATAATTACTAAATTATGGCTCTTATATTTGAACTATCCTTACCGCCAGTAGCAAAGATTTACCAAAATATTCATCCCCTTGCAGTTCAATGCGCACTTTCTTTTTGATCCGATACATTATTAAATATAGTCATCTACATGAATTCTTCAAATTTTAATCAATCATAGTGCAACACTGTGTATAAAATTCTTGTATTGCTCGACAATCACTAATTTAAAAAAATGTAGAGATTTCTCAAAATGACACCATCGATCCAACTTCAAAAGGATTAATCATAAATATATATTATGATATTACTCTCTTTAGATAACGTTGAATCAACAACAACAACAACAAAGCCTTTTCCCACAATTAAGTAGGGTCGGCTACATGGATTCTTCGCCTCCATTCAGATCTATCTTGGGTCAATCTCGGACTTATATCCAAAAAGCTAAGATCCCTTCGTATAGTCTCTTTCCAACACTTCTTGGGCCGTCCTCGCCCTCTCTTAGCCGGCTCAACATCCCAACACTCGCATCTCCTAACCGGTGCATCAGTTGACCTTCTTTGCAAATGACCAAACCATCTTAAGCGGTTTTCTCGCATCTTATCCTCGATCGGAGCTACACCAACTTTCTTTCTAATTGCATCATTCCGAATCCGATCTTTACGTGTATGTCCACACATCCATCTTAGCATTTTCATTTCTGTTACAGCCATTCTCTGCACATGTCTATGGTTCACAGGCAAAAGCCATTCTCTGCACACATCCATCTTTAGATAACGTTGAATAATTGTCTTAAATTAAAATGAATCATCTTATCATAGAAGTTGTCTTGGCTTATCTTGCTAAAATTTTTCACCAACTTCATAATGCATATCCGGGCCCTTCTCTTATTCACCGTCAAAGAATCCCCTGCGTCAGCTCCTTCCATCCCAATTCTAACCCTTAAATTCCGATATTCTGATAATAAGAAATTTACAACTTGTTCCATACAATCTCAGGATTTTCCCCCAATATGCCTCATGGAAAGGTAAGATGCACTTCTATCAAACCCATCATCTATTTTTTTTCTAAAGATGAAGGGGTCCATTGATCTGCAATATTTCCCAGGCCATCAAAAATATCTATGTTGGAGTATTTGGTTGTGCGCCATATGAGTTGTAGGAGGGTAAATGGATCTCTCCAAGATCCGTTTACACCATCCATGTGTTTAGTCCCACATCTACCAGTGCTGGGACTTGGAGGTTCTGTGGAGGCTATATAAGGATCCCCAGACCTCCTGTATCCATTGAGAAAAAGGAATGCAATATCCGCCCCTTTGAGGGCTTCTCCCGTGGTTTCATCCCGCTCCTTAGGTAGTAGGTTTCCACATAAAATCCTTGAGTTCTTCATGTATGTTTATCATTCTAGTTTATGCTCTGTTTATCAATTTCACTTCCGCATTCTCTATTTTCTAACATGGTATCAGAGCGGATTCGATTCTCAAGGTTTTCATGTTCGGTATTTCTTAGAGATTCGATTGTAATTGTTATGTTCTTGAGCATTGTTTTGAAGATGTATTGTTAGATCTGAGCATCAATCTTCACGGCGGCATAGCATCTTCCATATTGCAGTCAATCAAGGGTTTTTCACACAAAAAAACCCAGTTCTGTTCGAAGACGACGCCATTCCTGCACAGGAAGCACACTCCTCGCGCAGGGAGCGCCCAGGCGGAGGCCCGTCTTCAAGCATCCTAATCGCGATGTTCCTAACTCTCCAAGGCAGCTACGGTCCTAGCGTAGCCGCCCGTCTCCCTCGCGCGAGCAAGAACCCACAGCTACCGCCCAGATCACGCGCAACCCTAATAGGGTCTCTCCAACACTCGCGTCTCCTGAGTCTCTAGCACAGATCGTGCCTCCAGGCAGCGCGAAGCAGCCGCTCATGGCGGTAAATCGCGCAGGTGGCGATTCGCACAGGCGGTGCACCTTTTTCTCGCGTGGGGCTTTCCTCTGACCTATCGCACCTCGACCAACTCAAGTGGCGCAAGCACCCCTCCTCCAGGTTGTGCCGCCTTCTCGTGCTACCAGCCTCACAGGGCTTCCAAACCGCGAGCACCTCTCCCTTCATTCACGGCGAAGGCTCTAGGCGGCGTCCTCCTCCTCCCGCGATATCCTTCTCCAGCTCGCAGGCGGGCTTCCTCTCCATCGGCCCTTCATGTGGCGTTCACGATCTCCAGCGCAAGGCAACGCGCATCAGGCGTGCATGGCAGCACAACTCCTTCAGCAACAAAGGTGGCGCTGACTGAGGGATTCCCATCGTGGGGCGGCGGCCTCTCCATATTCCTTTTGAGAGATGGGGTGCTTCGAAGGAACCCTAATCGATGATAGATGGACCCCGATGGGGTTTGCCCCAAAGAGGGGTGCAGTTTTGAGAGCCCAACGTGGGCTGGAAAAGGAGTTTGGGGCCTTTGGGCCTATTTTGGCTGTGATTCCAAAAGAAAAAATTAATTAAAAAAAGAGGGGGAAGAAGTTTGTTAAATAAACAGGGGGCATGCAATTTTAAAAAAAATGTACGCAAAAGATTTACGAGAAAAAAAAAGAGAGAGAGAGAGAAATGAGAAAAGACGCGTACAAAGAAAAGCCAGGCAAAATATTTGCAAAAAAATCGAAAAAGGTACGTACAAATAAAAGACCATACGTAATTTTGAAAAAAAAAGAAATAAATATTGCAAAAGCTGTAATAAAAAAAGGATTGAACGGGCTAAAAAAAAGGACGGCTATTAAAAAAATAGAAAAGCCGCAAGTACATGTTTTTTCCTCGGAGTTATTTTCTTCTCCTAACGTAGTCGATGTTTGTCATACCGACCAGTATGGGAGAAGGGAAAGTATATATAGAGTTACAGGTCTGAGTCAGATTCAGATTTTCCAGACTCCAGATTACAGACCAAGCCAGCTTTTCAGACTCTACAGTTGATATTCAGACTCGACAATTGGTTTCGAGTCCTCATTCAAACACGCACATGTATGCGGTCTTTTCAGATGTGCACATGTTTCCCATCATTTGTCATGGTCCCCATCATTCTTGTTTTCGGCTAGAGTTTTCATGTGAGTCATAGGGACTTTAGAGTAGAGGACCGTTCCCTATGCATGTTGGCAAGGGTTTTCATGTGGTATCATAGATACTTCAGTGTAGAGTACCATTCTCTGTGCCAGATGGGAGAGACCCAGTTCTCCGACGAGGAGACTTTTCAGACTCCATTCTCCAGCGACCGCGGACTCCGATGAGGATTGCACTTCCACGGCCTTTTCAGTTAGGCCCTTTTCAGAGATGGAGCAGTTGTCCAAGTGATGTAGCAGGCCAGAGTACTCTGACGAGGAGACTCATTTTCAGTTGCAGTGACTCTGACAGACGCAGTACAGAGCACATGCTCTCCGACGAGGAGATTCAGTTGACTCACACTCCAGCATGTTTGTCCTCCTCACTTGCACGGCATGAGAAGCAACATCCTCGACAACAACCGACAGTTGTGCGTGTTGAGTTGATATTGTCCGTAGTGTCCTGTAGCGTGAGTTGAGTTTCTTTCTGTTTGTCCAAGCTGAGCATTGCATGCTCCAGCTTGAGGGGGAGTGTTGGAGTATTTGGTTGTACGCCATATGACTTGTAAGAGGGTAAATGGATCTCTTCAGGTTCTGTTTACCCCATCCATGTGTTTAGTCCCACGTCTACCAGGATGGGACTTGGAGTCTCTGTGGAGGCTATATAAGGAGCCCCAAGCCTCCTGTATCCATTTTGAAAAAGGAATGCAATATCCGCCCCTTTGAGTTCTTCTCCCGTGGTTTCATCCCGCTCCTTAGGGAGTAGGGTTCCATGTAAAATCCTTGAGTTCTTCATGTTTATCATTCTAGTTTATTCTTTGTTTATCAATTTTGCTTCCGCATTCTCTATTTTCTAACAATCTAGATGGAACAGGTGATTGGTGACTGGATATGCACTCTTTCTTTTATTAACCTTTAACAAAATTTCCAGGAGGCAACCTGGGAAATAACTCTCAACATATTACCCTTTACAAATTTCTAGGAGGCAACCTAGGAATATAACTCTCAATACATATTACCCTTTACAAAATTTCCAGAAGCAATTACTTGATCCATTACTACCCACTCCCACCATATTTTACATAAGAAAGGACATCATTTTATAGGATCTAATTGTATATAAATCCATGCATGGCAACAAAAGACAGGATTGGGAGATTGTACCTAATTAGATCTTCTATTTGGGAGATTACCACATGCATATAGCTGCAGTTCGAGGAGCAACTTTGGCTGTAGCAGGAGCCTCCAGGGGAAAAATTGCAGCTTGATTTGTTTGTCAAGAGAGGGAGGCCCGGAAATGTGAAGAAGAGAGAGTTTCTCTCGTGGAAATCGGGAGGAGAATTGGAAAGGGGAAAGGGGGAGGGAATTATGGCCGGGAATGTGAAAAGAAATAGGAAAGAAGAGGAAAGGGGAAATGGGGGAGGTTCCTTCGTGGAACCTTCCTTGGGATTTTTTTTACAACCATGACGCCATCATCCATGACATTAGCAGTGACATCAGCAGGTTGATGTCAACTACCGATGTCATAATTATAATTATTAATATATTTTTTTAAATTCTACAACAGAACATACAGTCTTCTACATTTTGTTACTGTAGCAAAAATTTAAATTTTATTATTATATTTTTTTAAAAAATAAAAACTCTCTTTATTTGTCACACTTAAAGTTGACCGTAATCCTATCTCGAGTTTCTGATTTTGATGTGCAATATCTCATTTCGACCGTCTCGGAATGACGATTAAAATGAGTATAATATTCATATACTTTTGATCAGGTTTAAATACCTGAAATTTTAGAGATACGATTTCGCTTTGCAATTAAATTTTGCGATTTAAAAATATCAAACGACATCCAATCGACGAACGGTCGATTCCGTTGAATTTATTTCATCTTTTTTAATCGGATTTTTGGATGGTCTCGATTTGTTTTGTGCTTTCTGATTTGCGTTGCAGCTTTTCTGTGGCACGCTTTACGATGCGATCGGCTTTTGGCCGATTGCGACCGAATGACTTTTGATATACAATCAACTGAACGAATTAGGTTATTTAATTTTGATTGATGATTTTATTGGATAAATCGGGCCCTAATAGGGTTCGGGTTTATTCGGACCCGGATGTTACAAAGAGCTTTTATCTCACGGCCACCCTCCAGCCGGTGAGCTCCATTCTCCTTGCATCTTCAATTCCTAGCTCTAGCAGTAACCTTAATTCGCATTTTATTTCGTTTAATTTTGTATAATATTTAGTAAAATCAAATTCAAACTCAGTCGGAGCTTCGAGCTCTGACCACCGTTTCATCGTGATCCTCCCTTGTTCCACCTCGTATGACAATTCCATTAGCTTTCCCTTCGTGTTCTCTATATCCACGACACCTACGTTCATCCTGATCGAGCCCCGATGAGGAGATCAGGTCTCCCTCTTCTGCCGCTCGCCGAAGCCCTCCGTCGCGCCCCATCTTTGTGTCGTTTGCACCCAATGAAGCTTCTAGACGTCTCGGTTTCCTTTGCTTGATCTAATCATGCAGGTCCAAAGACTCCAGAGCCTATTTCGAGGTGTTTTTTGCACTTGGGTGAGGCTCCCAGTTTCTTCGAGCTATTACGCGACTCCACGACCCCATTGATGGGTCCTGGATCATTCTGATGGTGCCAATGGGTGCGGAGTAGATCTAGCTCCGTTTTGAACCCCGTGTGGGCCTCTCTGGTGGCCAAAGCAGCAAGAATCGACTGATCGAAGTGGCCCCGTTCGACAGTTCATCCATGTTCTTCCAGGGTATCTCATAGTTGTCTGATCGATCAAGAATGCCAGGTGGAGCAGCTGTCGTTGGATGAAGTAGTGTAAGAACCGTCTGATCCATCCAACGGATTTAATCTCATCCATCCAGCGTGAAGCAATATCGTCAGATCTCAATTGTATGCGTGGCAAGTGAAGGAACCGCAATCATCGATCGGTGCACGAGGGGTATTTTGCATCCTTTCCCCTACGTATCTTGTATTTTATTTTCAGTCCATGAACTTTCATTCGCAGCTCAAAACTTTTTGTAATATTTGCATAAAAATCCCATCTTTATTTTATTTGCGTTTAGGTACAATCCACGTCACCTCACGTGCGCATACACGTGAGGGGGTGGGACATTTTGCAAGGCGACCCATGCGGGTATGTATTATTATTAGGTCCAAGATTTATAAATTTCAGTGTAATATTTTTGGTGAAAACTGCAACTAGGACCTGCAACTTTTTGGATTGTGCACTTATACTCCTGCCAACACCATGGTTATTAAAGCGGCAAAGCGATAAGGCGTTAAACCTGGGTGCTTGGCATTTTCCAAATTGTGTCCTACGTATCGCATTTGAGAAATGTGACATATGTTATTTAAAGCAAATGGATGTCGCATGTCTCAAATGCGACAACATTTTTTTTTGTTTTTTTAAGCGCATGTTGCATTTTGGATGCAACATCAGTTATTATATTTTTTTAAAAAAATACAGTAGGCATTGGATTTATTAAGATATGTATATCACATTTCAAAAATGCGAGATGTATATCACATTTTCAAAATGCGCTATGTATATCGCATTTTGTAAATGCGTTATGTATAGTGCACTTTTAAAATGTGCTATATGTGTAGTAGGCATAAAAAAAATAGCCGCCTCGGCGCCCAGGCGACCCCAGGCATACGCCATTTTCTATAAAAGCAAGGCGCCCATTCTAGGCGCACGGCCTGGGATCTCTGGGCGCCTAGGCGGCCCGCCTAGGCGCGCCTAGGCGTGCGTCTTGGCATCTATGGCCAACACGTTTATTATTGAATATTCGAGGATTTTTGCAGGATGACCTAGAATTTTGTGAAGAGTTCTGGAGTGCTTTGAAGTTTTATTTTATTTGCAAATAGGTCCTTGCCATATCATTTAATTTTATCTCTTGTATTTTCATTATTAAAAAAAGCATTTTGCATCTAAAATTCTAGGAAAATCATTTTAAGTGCCTGGAACTATTTTAAATCATATATATTTTTCTTGAGGCAATTAAAAGTATATTTCTATTTTTAAAAATACAAAAATAGAGCATTTGTTCCATGTTAGCATTTAAAAATACATAAAAAAATTATAAAATCACTTCTAGAAATTCCAAAAAAATAGAATATCTTTATTATTGTATTTTTACAACTCCAGACCAAAAATCGCAAAAAGTTACAAAAGAAAACACTAAAAAATAAAAAACTATAAAAATCTTATAAAAATCATTAAAATTATTTAAAAATCCAAAATATTAGTTTATATTTCTGAATTTTGTCTATATTATATATAATATTTTAAAAATATTTTTGGAAATTTTTGATATATTTATCTATTTTTAATTTCCAAAACAATCAGGCTTATTATTATAAGTCGTTGTTTTGACATTTTTAATCAAAAAAATATAAAAAAATAGCAAAAATTATAAGAAAATTAATGAAATAGAAAAAATCATAAAAACATAAAAATATTTTATTTTATCATTTTTTACTATATATAGGTATATTTATAAATATATTATTTTATATATAGCACATATATATTATTACTATATATTGCTTATATTTAGTATTAATATTTAAAAACACCGTAATTATTTAAACCCTTAAAAAATAAAAAGGACTATACTTAAGGATATTTTTCTGATTTTGTATTTATTATATTTATATCCTATATAGTAATTATATTATACATATTACATATATATATAATTATAGATATATTTATTACATATTTAAAATAAAAGGAAATTAAAAATCATGAAAATATGAAACTAAAAATTAAAAAATATAAAAAAATTATAAATTAAAAAACCAAAAATATAAAATATTAGAAACCCGCAAAAATTAGAAAAACCTATAATACACATATAAACATTTATTGATTTTCTACATAGTTTGTCGATTCTTGTGGCTATCCCCATTTCTCCTTTATGGTTCGACCCCTACACTTGCATAACATACAAACTTATGTGTAGGGTATAATAAATTCCATCTCACTTAAATTTATTGTTTAATTATTTTGTGGGTGTTTGTCGATTGACACGTTCAAGTTGGGTGTTGAGAGCCGAGAGAGGCGTCGATATAGCGATTGTCGGATCCGACTTGTCGGACACCACAGGCCCTCGAAGACCGGACGTTAGACGATGATACATCAACCATGTTCTCGGCCATGACAAACGAAGGAGTGTAAGAAAGATGTGACTGAGGGTGTAGACTAGTATGATTTTGTCTGCACAATCATGTAGGGAACATGTTATGTATACAAACTCAGAGCAACAACCTTTCCCATCAACTTTGAAGGAGCTCTAAGGTAAGTATGGCGAATTAAGAAGTCTAAAAATGTCATGAATGACATCAAATTCAAATCACTATGTGGCCTATTACGGAGATGCGAGGTTGCAGATGTCCATGCGTACGATTAACGCTAGCCGCAGCTGGAGTAGACTACGCGATGACTAGGTGGTGGCGGTGAGAAGCACTGTAGATCGCGAGAACTGCTGCTAGCTGCGACTAGATGAGCTACGAAGGGGAAGTAACAGTGAGAGGAGTGACATGAGGGTCGTACAGAGACTATGGTGTGTACGGGTGACGATGTGTTGGGAGGCATGCATGGATGCGAAGGAGATGATGTGGGTGACATGCGGCATGCGGATGGTTTTGGATGGTGGGGTAGGGACAGTGAAGTTCAGGGCTTCAGTCAAGGACAGCCGCTTTGATACCATGTGGAGATAATGTTGGGGAAAATAAGCGTTCTGTATTCCTTGAGCCCTAGACTCTCTTATATAGGGAGAGGCCTATGGGCAAATTACATAAGGTAGACAGACGAAAAGATAAACAGATAAAAGATACAGGAACATAAATAAACTTCTACACTCCCCCTTAAGATGGAGCATAGATATCTATCATGCTCATCTTGGATAAGCATTTTTGAAAGGGACCCCGAAGTAAAGCTTTCGTAAAGATGTCTATCATTCGGTCTCCTGAGCTGACATGTGTAGTAGAAATTAAGGCCTTTTAGATCATATCACGGATATAATGGAAATCCACCTCAATGTGCTTCGTCCTCTCGTGAAAAGCAGGGTTGTTAGCAATGAATAATGCAGCCTGATTGTCACATTCTAGTGATATGGGAAGTGGAACATATATATGTAGATCTGTCAGAACTGCGCGAACCCACATCACTTCTGCACATGCTTGGGTCATAGCTCTATACTCTGACTCAGCACTGGATCTCGCAACTACTGTTTGTTTCTTGCTTTTCCATGAGACAAGTGACTCCCCAATGAATATAGCAAAGGCTGATGTAGATTTCCTATCCTTTGGGCACCCTGCATAGTCTGCATCTGCACATGCTGAAATAGTAATAATGCCCTTCTTCCTAAACCTCAAGCCTGCGCCTGGAGATGACTTAAGATAACTTAGTATCATATGTATGGCGTCCATGTGTACCTGGCGAGGTTGCTCCATGAACTGACTCGCTTTATTTACTGCAAATGTAATATCTGGTCTAGTAATAATAACATAAAGGAGCCTCCCTACCAGTTTTCTGTACCTTCTTTTGTCAACCTCCTCAGTGTCGTCATCATGCGTCTTCATGCTTGGATCCATTGGTGTAGAAGCAGGTCGACATCCAAGCATACCTATGTCACTTAGCAAGTCAGTGACATATTTCCTCTGAGTCATCACGAGTCCTTGTTCATTTCTAGCAAACTCCAAACCAAGGAAATATCTCAATACTCCTAAATCCTTGGTAACAAATCCTTATAGAAGTGGTGGCAGTGGTGGAGATGGGGTAGGTGATGGGGATGAGGGTGGTGGAGATGTAGAGGCTTGTTGTGGCACATACACGGGTGGAAAAGGAACGTAGATTTCATCATTTAAAGCTGATGGCACCAATCTGTCACCTGTAGGAGAGAAAAACATGACTGACTCAAAAAACGTGACATCTGCACTGATATAATATCTTCAACATAAAGGATCATAGCAACGATAACCCTTTTGAGTCTTGGAATACCTGACAAAAACACATTTGAGAACCCTAGGAGAGAGCTTGTCAACACCTGGAGACAACTGGTGAACGAATGGCACAGACCCAAAGACACGTGGAGTCAGAGAAAACAACTCCTTGTTGGGAAAAACGAGGGAGAAAGGTATCTTCACCCCCAACACAGACGAGGGCATGCGGTTAATGAGATAACATGCAGTAAGGACCGCATCGCCCCAGAACGAGGGAGGAGCACAACTCTGGATAAGAAGCGTACGAATGACATCAAGAAGATGGCGGTGTTTTCTTTTGGCGACACCATTCTGTTGGGATGTGTAGGCACAAGACGTTTGATGAAGAATGCCATGAGATGAAAGAAATTGAGATAATGTTCGAGTACAGAATTCAAGGGCATTATCAGTTCTCACAATTTTGACAGAAACAGAAAACACATTCTGCACTTCTTTAATAAAGTTTATAATGGTAATGCCCGCTTCAGATTTATTCTTTAACAAAAAGACCCACGACAAACGACTGAAATCATCCACAACAACTAAATAGAACATGTGTCCCTGATGATCTGGGACACGACTTGGACCCAAAATATCAATATGAAAAAACTCAAATGGAGAGCTACTGCTCCGACTCTGATGACTAGGGAAGGCAGACCGATGATGCTTCCCTAACTGACAAGCTTCACAATCAAAAGACGAGCGGGGTGAGATCTGAGGAAGGACATGATGCAGCTTCTGAAACGAAAGATGACCAAAACGCAGATGCCATAAGTAAGGAGTGACAGGTCCAGTGGAGTGGGATGAAGCTCCGACGTAAGGTGTATGGACCAGTCGATACAGCCCGCCTTGCTCACAGCCATGTCCAATCACATTACCCGTGAGAATGTCCTGAAACACAAGAAATGATGGGTCAAATATCGCTCAATAATGTAGATCCTTAGTGTTGGGAAACGTGAATGAGATGTTCTATTCCATAGCCCTAGGCTCTCTTATATAGGAGAGTAGCCTATGGGTAAATTACATAAAGAGAATAACAGGAAAATAAAATAGCAAAGAGATACAGATACTTAATATGCGTCAACACTCCCCCTCAAGATGGAGCATAGATGTCGATCATGCTCGGCTTGGAAGCACACTTCTGAAATGGACCTCGTAACAGTGCCTTGGTGAATATATCTGCAGTCTGGTTCTCTGAGGTAACATGAGATGTGGCAATGAATCCTTTCTGAATCATATCACGTATGAAGTGACAATCCACCTCAATATGCTTGGTCCGTTCATGGAATGCAGGGTTGTTTGCAATAAACAAGGCAGCCTGATTATCACACTCCAAGTTCATAGGAAGTGGTACATCTAAGCATAAATCTGTCAGCACCGCTTTCACCCACATCATCTCTGTAGTAGCCTGGGCCATAGCCCTATATTCGGATTCAGCACTAGATCTTGCTACCACAGTTTGTTTCTTGCTCCTCCATGAGACTAGAGCATCTCCTACATAGACAGCATACCCTGAGGTGGACTTCCTATCCTTAGGACATCCTGCATAGTCTGCATCTGCGCATGCTGAGATAGAAATCCCCTTTCCTTTCTTGAATAGCAGACCTTTACCTGGAGAAGATTTGAGATATCTAAGTATCATGTGTATTGCATCCATATGCACCTGGCGTGGCTGCTCCATGAACTGGCTCACACGGCTCACTGCAAATAATATATCCGACCTAGTGATCGTGACATATAACAATTTTCCTACCAGTTCTCTATATCTTCTCTTGTCCACCTCCTCTGTGTCATCATCATACAGCTTCATGCTAGGGTCCATTGGTGTCGTAGCAGGTCGACACCCTAGCATACCTGTCTCATTCAGTAGATCTGTAACGTACTTCCTCTGTGACATGACTAATCCATGCGGATTCCTGGCAAATTCCAGCCCCAGAAAATATCTAAGGACTCCCAGGTCCTTGGTGACAAACTCGGTCCCCAGCCTTTCCTTTGCCTGCTTAATACCCTGGTCATCATCACCTGTAATCAAGATATCGTCAACATAAACCATGATTACAATAATACCTCTCGCCGTCTTCTGTACAAACAAGGAATGATCAGCATTGGAGCGTTTATATCCTTGTTTCTCAAAGAGGTCTGACAGCTTCTGGAACCATGCTCTGGGGCTCTGCTTAAGGCCATAGATGGCCTTATGTAACCTGCAAACCTTGGAACACTCCCCCTCAACAGCAAAACCTGGTGGCTGTTGCATGTAGACTTCCTCCTGCAGGTCTCCATACAGAAATGCATTCTTCACATCTAGTTGATAGAGTGGCCAGTCTCTAGTAATTGCAACTGATAACAGGATCCGCAGAGTGGAATGACGCGCCACAGGGGAGAACGTGTCAAGGTAATCTACCCCATATGTCTGTGTGAATCCCCTTGCGACTAGGCGTGCCTTGTACCTCTGTCAATGGAGCCATCCGCATTGTGTTTAACTGTAAACACCCATTTGCAACTCACCGGGTTGACATCTGGAGGTATAGTAACCAAACTCCATGTTCCTCTAGACTGAAGTGCCGCCATCTCTTCCTCCATTGCTAGCCGCCATCTAGAATCCTGCAAAACCTCATGGTGGTTCCGTGGAATATCTGTAGCTGAAAGTGCCAATGCAAACGTCCTGAAGGGTCCAGATAGCCTCTCAAACGACACGGCTGCTGATACTGGATATTTGGCACAGCTTCTCTTCGGCTTGCGTAGAGCGATTGGAACATCCAGATCCTCTGTGGCAACACCATGCTCCTGTAATGCATCCTGCTGAGAAATGTCGTCAGATTCATCAACATTAATATTTTCATTACATACCATAGGAGAAGTAGTTGACTGGTCAGGACCATGAGCTGGATGCGGCCTGCGGGTGTAATGGAATGGTAACGGGGATACTGTTGATGGCGGTGGTGGTGGCGGCGGCGGTGGTGGTGGTAATGGTGGTGACGGTTGTGATGTTGGTGGTGCCATGAATACGGTATCAGGAGATATAGGTGGTGGCTGCATGTTCCCGGATTCTGAAAAATACATAATGGATTCAAAGAATGTAACATCTGCACTGATCATATACCGCCGACGCACAGGGTCAAAACACTTGTACCCCTTTTGAGTTCTGGAGTACCCCACAAAGACGCACTTGACAGCCTTAGGAGAGAGCTTGTCAGAACCAGGCAACAACTGATGGACAAATGCGACTGACCCAAACACACGAGGAGTAAGAATGAACAGATCCTTGTCAGGATAAATAAGTGAAAAAGGAACCTGTTCATTCACGACAGACGAGGGCATACGATTTATAAGATAACATGCAGTGAGGACTGCATCACCCCAGTAGGAATACGGAACATGACTCTGAATGAGAAGTGACCTTGTAACATCAAGTAGGTGACGGTGTTTTCTTTCTGCAACCCCATTTTGTTGAGACGTATGAGCGCAGGATGTTTGGTGAACAATTCCTTTAGAAGAGTAGTAGTTGGCTAGATTGTTGGTGCACAACTCTAAGGCATTGTCAGTTCTCATAATTTTGACCGTAGTGGAAAAAACATTCTGAATCTCATTTAGAAAGTGAATAATAATATTTCCAGCTTCAGACTTATTCTTCATTAGAAATACCCATGATGCTCTAGAAAAGTCATCCACAAATACAATATAAAACCTGTGCCCCTGATGATCGGGAACACGACTCGGACCCCAGACGTCGACATGAAACAACTCAAACTTGGAGTTACTACTCCGACCTTGACTACTGGGAAAAGATGACCTGTGATGTTTTCCCAACTGACACGCCTCACACTGGATAGGTGTGTGAGAAAGACTATAAGGTAGGACTAGACGCAACTTCTGAAGCGGTAAATGACCAAAACGCAGATGCCACAGGAGAGGAGATACTTGTTCTGCGGGAGAAGCTGTGATTCCGGCAAATGGGGTCTGGTTCAGACGATAAAGGCCTCCTTGCTCATAGCCATGACCAATCACATTGCCCGTACGGATGTCCTAAAAAATCAAGGAAGATGAATCAAAAATAGCTCGACAATGGAGATCCTTCGTAATCTGACTAATTGACAACAGATTCATAGAAAAATGCGGTGCATGCAAAACATTCTTGAGCTGCATAGAGGATGTCAATCTAATCTCCCCCTGACCCGTGATAGGGGAATGTGTGCCATTGGCAATCACTACTGTCCGTCCTGGAGGAATCTGAGTTTATCCTGTGAGTGGACTCTGGTCGCCACATAGATGATGTGTAGCGCCCGAGTCCATGATCCAAGGCAATGTATCCGATCTACTACTGTGGAGAGCAAGTGTACTACCTGAAGTACTCGTAGAGGCAGAAGCAGAGGCAGCAGCATCAGTATGATTCTCTGTCGACGGTGCTGGGCCAGATGGTGGTATAATGCCCCTAAGACGGGCAACCAGATCATCAAATCGTTGATCCAGTGTAGCTACAGATGGGGGCTCTATTTGCTCAGCGGCTCGTGCAGATGCAGGGAATCCATGCTTCGAGTAGCATGTGTCTTCGGTATGTCCTATTCGGTGACAATAGGAGCATGTTGGCCTAGTGCGGCCACCCCTTCCACGAGGAGTACGTCCACGGCCCTGATGATGAGTACCACGACCTCTGTTGGCCGCCATAGCTGAGGGATTCTGACTCGCGGCTGCTGAAGGTACTGTGATCCTACTCAATCTGTGAAAAGCCTCCTCCATGGGAGGAATAGTCGAGTCCGCCAAAATCTGTGAACGTGCTGCCTCATATTCTGGATCAAGTGCAGCGAGAAATACCCCTACCATAGTAGCATTCCTGTATGTCTTCTGTTGTTCTGGCGTGGCGGTAAGAGGCATGAAGCTATAGAGCTTCTCGAACATCCCTCTCAATGATGTATAGAGGGAATGCAAAGGACGACCATTCTGCTTTATCGTGAATATATCATGTTGTAGTTGCAAAATCTTCGTCTCGTTCTTTGCCTGAGAATATGTTGCGGCTAGAATATCCCACATGTCTTTGGCTGTAGGCTGATGTAGAATGTCATTGGCGATTTCAATGGCCAATGTGCCTGATAGCCACACCTTGGCATATGCATCATCGGCCTCCCATGAGGCATAAGCTCCAGTCTTCTCTGCAGGCTCGGGCTCGGTAAGAATGTGCTTCTTACCTGTAGACTTCATCATACTCATGAACTGCATTGCCCGCAGTTCATAGTTCGTACCATCCATCTTGACAATGGGCGCTGGACCACGAAATGCACCCATAGATGGGATATCTGCCTTGCTTTCTGACATGCTGGAGACGGAAGACTGGAGCGACTGAGAGGATATAGTCTCTGTCTACAATGACAAAGATGGGATTAGTTGCATGTGTAGACTTCAAGCAACCAACCCCATGTAGATCAAGTGCTGTGCCCTAGGGTTTTGGAACTTAGGGCACACACGCACGTGCGAGAAGCACGCACGCACCTGGAGGATCCGCGCGCACTGGAGTGCTCAACTGGAGAATCACGCGCGTGCTAGCGCACGCAACTGTGCGCGTGATGGTGCGCACAATCGCACAGGAGCGCGACTATGCGCGCAGGCGAGGCACTGGGCTGTGCGCGTGCGTGCGGTGATGCACGCACAGGCGCACGGTGATGCGCGTGAACAGGAGCGCGCGACTATGCGCACAGGCGAGGCACTGGGCTGTGCGCAGACGTGCGGTGATGCACGCACAGGCGCACGGTGCTGTGCGGTGATGCACGCACAAGCGCACGCAGAGGCTGGGAAGAGACGATGCGCACAGGCGCGAAGTTGGTGCGTGAGAGCCGATGCGCGAAGTTGGTCGCCGATCGGCTAGGCGGCGCCGATCCGAGGAAGAGAGAGAGAAGAGAGGCCGGCGAGTGGGGTTAGGGTTAGGGTTAGGTTTCGAGAACTCCGGTCTAGGACTGTCGCTCTGATACCATGTTGGGAAACGTGAATGAGATGTTCTATTCCATAGCCCTAGGCTCTCTTATATAGGAGAGTAGCCTATGGGTAAATTACATAAAGAGAATAACAGGAAAATAAAATAGCAAAGAGATACAGATACTTAATATGCGTCAACACTTAGTAATCTGACTAATTGACAATAAATTCATTGAGAAATTAGGAGCATGGAGCACATTTTGCAACTGCATAGAGGGTGTCAAGGAGATCTGTCCCCACCCTGTAATGGGTGAATGAGTCCCATCTGCTATGATGACGATTCTTCCTGAAGAAACTTCCCTGTAGGATGTGAGTTGGTGTCTATCTCCACACAAATGATGTGTGGCACCTGAATCTACAATCCATTCTGAGGTATGAGAGCCCTGGTAGAAAGCAGAAGTATAAGCACTATCTGAGGAACTAGTTTCTGCGGTAGCAACAACGTCCAAGCTACTCTCTGAAACTGGAGGAGTACTGGATGGAGGCATGATATCACGTAGACGAGACACTAGGTCATCACATCATGAATCCGACGCTGGCGTAGCACCATGATGTTGTATCTGTTCTGCTGCACGGGCAGATGCTAGGAAACCATGCTTAGAGTAGCATGTGTCTTCTGTATGACCAATCCGACGACAATAAGTGCACTGTAATCCACGACCACGGCCAACCCTACCACGTAATCCTCGTCCACGAAAATGAGATGAATTGCCTCTTCCTCTAGAGGCTGCCATAGCAGAAGAATTCGGTACAGTAGTAGGGCTTGAGATACTGATACGGCTCAATCGGCGAAAGGCCTCCTCCATGGGAGGAATTGTAGCATCGGCCAGAATCTGAGAAGAAGCCGCCTCATAATGTGAGTCAAGAGAGGCTAGAAAGACTCCTACCATCGTCGCATTCCGATATGTCTTCAATTGTTCTGGAGTTGCCGTGAGAGGCATGAAGCTGTG
Source organism: Ottelia alismoides (assembly GCA_037367405.1). Taxonomy (NCBI): domain Eukaryota; kingdom Viridiplantae; phylum Streptophyta; class Magnoliopsida; order Alismatales; family Hydrocharitaceae; genus Ottelia; species Ottelia alismoides. The sequence continues at coordinate 1,482,271 of JAZKJV010008883.1, forward strand.
AAACGTCTCAAACATTCCCCTCAGTGCAGTGTAGTGAGCATGAAGGAGTCGACCATTCTGCTTTATTGTGAAGATGTCATGTTGAAGCTGTAGGATTTTTGTCTCATTCTTGGCTTGAGAATACGTGGCAGCAAGAATGTCCCACATTGCTTTGGCAGTAGTTTGATGCAATACATCATTAGCAATGTCTGGAATCAGAGTACCGGACAACCAGACCTGAGCATATGCGTCATCAGCCTCCCATGAGGCATACAACCCTGTTTTCTCCACTGGCTCATCCTCGGTAAGAATATGTTTCTTACCCATCGACTTCATTAGGCTCATGAACTGCATGGCCCATAACTCGTAATTGGATCCATCCATCTTTACAATAGGCGCAGGACCCTTGAAGGCGCCTGTAGTGGGGATCTCGATCTTGCACTCTGACATTGTGACTGGAGAGAATCAGGGTTGTAGACAAGATAATATTTGGTCTACACTGACATACGGAGGTTTGGTTGCATGTGTAGACCTCACACAACCAAACCCATTAACGTGTGTGACATGGACGGAAGTCTCCTTTGCAGATGGAGAGGATGCCCTAGGGTTGACCGAACCCTAGGAGTACGCGGGTCCTAAAAAGGGCCGAGGGGATAGGCCACAGGCGGCACAGGCGGCTGCACACAGGCCGCAGGCAGCGCACAGGCCACGGGGCCGAAGGGCGGCGAGAGAGAGGCCGCACGCGAGGCTTGGTGGTGGACGGCTAGGTTTAGGGTTTGGTACTAGAACTCCGGTCTAGGACCACCGTTCTGATACCATGTTGGGAAAAATAAGCGTTCTGTTTATTCCTTGAGCCCTAGACTCTCTTATATAGGGAGAGGCCTATGGGCAAATTACATAAGGTAGACAAACGAAAAGATAAACAGATAAAAGATACAGGAACATAAATAAACTTCTACAGATAAATATAATGAATTATTTATTCAGAGGCCGTCAGGCTATCTTATATAGAGAGGTGAAACCCTAGAGGGAAAATAACCAAAAGAACAATTATACAATAAAGAAATAAGAAATACATCATTGCTAATTACTCTCAACGTCTAGGTTATCCAATTCCACTTCTTTTTTTCCCATTTTTGTCCCCAAGTTAGTATATGGATGTAGTTTACTCATAGAACTCTTCCCGTAGAATTAGAACCTTCTTAGTTAATTGTTCTTTAATTCCAATCAATTATTACATCTCATGACAGAAAAAAATAAATAACATGATGGTCAAGGCATGGAAGTTATATTTGTTGGAAAAGAGACGGACCACAGTGGTACTGTCATTAAACTTATGGAAGGCATAATTAGCTCATATTAGTACTGTAATCAAACTTATGGAAGGCATAATTAGCTCATATTAAATAAGAGGCTTTTATTTCAAAAATACAATGATAAATAAAGTAAGAAGCTTATGCTAGAAGGTACCTATGGTGCTGCCAAAAGAAGATTGACGGTGGTTATCCATTGCAGGAGAAGGAAGTTGCATCGAACTTGACGATGCTCTATATCCTGTTCTTTCATGCTTTAGCATCCACATGAGGTGTGCAGCCACAGACAGCTATATTAAGTAGCATAAGATCATTTACCTGAAGAATACGAACTAAGATGCTGAACACACGTATTTGATGAATGAAAGCAAGGATCACTCTCCATGCTATTATAACTACTCAATCTTTGAAAATTAGATTTCTCCTGGCTGCCACTTCTATGACTTGTAAACTGCAAATACTGCAGTTAGAATACAAGAAGGTTCATGGATAATTAAAAGCAAATGCAACAGGACAATACCTGACTAGAGTAGAAACCATTTAGAGTTGACCCTGATGGGTGAAGGTTATTTTGGATTCTCAGAGGGCAACCAAGTGAATCAGTCAAGTGATAATCACAACTGTATAGCTGGTTAACAAAAGTTTCCTCCATATAATTCAGATACATACTGTGCTTCTCGTTTGTCCATTTAGTCTGAGTGGACTCTATGTCCTACAGACGTCCAAAACATTTTCCATGATGAACTGGTTGAATATAAAATTTCAAAGAGTTTTTTTAAGGAGTGCAATTAAATACGGACAAAATTACACTCAGAATTAGATAAAACAGTTCAGGATTGCAATTCTTCCGAAATAAGCATGTCCAACAGATATCGTCAGGCAACAGAAACTATCGAAAAAACCTAATGTCAACAACATTCTTTGCAAACTTCTGAAATGCTGGCAAACGCTTTTTGTCAAAACATCAGGGACCGACAAGAACAAGCTCCACTCATGACTATCAGTATTTTTTATATTCATTAAAGAATGCTCCAAACATATATTCCTGTACTTCCTCAAGAGCAGATCCAAAATTCCTTTGAACAAGCAAAAACCAATTTGGTAGACCAGTCGAGATTTTCGGTCTGATTAAGATATATAACTGTATGCAACAGAAGGAGATCATTCATGAAATCTCTTGTAATTAAGCATCAAAATGGAATGGAATTGTCAAGAGGAAGAGCCACTATAACATCCGAGATTTTATTCAGACTTAGACCCGAGTATCCGATTAAATCAAGGTCAATTAAACCCGTTATCTCAGCATAAGAAATTGGTAACTAAGGACCCCCTAAGTAACCATTTGATTAACCCAATTCTTTCAATCATCTTCCTCAAAATTTCTTTCGATCATCTTCCTTAAAATTTCTAAATTTAGGCAAGGGTCAAAGGTTAATATCAAAAAGTTGGTCTTTGTAACAAGGGCCTAAGTACAAAATTCCAAGCATTGTTAAAAGTTGAAGACCAAAATATCAAAAATTGATTTGGGTAAGAAATTTTATAAAATAAACTGATTGTTAAGAGAGAAGTGCAATGGAGGCTTCTTAATAACGATCAAGCAGAATCTTAGAAACATGGGTCAGGCGAGTACAGTCACCCCACTACTCCCACTACGAAGCTTCTTCAAAGCTTCCCTAGGTTACAACAAGGCTTTAGATCGTCTAAAAGAGATCTGAGATTTATTAGATTGGTAGAATACAGTTTCTAGCCTAATCTATTATATGTTGATGATCTTGAATGGATTCAAGGATTAGAAGTGAAGAATAATGAGCCGTCCAATGGGTTCTCGTGCTCAATGCAAAGGTAGAGTCCCTATTATTTATCTATATTGAGATATTTGTATCTTACATTATTGTTTTTTTCTCATTTCTATTTTCTTTATATACATCTCATGTAATTAATGCAGGGCTTTTCTCCTATATAAGAGAACCCTAGGATCTCATCTAATGCATTCTCTTCTTTTCTCCTAACATGGTATCGGAGCAACGGTCCTAGACCGAGATTCCCATGTCCCACCAAAACCCTACCCTACCCGCCGCCCCCAACCCCCGCCGCCGGCCCCGCCATCTTCCCCGGTTCCGACGCCGCCCTCCCCTGCGCACTGCACATAGGCGCACTGCATCTGCATGTGCACCTGCACGTGTACCAATGCGTGCACCTACGCATCTGTGCGCGCACCTGCGCTCCTGTGCACATGTGCGCCTGCGTCTGTGCATCTGTGGTTGCACATGCTCCTGAGAACCTGCACGTTGTCCTCGTGCACCACTACGCATTGCGGCTGCACCATCTTCTTTGGGGCAATATTCAGCCACTGATGTAGACCAACACGGTCTGATTTCATCCGGAAATAGTGATTTTCGACGTATAAATCACTGTTTCTGATCCTAGACTACAACAATGATCGAATAGGATGGTTGTATGAGTCTACACATACAACCTCTCCTCCATATGATTGTGTAGACACGCTCATAGTAGTCTACTTCCCAGTTTGTTCTGGATTTTTTTGCCATTTGTTTATCATGTCGGAGAACAAGGGTGACGTGTTTTCATCATCCAGTGCCTTCAATGGCCCGGCTCCCATCATAAGATGGATGGGACCAACTACGAGTTGTGGTCCATGCCATTTCGCACCCTGATGCAGTGCCATAACAAGGAGCACATTCTGACGAATTCAGAGCCTGCGGACAAGACTGGGGCTAATGCTTCTTGGAAGCAAGACGATGCCTATGCTCGTATTTGGCTCTCCGGGACACTCACCACGGAGATTGCCAACGATATTGTCAATCAACCCACAACAAAGTCTATGTGGGACATCTTAGCAGACACATACGAGTAGGCAAAGAATGAGATCAAGATTCTTCAGCTGCAGTATGATATTTTCTCGACCAAGCAGAATGGTCGATCACTTCATGCCTACTTCTCACATCTTAGAGGCATGTTTGAGCGACTGCACAGCTTCATGCATATTACTACCAGCACTGAGCAGCAGCAGGCATATCGGAATGCCACTATGATAGGAGTCTTTCTGCCATCTATTGACTCTGAGTATGATATAACATGTACTCAATTACTGACTGGAGAGACAATACCTCTAATGGAGGAGGCCTACAAGAGATTGAGTAGTATCACTACCTCATCTACTACCACGACCCAGACTCCCTCTGCTCTGGCATCCTCTCGTGGCAGGGGGGACTTCACAGTTTTGCGAGCGCGGACCTCGTAGTCGAGGAGGACGTCAATGTGTCCCATGTTCTCACTGCCACTGTCCTGGTCATTCCGAGGAGACATGCAATCAGAAGCATGGATATCATGTGTCTGCCCGTGTTGTTGAGCAGACAGAGCTACTTTTGCCCATGCTCATGATGCATGCTTTGATATTGTTTCCAGATTATGAGAGATGATTAGCACTCCTACCACTTCAGTTGTAGGTTCGTCAAATGTAGCAGCTACTTCTAGAGCTTCGTCCAGTTCATCAGGTATTGCTTATGAAATAATGAAATTACCAGTTATAGCAGTTCAGATTTGACTGATTGGATTATGGATTCTGGAGCATCACATCATATGTGTGGTGATCGAGAACGGTTCAGCTCTTAAAGGTCTATCTTTCCTGGTAGATCTGTAGTAATTGCTAATGGGGTTCGTCTACCAATTGTTGGTCGGGGGAGATTATTCTAGCTCCTTCTATGCATCTGCAGAATGTTTTATATGCTCCAGAATTTCAAATGAAACTTTTGTCTAGTAGTCAAATTACAAAAGATTTACATTGTCGTGCCATATTTGATCCATCTTCTCTTTTGTTTCAGGACATACTCACGGGCAGGGTAATTGGATGTGGTCGTGAGTAGAGAGGAGTGTACAAGCTTGTCCTACCACCATGTGCTGGGCTGCTACTATTCCTTCAAAATCTGTTTCTCCTTTCATGTGGCATCTTCGCTTTGGACACCTCCCTCTATAGAAGAAGTGTCATGTTCTACTGCAGATCTCTACTCGTGCTACCTTGGACTGTGGAGCCCGTCAGCATGGGAAGCACCATCGTTCTTCTTTTCTGAGTCGTCGGAGTCGTCATAGTAGTCAGTCATTTGAGTTATTTCATTTTGATATTTGAGGTTCTAGTTGTGTTCCCAATCATCAGGGACACCATTTTTATATAGTTGTTATGGATGATTTCTCGAGATTATCTTGGGTGTTCTTCTTGAAACATAAGTCTGAAGTGGGTACTATCATTAAATCTTTTCTTATTGAGGTCAAGAATATCTTTTCTACTAATGTGAAATTTGTTCGTACTGACAATGCCTTGGAATTTTCGACCTTACAATTATTTGAATTTTTTCGATCTCTTAGTATTGTTCATCAGACCTCTTGCACTTATATTCTAGAGCAGAATGGTGTGGCTGAACGCAAACACCATAATCTTCTGGATGTCACGAGGACCCTTTTGATTAAGAGTCAAGCTCCTCATTCTTTCTGGGATGATGTTGTTCTCATTACTTGCTACTTGGTGAAGCGCATGCCGTCCACTATTCTTGGAGAAAAAGGTTCCCTTCTCGATTGTGTTTCCCGAAAAGGACATATTCTCCCTTACTCCCAGAGTTTTTAGGTATGTGGCTTTTTTCCACAATTTCACTCCTGGATGTGACAAGCTCTCACCTAGAGCTATCAAATGTGTCTTTGTTGGTTATTCCCGTACCCAGAAAGGGTATAGATGTGTTGATCTTGTAGGACGAAGATATTATGTTAGTGTTGATATCACATTTTTTGACTTTATTATGTACTTTTCTCCTACAAGTGACAGGTTGTTTAACGTTGTTTCTGGTGAGGACGTTTTTGTTCCTCCACCTCCATTATCTCCACCATATGCACCCCATGTTGAGTCTCAGTCATCTCCACCTCCACCTCCGCCTACCCTGACGCAGTTCCTACCACAGTTTTACATTTGCAGATCTTTTACTTGCCCCTCTGCTCATGTGCCTTCCCCATCATCCAGCACGCCTTAGGTATATAATGAGCACATTGTTTCTACTGAAGGCACTGGAGATTTGAATGTTACACAGGATACTGCACAGGATGAGTTGATACCAGAGAACAGAGAGATTGATGACCTCGATTTACCTATTACCTTAAGGAAGCCACGTCGCCAATGTGCCATTTATCCTCTCATTGCGCATGTTTCATTGGACCATCTTTCAGAGGAGTACAAGAGGTTTATTGTGGGACTCTCTGTTGTTAATATCCCGCGAACATATCAGGAGGACATACAGGATAGTAGGTGGCGACTTGCCATGGAGGAGGAGATGGGTACTTTGCAGTCGCGTGGTACATGAAGCATTGTTACTACTCCTCCAGGTGCCTCTGTTGTGGGATGCAAATAGATCTTTACGGTGAATACACGGGCAGATGACTATGTGGATCTCTACAAGGCAAGGCTTGTGGCACATGGGTTCACCAAAACTTATGGGTTGGACTATCAGGATACCTTCTCTTCAATGGCCAGACACTCGACACTTCGCATTCTTCTATCAGTTGTTGTTTCACGGGACTGGCCTCTTTACCAACTTGATGTGAAGAATGCATTTTTATATGGTGATCTACAGGAGGAGGTATATATGCAGCGGCCACCAGGGTTTATTACTAAGGGGGAGTCTCAGAAGGTGTGTAGGCTTCATAAGGCAACATACGGCCTGAAGCAGAGTCCGAGAGCTTGGTACTAGAAGCTATCGAAGTTGATAGAGCAACAAGGGTTTGTGCGGTCTATTGCGGACCACTCACTTTTTGTTCAGAGGACACAGAGAGGTACTGTTGCTATTCTTGTCTATGTTGTTGATGATATTATTGTCACAGGGGATGATGAGAAGGGATTTAGGCTGCCAAGGGGTTCCTAGGTCAGCAGTTTCTGACTAAGGACCTTGGCAATCTTCGATACTTCTTTGGATTAGAGTTCGCCAGGAACCAGCGTGGTCTTGTGATGACCCAGAGGAAGTTTGTGACGGATCTTCTTTTAGAGACAGGTATGACAGGGTGCAAGCCTGCTACTACCCCTATGGATCCGAGTATGAGATTATATGATGATGACACTGAGGAGGTAGATAAGAGATATAGAAAGCTTGTTGAGAAGCTCCTATATGCCATTATCACCAGACCGGATATATCTTTTGTTGTGAGCAAGGTTAGCCAGTTCATGGAGCAGCCCAGGAAGGTTCATATGGATGCAATCTACATGATCTTGAGATATTTGAAGACTTCACCTGGTTCTGATCTTATATTCAGCAGAGATACATCTCTTAAGGTGACAACTTGTTTAGATGCAGATTATGCAGGTTGCCCTAGAGAAAGGAAGTCTACTTATGGCTTTGTTATTTTCGTTGGGAGCTCTCTCGTATAATGGAAAAGCAAGAAGTAGACAGTGGTTGCTAGATCTAGCGCAGAATCTGAATAAAGGGTCATGGCACAGGGAAGCGCAGAGATGATGTGGGTTAGATCTGTGTTGACGGATCTTGCTCTTGAGGTTTCTCTTCCCATGCAGCTTTTATGTGGCAATCAAGCGGCTCTATTTATTGCAAATAACCTTGCATTTCATGAACAGACCAAGCATATAGAGGTAGATTGCCATTACACTAGAGACATGATCCAGAAAGGTCTCATATCCACCTCCCATGTTGCTACTTGATGCAAACGGGCTTCGGCGACGGCGAATAAAATAATAATATATTTTTTTGGTGGATATTTGGTGGAAGAATAGATGGGTTGAGAAGAGAAGTACTCGTCGGTAACGAGGGATTGAAGGAGGAGAACCGCGAAGATTGCGTGGCGGGAGAAGGGAGATAAGAGAGAGAGGGATAAATTGAGATCAACTCAAATTTTCATTCATAATGGACTGACTAAAACTGATGGACTACCCTCTCTTTATATAGGAGAGAGGGTTTACAAAAATAGTAAATAATCAAATTACAACTAATTTAATCCTAATTGACCACTAACTAACTTAATTGGACTCTAATTATTTAATTGACCAACAATTATAATTAAACTCTACGAAATCAACGTTGAGATCACATGCGATCTCGATTATTAAATTAGACCCAAAAAACGTAAATAAAATTGATAACTATCTAATTAAATAAATGTGGCCCCATAATTTGGGGTCACGCTGCATCAACTCTCCACCGCTTTAAAAATTCGGCTCCTGACGAATTGCGTGAACTGCAGGCTCGGCGGCTTTAATTATCTTCTGGAAGAACATGTGGGGCGTGAACGGCGGAATCCATGTGCGGGCGGGAGAGGTGTGGCCACCGTGGTCGAAAAACATATGCGGGGCGTACGGTGGCGTCGTCTCGATCGTCGTCTTCTTCCCATGGTGCTCAAAGAATTGATGCGGCATGGAGAATATGGCCCTTGAATAATCCATGATGAAATAATAGCACAAAGAGAGGAGAAGGGGAGATGTGTCCACAAGGTAGAGCCATGGGGTCCTTATATAAGAACAACCCAAGATCCTAGTCCTATTTGAATAAGGACAGTCCCCATAATCCTGATTTTCATCCCTTCTTTTTAAAAATTTTCGCCACCAGGGGTAGGGGTGCAATTTTCGTACCCCTTCATTTTCCTTCACATTTCCCTTGCTTTTGTTCTCTATGCAAATAGGGCTTTTTGGGCATTGATTTTTGCAATCTTCCCAATTATCTTTCCAATCCCACATTCCAGGGGGATGAAATCCCGTAGACTGCGGCCCTTTGGTTAGGGCTGGCGTTATAGGCGCGCGGTTGGAGGAGACACCGGAGGCGCGACTTGGGGCGGTGGCCTTGCGATGGTGCCGCCTGGGCGGTGCCTCTGGGCCCACTCGAGAGGACGCGCACGCGGGACGACCTGGGGGGCGGCGTCGAGCGGCGTCGTGGTGCGGGCGAGGGGCTAGAGCTGGTGGGGAAGGGTTGATGGCGGGGTGGCGTGCAAAGGGCAGGAGGGGAGGGGTCGCCTGCGAGGTGGTGCGCCTGGAAGCGGGGAGGCGGCGCTGGGCGAGGCAGCGGGGAAAGGGGTGGGTTGGATGCGGGTAGAGGGGAAGGGAGGGGATGGGAGAGGGGGCGGCGATGTTTATCCCGCGAGGGTGGTAGTGCAGAGCGACGCGGGGTTGGCGATGGCGGCCTGGAAGGGAGGATGGCCGAGGGGCGCGGCGACCACGGGGCGAAGGGCTGGTGCGCGTGACTGCGCGCGGTGCGGAGGGAGGGTTTCGGCGCTGGATGGGGTGGCTGTAGGAGAGTGGGGTTGGTGCGGAAGGGGAAAAGGAGACGAGATGGAGGGGAATCAGCGGCTGGGGGGGGCTCGGCAGGGTGAGAAGGGAAGGGGGAGTTACCTGGGGTGGTGGGAATGGTGCCGGCGTGGTCGGAGGGGGCCGCGGGGCCGATTCCGGCGACGGCGTTGGGTCTGAAATTGCCGGGACAGCCACTGTTATTGCGAAGAACTCGACATTTTGGCCTTCTTTATCCGCAGGGTCTTCATCGAATATGGGTCCTATGTCCTCCTTGTCTTGTTCAACGATTGTATCACAAGAATCGACAATAGGGCTGAGAATACCTTCGTTTTCATGGCTGAAATCGTCTTGAACTGCGGGCACAATGTTCTGATTTCGGTTGTCGACCGGTGAATCTTCGTCGATTTGAGCGCCCAACCATTCGTGCACCTTAATGCATGCGATAAGACGTTGATGGAACTTTTTTGAGCGACGCGAACCACGAGACGGGCGGCGGAGACCGAATTTCGCACTCCAATAGTCGATCGGATCGTCGAATCGTAGGAACGATTCGAAATCCATGCTCTGATACCAATTGATGCAAACGGGCTTCGGCGACGGCGAATAAAATAATAATATATTTTTTTGGTGGATATTTGGTGGAAGAATAGATGGGTTGAGAAGAGAAGTACTCGTCGGTAACGAGGGATTGAAGGAGGAGAACCGCGAAGATCGCGTGGCGGGAGAAGGGAGATAAGAGAGAGAGGGATAAATTGAGATCAACTCAAATTTTCATTCATAATGGACTGACTAAAACTGATGGACTACCCTCTCTTTATATAGGAGAGAGGGTTTACAAAAATAGTAAATAATCAAATTACAACTAATTTAATCCTAATTGACCACTAACTAACTTAATTGGACTCTAATTATTTAATTGACCAACAATTATAATTAAACTCTACGAAATCAACGTTGAGATCACATGCGATCTCGATTATTAAATTAAACCCAAAAAACGTAAATAAAATTGATAACTATCTAATTAAATAAATGTGGCGCCATAATTTGGGGTCACGCTGCATCACTACTAGAGATGAGACGGCTGATATTTTCACCAAGGATCTTGCTAAAAGTCCATTTCAGAGGTGTTGTTCCAAGCTGAGCATGATAGGTATATATGCTCCATCTTGAGGGGGTGCTGAGATATTTGTATCTTACATTATTGTTTTTTTCTCATTTGTATTTTCTTTATGTACCTCTCATGTAATTAACCCAGGGCTTTTCTCTTATATAAGAGAGCTCTAGGGTCTCATCTAATGTATTCTCTTCTTTTCTCCCAACATTCTACGTTGGAGTTCTTGATGCATGCTTGTATTGCTTGTTATAATCTGGAGCTTATACACGTTTTATAGTAATTTAAATGCATAATTTTATTATTGAATAGAGTTTTTCATTAGCTTCTCGCTGCTGCCAGTGGCTAGTAGCGGACAAATGATTGGTTGAATCCAATGGTCATTCAACTGGTCAATCTAGCTACTCCAGGACCAATCGAATCATGCTCAGTCATGGTTGAAAAGCCATACTCTGAGGGGAGGGCTCACAAATATGTGAGTAGACTAATAACCTTGTGAGCCTTCATTTTCCGTCTTTATTAAGATTGAATAACTTCTGTTTTCCTTCCAGTGGGCTTGCATATTTGTAAGTCAAATGAAAGCCCGATCAGTCAACTGACCAAAGTTTCAGTAGACCGATGTGTGTTCTGCTCACGTTTATCCATTTCTCTTGAGTTTTATGAAGGTTTTCTTATTATATGCTAATCTTATGACATGCAAGTTGATTTATGTAGTTATAAATCTACTTCCATAACTTATATTTAGGGTTGAGCATTGTACATGGCTGACCAGATTCAATCCAAAATCTGGCAAGCATAACCCAGCCCAAACCTATTCCAAAAATTAAATGGGCATTCTTTGGGCCATTAGAGCCAAAATAGGTTCTCAGGCCATGTTCAATCATAATAAGGCCTATACCCAAAAGCCCAATAGCACATCCCATTTGAGGGCTCGTTTCAAGGCCTATTAGCATGGCTCATCTTTTAGCCCATACCTAACTCATTTTCCTTCCCTCCAAAAGAAAACTATTAAAAAATAATAACCCCACATTTTCCTCCCTCTCATTCTCTCGAATCTCTCCCGTTTTCCTTCTCCTGATCAAATTCTTTCCACCAACACTCCCTTTGTTCATGGTTTTCCCTAGCAAAGTACCCACCACCTTGCTAGATATCTAGCAGCCCAGCCCCCTCATGGTCTCTCTCCGTGCATCCCATCTCCCTACACCCCACTAACACTTTCGCACATCCTAACATGCCCAGTCCCTATCTCCCATGATGTCTTGCCTTATAGTTTTTTTGAAACCAAAGCACTTCGGGGGATACACGCCATGGTGTTCGCCCCAAATCTTATTTAAAAACGATGAAGAAGACAAGGAGGGAAAGTTTTACAAATCTTATAAGTCTTGCCTTATAGTTGCGATGAGAGAAAGGCCTTTATCTCAATCTATTATATCGATCTTTCCCTCTGACAAGTGTCATTAGTGTTTTGTTTGTTTTGGATCATGTGTGTGGATTGATGATGTAGTGGAGGGAAATTCGCCCAAGCTGTATGCTTGGAATCTTATTCATCACGAACGGCGAACTTTATTTTTTTAGTTAAGTATCGTGAAGAAGATGCCTTTTCAAAAGGTAGCTTTCGTTTTAGCCAAAGCCGCCTTTTGAAAAGGAGGCTCTTGTCTAATACCTTTAGAACGCCCAACCCCTCTCCCCCCTCCCTCGTCCTGTACTTCAGCTTCTTCTGTTTCTGTCGCCCATATCCTTCCTCTCTGCACCCCCACTCATGCCCACCTCCTTTCTCCTCTTCACCGCCCACAGACATTACCGTCGACGCCTCCTCCACCTGGATCATCCACCTCCGTCGACGCCTCCTCCACCTGGGCCATTCTCCTCCATTGGCGCCTCCTTCAACAGTAACATAAGGTGCAGTTTTGCATCTCTTCACCCATAGTGTTTGCTTAGTTCGTGGTTGTGTTATATGATTTTGCAGCTCTTCACCCATGGCATTTACCCTAGTTTATGGTCCTTGCTCCCATGTGTGCAATGTCATGTCGCATTTGAATGTGGACGTGGAAGAGTACGTGGGCCCATGGTACTCATGGAGTGTCCAAGAAAAAATTTACTGTGGCATTTTCTTTCCAATTGACGATAAGGATAAGTGGCCCAAATTCCATCATGAGATTATAATTCCCAACCCAACTAGATTGGGGAAATAAGGTAGATCGAAGTCTAAACGCATCCACAATGAGATGGATCTGAGGGAGCCGGTTGTTCATCCACAATGTGGATCATGTCACTTAGAGGGTCATAATGTCAGAAATTGATGACATTCCACCAACAACACAAATAAGTGTGGTCTATGCAGTGGGGAAGATCACAATAGGAGGAAATGGTTAAATAGAAATTTACATGGTAGGTTTTATAAATATTTTATCGATATTTTAAGTTTTTGAGTACTTTTAAATCTTGTCATAATTAGATTCCATTGATATTGTAATGCAGATGGAGCTGAGCCCAGTTGACCATTCAGTTCTTCGCCAGCAGTGCGGGCACCGTTCACATGTTGTATGGTCAGGGGATGTAAGTATTGAAACCTTTCTCAAGTAATGTTACGCATTTGCATACTAATTTTTTCCCATCTTACATTTCCGAGACCTCCGAAGGCAGATTAAATGGCACAAAAGCCGAATTTGCTCTATTTACCTGCAAACCAGACAGGTTCCCAAAAATATCAAGCAACGCCTTCACCGCCCTGCATTCCTCAGCCTCTCCTTCAACAAAGAACAAAGTGTCATCCACGTATTGCAGCACTGGTACCGAGTACTCTCCTCTAGTGTGTCCTTTAAAAGAACCGCCTTCCTCTGACAGGACCGATATCGTAACCAAGCCGTCAGCTGCCAAGACAAAAGAAGGGGAGCTAAAGGGCATCCCTGTCTCACCCACGTTGTGGCTTGAAAAAACCCCCTTCCCGCTTACCATTTACCAGAACCGATAAAGAGGAGGTTGTGATGCACCTCTTCATCCAATCCACCCATATCTCCGGGAAACACCTCTTTATCAGCGATGGTAACGGAGAAAATATGTTAAGGATGTTCTACAAGAGACAGGGATGTTAGGGGTTAAGCCAACATCTATTCCTATGGACTCCAATGCATGGATGTCTGAAGATTCGCAATTCCGATGCAAAACAGTACATGTGTCTGTGGGAAAGCTCATGTATGTTACCATTACTGGGATAGATATCTCATTTGTTGTTAACCAAGCAAGTCAGTTCATAGAGAAACCATGCGGAGTATACTGGGAGGCATTGTTTATTACTATTAGATATTTGAAACCTGCTCCAGGGAAAGGCCTATTATATACATGTAGAAAAATACTTGATATTATGGTGGGTGCCCTAATGATAAGAAGTTTACTACTAGTTATTCCACCTACCTTCATGGTAACCTAGTCATATGGAGAAGTAAAAAGCAAAAAGTAGTTGCCAGTTCCAGTGCAGAATCTGAATACGAAGCAATAGCCCAAGCCACAACTTAATTAATGTGGATCAAATATGTGGAAGTAGATTGCCACTGTGCAAGGGATATAATTCAGCAAGAAAACATCAAGACGGAGTCGGTCAGTTCAAAAGAACAAACATCTAATGTTTGTACCAAGCCTCTCACTTGATCCCTATTCTCCAGATGTATCTCCAAGCTGAGCATGATGGACATCTATGCTCCGGCTTGAGGGGGTATTGGAGTATATTTTGTTTTGCAAACATTTATTCACAAGTCTGTGGGTATAATTGTAACAGTTTCAGTAACCCTACTCCTTTCCATATAAGGGATAAATATTCAATGAGAAAAGATAGTAAATTTTTTCCCACTATGTGAATTCGCACAATAACAAAATTTGTGCAGTTAGCTTGAAGCTAGGTCAAAAGCAAGAAAGCTATTGGACCTAGAATACGCTCAAGCTTAAGGAGACAAAAAAGAAGCTCAAGCTTAAGGGAAGAAGAAGCTCAAAGGACTTCAAAAACTCCAGCTCCAACTCAAAGAAGAAGTTGAAGACTTTTCTTTTATTGAGTATTGCATAATGTTATTATCTTAGTTTATAAAGAATCTTAAAGAGCACCATACATCTTGCATTTCAAACCTTTGATTTTGATTGTTAGGTCAAAAAGTCAAGCTAATCGATCAGCCTTCATGTCCTAATTGATCATCTCTAATTGACCAAATTTCTTGACTGATCAATCATCCTTAGTTGGTCACCTTCTTGTTATGATTGATCAATTTTCAAATTTCAACGTTAACCTAGCGTTCACTGAATGATTGATCATCTTGTTTCTCTGATCGATCGCTTTTTAAACTATAATCAATTAACCTTTTTACATGACCGACCAACCCTTTTTACATGATCAATCATATCAGTCTGATCGATCATATTTTTTGCCTGATCAACCATATGGTAGTTCAGGAGATTTTTTTCTTGCCATTTTCTACCTCTAACGACTATACAAAATCTAGGCTTATATATAGGATCTTGGACCTTATTTTTCCAATACACAACAAAGAATACAAGACTTTTCTCTTTATTCCCCACTCTATTCTCAGAGAAAAAGTTCTAAAAGCTATTTTCTGATTTGTTATTCACGCTTATAGCAATGAAGCTATGCAATCATCTTACGAGCAAGATCCTCGCTCTGTAAGATCATTCTGGTTTTACCTCATTTTTTATTACATATTTATCTTTGATATTGAGGTTGTTAGGTTTCGATTAACTATATTACGGTTGTAAGTTGTCCGCGTAAATAGCTTGTTGTAATAAGCAACTCAGGTTAGTGGAAAGACTCATATGGGTCAGGTTGAAAGCTCGAGTCGAGAGACTTTGCACATGGTCTTTACCAAGAGGGTTTCCACGTTAAATACATGTGTACTTGTGGTTTTATTGTTTATATTGTGATTAAAAGTGCTACACAACATTGTGTTTGTCTTGAGATTATTGTGATTACAGCAATCTAGGTCATACAATCTGATCCACTCCCGTATCCCAATGGTGAACGAAGTTTCCAACAATTTGGACCTAATGACTATAGTCTTGTTTGCCCATAATTTTGCCTCTGTGACTTCGACCTTGGGACTTACCTGAGTAAAATAAATAAATTCATCGTACAACATCAATTCACCGTTATTTAGATGTGGGGTTTTTCACTTAATATTCAACCATAACAATTCGACACTCTTGTAATTGGATAATTTATGGTAATCAATATGATCTAAGAGTGTATTATCTATCATATTTCTCTATAAGCAAGCATGTCACCATAATCGTGCATGTCAAAATTAAAAGTAGTGACTCAGGGATACAAGGGAAGGGAGTGTGCACTTACCTTCGTTTGGATCAATCCCCAAGTTGGATGAGACCAACTACCCCCAAATGGTTGTGAATGTTCATGATGATCGTGTGAGGATACGAAAAGAAGCATATTTTTCTTGAGTTAGAGCTTGTTGTTAAGACAAGCAACTATGCCACATAGGAGAATGATGATGCGATGGTGAGCTCATGGATCATAGTCGGCATCATAGATCGAATTACAAACTACTCACAACATACGAACTTTTATGAAAGTTACATATTGACAAGAGAAGAACTCCAGTAGCATGTTTCAGACATACTTTAATATGATGAATCTCAAGCAAGCAAGATGTCCCCTAACTGAGTATTTGAGTTCAAACAATATAATATTTGAGTTCAAGGATATACCTTCCCTACATAGAAGGAATATCGCTACTACTTGAAAATTATGGTATTTCATGCAGAATTTGACATGACTATGTTTTTTCTTCAAGACGAGATGATTATTGTCGTCGCTACTCTGCCACCATTAAGGAGGCCTACAACACTCTATCATCTAATTGTTTCTTCCACAACACTACTATTGAGGATGTTGTGGCCCATATATGGGTCGTGATCGCTCCATACCTGGTTGAAGATGCTACAACAACAACAAAACCTTTTTCCCACAATTGAAGATGCAACACTATTCAAAATATATTCTGCTACAAAACATGGCACTTTGAGGTTATCTAATACAACGTGCATGGCTATCCAACTCATACTGCTTGAGTTGTCACTACTAGGGGTGATGGATAGTCTGTGGTAGTCCCAAAAGGTAACTTTGATGATTTCATGCAGTGTCTAAAAAGGTTCTATCTTGGAGACGCTATGCACATACCAATAGTATCTATGTTGGCTCACAACAACAACAAAAAAGCCTTTTCCCACAATTAGGTAGGGTCAGCTATATGGATTTTTTGGCCCCATTCAGATATGTTTTGGGTCATTCTCGGAATTAAATCCAAATAACTAAGATCCCTTTGAATAGTCTAATTTTAGCATTTCTTGGGCTTTCTTCATCCTCTCTTAACCGGCTCAACATCCTAAATCTTACATCTTATAACTAGTGCATCAACCGACCTCCTTTGTAAATGGCCAAACCATCTTAAGTGGTTTTCTCTCATCTTATCCTCTATCAGAGCTACACCAACTTTCCTTCTGATCATATCATTTCGAATTCGATCTTTTTGTGTATCACCACACATCCACCTTAGTATTTTTGTTAAGATATTTGTCTCTCACATTATTGTTTCTCTCATTTCTATTTTCTTGATGTATCTCTCATGTAATTAACACAGGGCTTTTCTCCTTTATAAGAGAGCCCTAGGGTCTCATCTAATACATTCTCTTCTTTTTCTCCTAACATGGTATCGGAGCAACGGTGAGGAAAATTCCTCCGGGAAGTATATTTTGAAACATATTGGCTCTATGCCATCGATAATATTTTTTTGTTATGTACCATATGTTGACATTCAAAATTGTTCAAATTATAGAGGTATCAAGCTGATGAGTCACACTATGAAAATTTGGGAGCGTGTGATCGAGAGAAGGTTGAGGCAAGTTTCCAACGTCAAAGAAAACCAATTCGGATTCATGCCAGGTCACTCAACTATTGAAGCCATCCATTTGTTGAGGAGAACAATGGAGATTTATAGAGCTAAAAGGAAGAACCTCCACATGATCTTTATTAATTTGGAGAAGGCTTATGATTCTGTCCCACGAGAGATATTGTGGAGAGTTTTGGAGAAGAGATAAGTGCATGTCCTATACATTAACCTCATAAAGGACATGTATGATAGGGCTTTATCTTGTGTAAAGACCCCGTCTGGGAAGACTGGCTATTTTGACATCAACATTGGTTTACATCAAGGTTCAGCATTGAGTCCATTTCTTTTTACTTTGATTATAGATGAGTTGACAAGTCACATTCAGGATGAGTTACCTTGGTGTATGTTATTTGCTGATGATATTGTGTTGATTGACGAGACTAAAGATGGAGTAAATGAGAAGTTTGAGGTCTAGAGACATGAGTTTGAGAGTAAAGGATTTCGTATAAGTAGGGCTAAGACAGAATATAACCTTTGATGGAAGCAATGGTGAAGAAATTGAGGTGAAGATTGGTGATGATAACATTCGAAGAGAGATTCTTTTAGATATCTGGGATCTATTTTGCAACATGATGGGGAAATTGATCGAGATGTTACTAATAGAATAAATGCAGGTTGGCTAAAGTGGAGAGGAGCCTCTGTTGTTCTCTGTGATAAGAAAATTCCTTTAAAAATTAAAGGAAAGTTTTACAAAGCAACTGTGAGACCTGCTATGCTCTATGGATCTGAATGGGCCTGTGAACCATAGACATGTGCAGAGAATGGCTATAGCAGAAATGAAAATGCTAAGGTGGATGTGCGGACACACACGTAAAGATCGGATTCGGAATGATGCAATCAGAAAGAAAGTTGGTGTTGCTCCGTCGAGGATAAGATGCGAGAAAACCGCTTAAGATGGTTTGGTCATTTGCAAAGAAGATCAGCTGATGCACCAGTTAAGAGATGCGAGTGTTGGGATGTTGAGCCGACTAAGAGAGGGCGGGAACGGCCCAAGAAGTGTTGGAAAAAGACCATACGAAGGGATCTTTGTTTTGTGGATATAAGCCCGGGATTAACCCAAGATATATCTGAATGGAGGCGAAGAATCCATGTAGCCGACCCTACTTAATTGTGGGAAAAGGCTTTGTTGTTATTGTTGTATGTATCGTATGTAAGCCGCCTCTTGAAGAGGCGTCTTTGATTTTAGCCAAAGCCGTCTCTTCAAGAAGCGGCTCTCACTGGTATGTGCCACAAAAACTCCAAGGGGAAAGCCGCCTCTTGAAGAGGCGGCTTTGGTTTTAGTCAAAGCCGCATCTTCAAGAGGCGTCTTTCACTTGTATGTAACACATGAAAACTTTAAGGACAAAGCCGCCTCTTGAAGAGGCAGCTTACCTACGGTACATAACAAAAAAAATATTGGCGACCGTATATGGCCAATATGTTTGGAAATATACCTCCGGGATGATTTTTTCTCGAGCAACGGTCCTAGACCCAGTTTCTTGTATCCCACCAACCTAACCCTACATGCCCCCCATTCTCCCATCGCCGTTGCCGGTCCCCAACCCCTGTCGTTGCAGCCCTGGGCTGCCTAGTCTGCCCCCACGTGCAGCCCAGCACCGCCCAGGGGCTGCCGTCGGGCTCTCCCTTGCCGCCAGGGGCTGCCAAACAGCAGCCTACCGACCCGCGGTGGCCGACGTGACTGGACCGATCACTCCCAATGCCAGTTCGGACCCACCTTCGTGTTCTTTTTGTAGTTTGGTCATTTTTGCCGGCCGCTAAGGTCTGATTTTGTTCGGGTTTCGTGATTTTTCACATATAAATAACGTCTTCCAACTCTAAACCACAATAAAATGTAGTGAGGATGGTTGTATGGGTCTACAGATACAATCGATCCTCTATATGATTGCGTAGACTCATTCGGATCAATCTACTCCTCAGTTTGTTCCAAGTTTCGGAGTTCTTATTACAATGTCAGAGAACAAGGGTGACATCTTCTCATCGTCTAGTGTCTTCAAGGGCCCGGCTCCCATCGTGAAGATGGATGGGACCAACTACGAGTTGTGGTCCATGTAGTTTCGCACCCTTATGCAGTGCCATAACAAGGAGCATATTCTGAAGGATTCAGAGCTGGCAGACAAGACTGGGGCCAATGCTTCTTGGAAGCAAGACGATGCCTATGCTCGCATTTAGCTCTCCGGGACACTCACCATGAAGATTGCCAATGATATTGTCAATCAACCCACAACAAAGGCTATGTGGGACTTCTTAGCAGACACATACGGGCAGGCAAAGAATGAGAGCAAGATTCTTCAGCTGCAATATGATATTTTCTCAACCAAGCAGAACGGTCGACCTCTTCATGCCAACTTCTCATATCTTAGAGGCATGTTTGAGCGACTGCACAGCTTCATGCCTATTACTACCAACACTGAGCAACATCAGGCATATCTGAATGCCACTATCACAAGAGTCTTTCTGTCATCTCTTGACTCTGAGTACGATGCAACATGTACTCGACTATTGACTGGAGAGACGATACCTCCAATGGAGGAGGTCTACAAGAGATTGAGTAGGATCGCTACCTCATCTACTACTACAACCCATACTCCATCTACTATGGAAGCCTCTCGTGGAAGTGGGGACTTCACAGTTTCGTGGGTGCAGACCTTGTGGTCCAGGAGGAGGACGTCAACGTGGCCCGTGTTCACATTGTCACCGTCCCAGTCATTCTGAGAAGACATGCTATCTGAAGCATGGATATCCTGCGACTGCCCGTGTTGCTGAGCAGACCAAGCCTACTTCTACCCCTGCCCATGATGCACGCTTTGATGATATTGTTTCTAGATTACGAGAGATGATGAGAACTCCTACCACTTCAGCTACAAGTTCTTCAGATCTAGCAACTACTGCCAGAGCTTTGTCTCGTTCATCAGGTGTTGCTTATGCGCTTACCAGTTGTAGCAGTTCAGATTTGACTAATTGGATTAGGGATTCTGAAGCATCACATCATATTTGTGGCGATCAGGCACAGTTCAATTCTTTCAGGTCTATCACTCCTGGTAGATCCGTGGTGATTGCTAATGGGGTCCATCTACCCATTGTTGGTCAGGGGGAGATTGTTCTAGCTCCTTCTATGCTTCTGCAGAATGTTTTATATGCTCCAGACTTTCAGATGAATCTTTTGTCTATTAGTCAAATTACAAAAGATTTACAATGCCGTGCCATATTTGATCCCTCTTCTCTTGTGTTTCAGGACATACTCACGGGCAGGGTGATTGGATGTGGCCGTATCAATGGAAGGCCGTATCCCGATATGTCGGCGATATATCGGTATCGACAGGTCACCGATATATCGCCGATATGTCCGATATCGGGTATCAACAGGCAAAAAAGGCGAGCTGAATCCCGATGTCGGCGATATATCGCCGATATATCAGCGATATATCGGTATCGACATGGTACCGATATCGATACCGATATCGATATGTCCTTCCATGGGCCGTAAGCAGAAAGGATTGTATAAGCTTGTTCTACCACCATGTGTTGGGGCTGCTACTATTCCTTCAGGATCTGTTTCTCCTTTCATGAGGCATCTTCGCTTTGGACACCTTCCTCTACATAAGATGTGTCACGTTCTACCTCAGATCTCTACTCGTGCTACCTTAGATTGTGAAGCCTGTCAGCTTGGAAAGCACCATCGTTCTTCTTTTCCGAGTCGTTAGAGTCGTCATAGTAGTCAGTCATTTGAGTTGTTTCATTTTGATATATGGGGTCGTAGTCATGTTCCCGATCATCAGGGACATAGTTTTTATATGGTTGTTATGGATGATTTTTCTAGATTATCTTGGGTGTTCTTGTTGAAACATAAGTCTGAAGCGGGTGATATCATTAAATCTTTTCTTATTGAAGTTAGGAATAACTTTTCTACTAATGTGAAATTTATTTGTACTGATAATGTCTTGGAGTTTTCCACCTTACACTTATCCAAATGTCTCCGATCTATTGGTATTATGTATCAAACCTCTTGTGCTTATACTTCACAGCAGAATGGTGTGGCTGAACGCAAACATCGTCATCTTCTGGATGTCACGAGGAACCTTTTGATTCAGAGATGAGCTCCTCATTCTTCCTGGGGTAATGTTGTTCTCACTACTTGCTACTTGGTGAACTACATGTCGTCCACTGTTCTTGCCTTCTTGGAGAAAAGATTTCCTTCTCGATTGCGTTTCTCGAGAAGGATCAATTCTCCGTTACTCCGGAGTTTTTGGGTCTATGGCTTATGTCCACAATTTCACTCCTGGTCGTGACAAGCTCTCACTAGAGCTGTCAAATGTGTCTTTGTTGGTTATTCTCGTACCCATAAAAGGTATAGATGTTTTGCTCCTATGGGACGAAAATATTATGTTAGTGCTGATGTCACATTTTTTGAGTCCATTATGTACTTTTCTCCTACTAGTGACAGGTTGTCTAACGTTGGTTCTGGTGAGGATGTTGTTGTTCCTCCAACTCTGTTATCTCCACCACAAGCACCCCAAGTTGAGTGTCAGTCATCTCTACCTCCACTACCTCTGCCTACCCTGACGCGGTTCTTACCACGGTTTTACATTCGCAGGTCTTCTACTGCCCCCTGCTCATGCGCCTTCCCCATCATCCAGCATGCCTCAGGTATGTAATGAGCACATTGTTTAATTTGAATGTTCCACAGGATACTACACAGGATCAGTTGATACTAGAGAGCAGAGAGGCTGATGACCAGGATGTACCTATTGCCTTAAGGAAGCCATGTCGGCAATGTACCACTTATCCTCTCGTTGCGCATTTTCATTGGACTATCTTTCAGAGGAGTACATGAGGTTTGTTGTGACTCTCTGTTGTTACTATCTCACAAACATATCAGGAGGCCATACAATATAGTAGGTGGCGACTTGCCATGGAAGAGGAGATGGTCGCTTTGCAGTCGTATGGTACTTGGAGCATTGTTACTGCTCCTCCAGATGCCTCTGTTGTGGGATGCAAATGGATCTTTACGGTGAAGCAACGGGCAGATGGCAGTGTAGATCGCTACAAGGCAAGGCTTGTGGCACATCGGTTCACCCAAATTATGGGTTGGACTATCAGGATACCTTCTCTCCAGTGGCCAGACACTCGACACTTCGTATTCTTCTATCAGTTGTTGCTTCATGGGACTGACCTCTTTTACCAACTTGATGTGAAGAATGCTTTTTTATATGATGCTCTACAGGAGGAGGTATATATGTAGCAGCAACCAGGGTTTGTTATTGAAGGGGAGTCTCAGAAGGTGTGTAGGCTCCATAAGGCGATTTAAAGCCTGAAGCAAGTTCGAGAGCTTAATACCATAAGTTATCGGAGTAGATAGAGCAACAGGGGTTTGTGCGGTCAACTGCGGATCACTCACTTTTTGTTCAGAGGACACAGAGAGGCATTGTTACTATTCTTGTCTATGTTGATGATATTATTGTCATAGGGGATGATGAGCAGGGCATTCAAGCTGTCAAGGAGTTCCTAGATCAGCAGTTTGTGACTAAGGACCTTAGCAATCTTTGATACTTCTTTGGATTAGAGTTCGCCAGGAACCAGCGTGGTCTTGTGATGACCCAGAGGAAGTTTATGATGGATCTTCTTTTAGAGACAGATATGACAGGGTGCAAGCCTTATGGATCCGATTATGAGATTATATGATGATGACATTGAGGAGGTAGATAGGAGGAGATATAGAGAACTTGTTGAGAAGCTCCTATATGCCATTACAACCAGACCGGATATATCTTTTGTTGTGAGCAAGGTTAGCCAGTTCATAGAGCAGTCCAGGAAGGTTCATATGGATGCAGTTTATATGATCTTGAGATATTAGAAGACTTCACCTGGTTATGGTCTTATATTCAGCAGAGATACATCTCTTGGGGTGACAGCTTGTGCAGATCTAGATTATGCAGGTTTCCCTAGAGACAGGAAGTCTACTTCTGGCTTTGTTATTTTCATTGGGAGATCTATCATATCATGGAAAAGCAAGAAGCAGACAGTGATTGCTAGATCTAACACAGAATATGAGTACAGAGCCATGGCACAGGGAATCGCAGAGATGATGTGGGTTAGATCTGTGTTGACTAATCTTGTTGTTGATGACTTCCCATGCAGCTTTTATGTGACAATCAAGTGACTTTATTTATTGCCAGTAATCCTGTATTTCATGAACGGACCAAGCATATAGAGGTGGATTGCCATTACACTAGAGACATGATCCAGAAAGGTCTCATATCCACCTCCCATGTTTCTACTGGAGATCAAATTGTTGATATTTTCACCAAGGCTCTTGCTAAAGGTCCATTTCAGATGTGTTGTTCCAAGCTATGCATGATAGATATGTATGCTCCAGCTTGAGGGAAAGTGCTAAGATATTTGTATCTCACATTATTGTTTTTCTCATTTCTATTTTCTTAATGTAACTCTCATGTAATTAACCCAGGGTTTTTCTCCTATATAAGAGAGCCCTAGGGTCTCATCTAATGCATTCTCTTCTTTTCTCCTAACAATTTTCATTTCTGATACAGTCGCTTTCTTCATATGTTTATGGCTCGCATACCAACATTCTGATCCATAGAGCATAGCAGGTCTCACAGCTGCTTTGTAATACTTTCCTTTCACATTCAAAGGGATTTTCTTATCACAAAAAACAGTAGAGGCTCATCTCCACTTTAGGCAACATGCATTTATTCTATGAATAGCATCTCCATCAATTTCCATATCTTATTGCAAAATAGATCCCAACTAAAAGAATCTTTTTTTTGAATGTTATCGTCTCCGATCTTCACCTGCAGTCCTTCATCGTTCTTTCCATCAAATGTGCACTCCATATGTTCAGTATTACCCTACTTATATGAAATCCTTTAGTCGTTAAGGCATGTCTCCAAACCTCCAGCTTCTCATTTACTTTATATCTTGTCTCATCAATCAACGTAATATGATCGGCGAACAACATACACCAAGGTATCCCATCCTGAATGTGACTAGTCAACTCGTCCATAATCAAAGTAAAAAGAAATGGACTCAAAGATGAATCTTGATACAAGTTGATGTTGATGTTAAAATAGTCGATCTTCACATACTGGATCCTTACAGAAGATGAAGCCCCATCTGATGCAGCATATGAACAGGTTCCATACTGGAGACACTATGCACGCACCGGTGGTATCTATGTTGGCTCGACCACAAACTTTTCAAAGCAGAGTTGTCGATTGATACAGGTGCCTCCTAACACCTATGTAGGGAATAAACTATCTACATCAGATGTGCCAAGTTCCACCTAGACGTAATGTCCAGGTTGCAAACGACAAGTTTCCCCTTGTTCAAGGAAAAGGGGGTGTCCATCTCAGTCCCGACATCAAATTCAATAATGTCATTTTTGTTCCTAAATTTCCAATCATCCTTCTGTATATCAGTCGAATTTGTAAGGAACTCAATTGCATAGCTGTTTTTGATGGTGTTTCTTGTGTTTGTCAGGATCACCTGGCTAGGAGGATGATTAGTGTGGTCCATGAAGAAGAGGGTGTCTACCACCTCGTCCAGTTATCTAGAATTATTGCCTATTAAGGGACTCATTTTTCTGCTTCTTCAAGCACTCTTTAGCACGGGTGTTTGAGTCACCCTTCTCTACAGAAACTACGATGAGTTCTTCCCCAGCTTTCTCCCATTGTTAGCTAGAGTGTGAGGTATGCCAACTAGGAAGTACCACCGGAGTTCTTTTCCTTCGCCTGATACCATCCATTCTAATGCCATTTTTTGAGCTTATTAATCTTACCTATCGAAACCCAACAAATATCACGGTCGTCTGGAAATCAAATACTATTTTGTTCTTGTGGATGACTTCTCTCGCGTGTCATGGACTTTTTTATTGAAAAATAAGTTTGGGATTTTTCTTATTATTGTTCAAAAAAACTTAATTTGGTGCCTAAGTCAAAGCTATTTGGTCTGGCAATGCTAGGGAATTTCTCTCTCATGATATGCAGTCCTTTTTATCTTCTCATGGAATCTTGCATCAGACTACTTGTGCCCATGTGTCCCAACATAATGGGGTATATCCTTAACATCGCTCGCACCCTATTCATCGACTATCATGTTATATTGGCAGTGTTGCAGAAGCCGATATTAGGTATTATTTGGAGGGATCACTGAATGAAGATTATTCAATATTTGGGAGAATGCTCAGAATTATTCGGTTATGTATTTTAATTATTTTAAATATAAAAAGTATGTTTAATATATATATGTGGTTATACATTTATGGTCATAAATCAATAAGAATCCAAGACAAAAGTACCAATTAACAAGTTACATACATGGAGCTTTAACATTTGTAGTGATATCGAGATAAATGGGAACATTTAAAATTAAAAAAATTAAAAAAAATCATCAATCTGCTGCAATAATCGGATGAATAGCCGGCTACAATAATCGGCTGAATACATGACTATTCTAATCGAATATTAAGGAATATTCAAGTTGGATCGAATACTGGCTGAATATCAATATTTTATTCGGTCACTCCCCCCAAATAGAATATTCAGTCCATTTGGTCGAATATTGCGACATTGCATACTAAGAAGATACGGTTATTACTACAACTTTTCTTATCAATCATATGCCATCTACCTCTATTGATGAGAAAGTTCCTATTGAGATCCTTTTTCCGTTGAAAGTCGCATTCCATGTTCCTCAAGTTTTTGGGTGTGTGGGATTTTTCAACTTCTTGGTCAAGGCAAAGCCAAACTGGCTACCAGAGCAGAAATGTGTATTCTTAGGGTGCGTCGTCAGGAATCAGAAGGGCTACCTATGATATAACCCTCCATCCAAAATGCACTGCTTCAACACAGATGTTACTTTTTTTAGCCCTTTCCCTTTTACTCTAGGTCATGAATACATGTGTTTCCTCTACCTCCCATAATGTACAGGAGGAAAGAGGAAGGAGCCCTCCAATCTAGGGGCAAGGGAAGGTCTAATAATCGACGGATATATTGGAATAGCTACGAGACCCCCTAAGAGCTAGGGGCCCCTTTTAGGCTCTATCACTTGCAGGTATAGTCATTTTAAAGAGTCTTATAAAGATTTTTTCCTCGTCCATCTATATTGATGGGCCCAATCAAAGAAACGACCTAGATCCATGTCCCGCACTTCTCTTCTCAGTGCAAGCCTGACTTTACTGAGTCACAATAGTAACGAGGGAAGGGGTGAGGGGAAAGGGGGGTCCCTGCCTACGCACTCATTCTTCCCATCTCTTCCCTGAGCAGCTCTTTTCTTTTTTTCATTTTGGAAACCCCCGTCACAAAAAAGTTCCAGTATGTTATAGCACCACCTCCTACCAATAAGCACCAATCGCCATCACTCATCTAATAACACCACCTCATGCCATCACTGAAGAGACAAAATTAGGGAATGATTGGGCTATGATATAGGGGTCCTAGAAGCAGGAAAGAACAAAAGAATCAGCCCCACTCATTATCTAGGCGAAAGAAGTAGATGGGGCTCACGAGCATCAAGTAATTCCAAACTTTTACTCCTCTCCTTGTTCATATTCCATAGGAAGCTCCATATAGGGCTACTTCTCAGTAGAGACATACTCCTTCTAAGCATGCATCGTCCCTCCCTCAAGTATGTCCTTTGACTGAAGTTGATCAAGTGAGTGGTGATTGGGCTCCGATGGTATCTCTACTTCCATATACAAAGCAATAGGTGCAGAAGGTGATCGAGTGGTGTAGTTGATCTTCTCACAGATCTATGGAAGGGGGCCAGGTAATATTCCAAGCATCCTATTTCAACTACAATGCCCTTTTCTAGATCGAGGTCCTCGAATAGACGGTTCGATGAAGCACTGGCAGGCACAGCTATCCCTCGTAATCATGACAAGGCTCTTCGTGATTCTCGATGGTGAATATAAATGGAAGAGGATATGTATACACCGGTTTCATGCAATACTTGGCAACTCGTTGATCCATCTGGCGACAACAAGATGGTGGGATCCAGATGGGTGTTCAAAGTGAAGTACAAGCATGATGGATCGATTTCTTGATACAAGTTTTGCTTAGTAGCAAAGGGGATTAAACAAATCTATGGTGTTGTATTCTTTGACACATTCTCTCCGATCGCTTCTCTCCACAGTGTGAATTATCATGGATTCATAGTAATGGCCTCAAATTTCAGCGAAATTCGGTCGAATTTCTGTCGAATATCGATATCCTATCGAAATCGAAATTCGACCGAAATGGTTGAAATATGGGGGCCCTAGTACAAAAAATGACCGAAATGATCGAAATTTTGACCGAAATTCGACCGAAATTCCGTTTCGGTCAGTCACCAAAATGATGTCCGAAACCGACATTTAGGACCTTGGGTACAACTTGACTGATATTTGCAGCAACTAGATGTAAAAAAAATTCTATATGGCAACCTTCAAGAGATAATATACATGTTGCAATCTCTGAGCTTCGAGACTCAAGGAGAGTGTCAGAATGCGTGCTTATTACGCAAAGCTATGTATGGACTCAAATAGATCCCTCACACATGGTTCCAGAAATTATCAGAAGTACTAGAGAGTTTGGGCCTCGCTAGATGATTAGCAGACCATTCTTTGTTCATATGAAAAAATGAAAAAGGAATTGAGACAATGCTTATCTATGTAGATGATATCATCCTCACATGAGATGACTCTGTTAGTGGTATAGAAGTTAAGAAATAGCTAGAAAAACAATCTATGATGAAATACTTGGGGGCACTAAAATACTTTTTAGGGACTAAAATAGCTACATCCAAGGGAGGTGTAGCTATATCTGAATGGCAGTATTGCACTACTTTTTAAGACACGGTAATCGTAGGATCTAAGCCAGCACAGATACCTACAGAACGCATCTATGAGCTAGGAGTTGTTGAAGATATCGGTTGATACATGTGACTAGTGGACAAATTACTATAATTAACCCTTATACGACTAGATATATATATATATATGCATATCTTGCGGTTGGTAGACTGAGTCAGTTCGCGGACTCTCCTACTTTAGCTCCTTTCGACGCATGCATGATAGTACTAAGATACATTAAGTACTCTCCAAGGAAAGGTCTGTTATTCACCGAAGGCAACGCCTTCGATTGCATAACCAGTTTAGATGTACATTACGGGGGATGTAAGATGGACAGAAAATCTACTACTAGGTTTTGAACTTACTTGTCAAGAAACTTAGTTACGTGGAGAAGCAAGAAACAAGCAGTGGTCTCCATCTCAAGTGGTAAGAGTGAATACAAATCCATGACCTGTGTAGTGGTAGAACTCGTATGGATCTGATCCCTACTCACAGATCTTCACATCACTCTCGTCGACACTATGGAGCTCAGATGCGACAATTGAGCAGCAATGCATATAGCAGACAAGCCCATGTTTCACGAACACATCAAATATACGGAAGTTGACTACCATGATCTGATATAAATAGGCTGCTGGTACTCTTAATGTAGCCTCTACACATCAGATAGTGGAATTGTTCACCATGCCACTTGCTCGCACATTGTTCGAGAAATGTTACAATAAGCTAGCCATGATTGATATATATGCTCCAGCTAGAAGAGTGGTATTGAGTGCTATTTTGTAAACCCTAACCCTAGAGGTATTATGGGAAAGTCAGTATAGAGTCTCGCCTCCTATTGTAAGCTAACCCTAGGTCTCCACCTATATAAGGAGTCCTAGGATCCTTCGTCTTGTTATGAAAACATATTATTATATTCAGCTAAACTAACATATAGCCAACTATTATATTAAAATTTATATCATTACTCATATCAAAGAACAATTATATCATTTGGTTATGTTTCATGTCAACTAGGCCTATCTAACGTAGAATTACCTCTATCACTTCTTTATGTCAATTAACCAAGCAAGACAATAGTAGCTTCACTATGTAGCAATAACTTTTCCTCTTTGGCATTACATCAAACATTTTGAAGGCGTTTTTTTCAACTGGGATCCTGATTCCTAAAGCATCTGTTATAGTAAATGTGGTAACCACCTTGAGTTTAAAATGAGGACAGTGGATGAGTGGTCTATGCACTTGGATATAAGGTGATGGTTTAAATCAAAGGAAAAATGGTGACTTAAAGACATCCGTGAGTTAAGAGAAGGGAATTCTCGAACTTCAATTATGCATGACGAAAGTAGTGGATTGTTGACTTTGTGCTTAACAAAGAATATTACTCTTGAAGAACTCGAAGGAGAGCTTCAGTAGAGGAAAAAAATAGCACTAGTGAGGCACTTGGCCTCGATAATGAAAAGATTATTTGCAAAAACCATAGAAATTAAGAACAGGCGGACTATACCAGTGGGAAGGTAGCTGGTGATAAAGTCAGTAGCGGGTGGATCCAACAAAGAAACGATGGATGTTTGGAGCCATTTTTTTCTTGTTCAAGGTGCGAGTTGCACCACGTTATCAAATTATAGTGCACTTTGGGGGAAACTAAAAGGACAATAATGATAGCAACTTGCAAACGGAAGGTGCTGCACAGAAGGAAATTCTGGTAATAACTGACAACCCTAGAAAGTGAGCTGCTGGAAATTCAAATAGTTGGATCAAGGAATAATACACCCTTCACCTCAATTCAACACACGAGTATATCTCCACTTTATCACGCGGATCAGCCATCGAATGCACCTCGACTATCTAAACTCACACAACTACGAGCAAGTTCATTAGGGCACGCCATGTTCATCACCGCAACACCCCAAATCCATTCAAGAAAAAAGGAGGAATTAAAGCACTCCACCACCTTTCTCATGCCAATAAGCAGCTTCTCCAAAACAACACAAAACGATAATTTAATCAAGCAGAAGAAAGAGAGCTCGAAGGCTTACATCCCCCATCCTCCCGTCGCATCCGGAAGCGCGATCCGGCTCCCCACCTCCGTCAGTCCCAGTGGGTCTCCGACGATCGGGCGGCCCAACGCGCCTGAGATCTCCATCGTCCATGGATCAGGTCGAGCTGAGGACGGGAGGAGGAGACGGGTCTAAAGGTTGCGGGGAGGATCCACGTGGCGACGCTTTTGACACGTGTCGGGGTGTGATTTGCATAGAGGAATACGAGCTGGGGGGCCGGTGGTGCTGGGTAGATATTTTGGGACGATGGGAGTTGGGGGGAAGATCTTTTAGTGGCGCGGGAGAAGGTGATGTGGAAAGTACTTTTTTTCAGATATTTATTAAAAGAGGAAGTGGATATCTTTTTAGTTCTATGCCTAAGCATTTATTTCCCTCTTAAGCATGGGGAATGCTGCGGACAGGCCGGTCTCTTCGTTCCCAATCCAGCAGCAGAAGAGACCATCGACCGCGGAGGAGGCATGGAGCCCATCTGCTGGATCGCAATCCAGAAGACCCCGTTGGGGACAGCAAGAGTTGTGTCTGAGAGGCGAGATGATTCCGCATAAAGGGAAATGGGTGCGGACGGAACCAGTTGGGGGGCATTTTGCCCATCCCGCATCAGGTTAGGGGACAATACATTCCAAAAGTTCGCCACAAAATTTATTGACCGTCACTTTTCTCAGACATATTCTTTCGACCACTATGGCAACATCGGGTGCAGTTTGAAAATATATATAAATAAGGTGAATTGTTTGTAGAAACGTTCAACAAGTGCCAACTCTATCCGGGGAGGTTCCCTGTCGCAAGGGCATAGAAATTCAAGGGCATAGAAATTTAAGCAGATGAGTTGCTAAATCTTGCTTAAAAAAATTAACGTGTACCATCTGTGAAGTCATTCATGTTGGGTGGAATGGGATGTCGAACACCCAAATTTAGAGTCATGCTAGTGTATTTGCCTGCGCTTCGTGGCGGTTGAATGAAATTTTTCAAGATATTTTCTAAATTATAAAAACTACTTGAGATTTTATAGTATAATTTTTTAAATGAATAAATAAGTGAATATAGAATTTTTGAATAATACTGATTCTAAATAAAACTATATTAGTGAGGAGTCTAAAACATTCGTGTGAGCCCTTGTAATGTTATTAAAAAAATATTCTTATATATTGCTTAAAAATAGATAGTGGAAGTATAGATAGACGAAGTTGGGCGAACCCAAGCAAGATCAAGGGGCTTGTGTTGTTCACTTCGTTGATGTGATTCCTGTTGGAATAAATCTCGTATATGTGGTTCATATGAAATATTGGTGAGATAATAAATATGAGTTTTACCCAATCAATGAATAAAACATAACCGAATTACATTGACCCATGTTAAAGGTTAGTGGGCTATCAGGAGTCGATCACAGTAGCGCTTGTTATCATGTTAAACCCCCCAACTCTACTCCTTTAAAAGAGACATGACGGCTCATTATGCAAAATACAAATCAAGAATCAGAGAGTCACCATCAGAACTCTACACCATTTGAGAGAGTTTTAATGCATGGGCTCATTGTTGTTTTTCTTCATCATCTCTGTCACAGTGGCTTTCTGATTTGTGATGGGATGAGGTAACCCGTAAATCATTAATTATTTATTACCAATATTTGATTCCTTTATGTTGCACTTAATTTTTTTCCTACAGTCTAGTATTGGAACCAGGTTTAGGTATCTTGACTTTGATGGTTTTTACATAACTGACTTGATAGTGGTTGATTTGTTAGATTGATTTCATAAAAGTTATTTCTATCATTGCTTTTGGTAAACCTTGAAGTTGAGGTCAACTTTCTCGCAATAATGCTTTGAGAAATTAAATCAATAACTTACATGCAAGAAATGCAAAACTCTTTCACAATATGTTAATAATAATCTTTGAGAAGAATGCTAACATATTAATAGATACATAATTGAGGCAATTAAAAATTTTAACAAGTAATTAATAAATCACGCATACTTCATGTTTTCCATCTTTGTCTGTAAAAAACAAGATTTATCCGTTAAACTCTTTGATGTATATAATCATAGACAATAATTCACCTTTTGGTAATCTCTTAGTCCATGATCATAGTATTCTGATTATCAGTAATAAAAATGTAATGTCACTAAATTAATTTGCATCTTAATTATGATAATCAGAATATATGTTAAAATCCATGTGTAGTTAAATCACTTTGGTGATTAACCACTGATCAAACACAGTAATTTTATTTGATCAACGAAAAGTGTACTACAACACTTTTGTAGATGCAGATTGATCTATTATCCGACAATGAAACAAGGCATGGATTGGGCCTTTAAGGAGAAGCCTACAATTCATCTGTTGTTTTACTATGAAACTCTAATAATAAGCAATACATAATTACTTTTCATGAATATTAGTTGACATTAACCTCATAATTCCATTTGACCCACAAAAGTCCTTAAAATGACTAAATTAATTCTTTATTTAAGAAAATCATGGAGCGTATGTATTATTTTTTACAGTTTCAGCAGTTATGAACTTGTTTGCATTAAGAAACTCTATAGTTAGGTTCAACGGACTCAACTATGCAAATTGGTCAAACCAAATTCTATTCTATTTGGGAGTGATGAATTTGACTGTGCATTAATTGAAGATCAAAAATTGCAAGTCATTATAGAGAACAACGGTAAGGATGAAAAGTTGTATTGCGAGGCTTGTAAGAGATCGAGCATACTTTGTTTGAGCCTAATAAAAATTACAATGGCGAAGAATGTCAAACTGCCAATTCATGGACAAACAATGCTAATGAATTCATGAAGATAATTAAGGAGTACTCGCAGTCCAATACAATTGATAAGTCCATTATTGGGATATTAATGAGTGAGTTGACCATGAAGAAATTCAATTGATCCAACTCCATGATGGATCATGTAACTGAAATGTCCAATCTCGCGACAAAATTGAAAACCAAGGGGATGGATGTCAACAAGGCATTCCTAGTACAGTTAATCATAAACTCCCTTCCTATTCAATTTGGATAATTTCAGGTAAACTACAACACATTAAACAATAAGTGGAGTTTCATGGAATTGAAGGCTATGCTCATTCAAGAAGAATGGAGACTAAATAAGATAAGAGATAACTCGATGAATCTCATGGCTACTAAATAGACTAAAGAAGAGGCTAGTAGTAATAAAAGCCACACGAGTAAAAAGGAACAAAGAAAAAACTCTGATGAATGCTAAAGGAAGTAATTCCAAAGAAAACATATGCTTTTTTTTTTGTAAGATGTCTAGACATATGAAGAAAGATTTAAACAGAAAACATGGTTCGAAAAGAATGGTATTCATTATGTTTTTGTTTGCTTTGAAGCAAATATTATATATGTTCATAATAATACTTGGTGGTTAGATTATGGTACAACTGCTGATGTATCTCACATATTATATAGATTCCTCACAATCCAGAACATAAAGGAGAGTGAGAAGTACTTGCTCATGGGAAATATGATGAAGGTACGAATAGAGGGAATTGGGACTTACATATTGATCATGGACACTAGATATCAATTTGATATGTAAGTGTGTCTCTATCGTCCTGAATGTGCTAGAAATCTTGTTTATGTCTGGATAATAGATAATTTAGAACTTTCTTTCAAGATTTCTGATGGATCATTCTCTATGTTTGGGAATAAGTACTTTTATGGTTCTGGAGCTTTGGAAAATTATCTTTATTATTTTAATTTTGATAATAAATTTATGAATTCATTGTTTTATGTTGAATGCAATGTAGGTGTGAAAAGGAATGCATCTAATGAATGCTCTGCTATTTTATTACATCAAGGACTAGTTCATATATCTGATGATAGAATGTTGAGATTTATTAAGAATGTTTGCTCGAATCAGATTATACTAACATGCATTGTATATAGATTGCATTAAGGGAAAGCAATCCAAACATACATCAAAGAAGCCAGCTACAAGGGCTATCCAACTCCTATATCTCTGGTCTTTTTGATGTCTCGTCTTGGGGAGGGGAAAGATATTTTGTTACTTTATAGATGATTTCTCATGATATGAATATATTTTTTTTGCATGAAAGGACTCAAGCGATAAATGCCTTTAAGACATTTATTAATGCGGTTGAAAGGCAGCTAGATAGGAAAATAAAAATTTGAGATCTTATAGAGGTGGTGAATATTTTGGAAGATGTGATGAGACATGCTCAACATCATGATTTGTTTACAAAATTCCCTTAAATTTAGGGTATTTATGCACAGTACACAATGCATGGAACGCCACAACAAAATGGTGTTGCAGAAAAGCGAAATCGTGTCTTGATGAAAATAGTTGGGAGCATGATAAATAATACCACATTACCTTTTTTTATTGTGGGCATATGCATTAAGGACGTCAACATACTTACTCAACAGGTTTCCTTGTTAGCGGTTCAAAAGACACCTTTTGAAATATGGACAGCTAGGAAATCTAGCTTGAGACACTGCATGTTTAGTGATGTCAAGTGGAAGTTAGAGTATATAATCCACATGAAAGGAAATTAGATCTAAGGACAGACGATGGATTTTTCGTTGGTTATCCTAAAAAGTCAAAGGGAAATAGATTTTATTATCTTAATTATACTATAATAATTATTGAGAGTGGCAATGCTCACTTCATTGATAATGACAACATCAGTGAGAGGAAAGAATCACAAAATGTAGAAATAAAAGAAGAGAGTGAGAGCAAATCTTCTGGAGTAGGCATTCCACATGTGGATTTACCTCCATATTCTGATATGGAACATTGAGAAAATGGAACCCACATTAAGTGATGATGCCATTATTAATGAACAAGTTGCAAATGAGACAAGTACACCGCAATCGCAAGTTTCTTTAAGATGCTCTGAAAAAACAAAGGAGACTTGCAATTTTTGATGATTATACGGTTTATGTACTTGATCATGAATTTGGCTTGAGCATTGATAAAGGTCTAGGTTCAATTTATCAAGTCGTGGACTGTAGTGATTCTGAAAAGCGGCCGGATACTTTGAAAGAAGAACTCGAGTCAATGGCCAATAACAATGTATGGGATCTTGTGGAGTTACCTGATGGATCTAAAAGAGCCAGGTGTAAATGGGTTTTTAAGACCAAATGCGACTCTTAAGGTAACATTAAAAGATATAAGATAGGCTTGTTGCAAAGGGCTTTACTCAAAAGGATGGCATCGAATATTAGGAGACCTTTGCTCCAATTTCAAAGAAGGATTTATTAAGAATCATTTTAACTTTGATGGTACATTATGATATAGAGCTTAACCGAATGGATGTAAAGACAACCTTGCTAAGTGGAGACTTTGAGGAAGATGTTTATATGAACCAACTCGAAGGTTTCAGGAACGTTGGAAAGGAAAATCTAGTATCTAAATAAATGAGCAAATATATGGATTAAAACAAGCCTTCACCGATGGTATATTAAGTTTAACGATGCCATTATATCTTATGGTTTTATAGAAAATATTATAGATAGGAGAATCTACATGAAGGTTAGTTGGGGAGCAAGTTTATTATTTTTAGTCTTGTATGTCGATGACATATTATTAAATGAGAATGATTTAGGATTGTTACATGACACAAAAAAATATCTTTCCACGAACTTTGAAATGAAATAAATGGATGAGGTATCCTACATAATTGGAATAGAAATATTCTATGGTAGTGTACAAGGACTGTTAGAATTGTCTCAGAAAGCATATATTGAAAAGGTCTTGGAAAGATTGATGATGGACAAGTGCTCTACATGGATTGTCCCTATTCATAAAGGGGAAGACTCTGTTTATATCAATGTCCAAAAAATGAATTCGAACTAACGAAACGAAGTGGATTCCTTGTGCATCAGTGTTTGGGAGTCTCATGTATTCTTAGACATGTACTCGACCTGATACTAGTTTTACCAATAGCGTGTTGGGTCGGGTGATGAATCTATGATTCTCATTCTTCTATTTTAGCTTTATCTTTTAGCAAAACTACCTATAAATAGTTGTAAGTACAATAATTTGTCATCGTATATGTCTTTGCTAATGGTACATAATTAACACATATTTTCCAAAAATAAAAGAATAAAGAAAAAAGAAAAAGAAAGATGTATTTAGAATAAATACATATTGGCCTAAACCCCGAGAGAAGGTCAAACCTTGACCTGATCGATAAAGAAATAAGTAAAGAGAGATAAGATACATTGTATATTGTACATAACATCTAAACATGTACAAATAAATATTCATATTTATTTTACATTATGTAAACACCATATTATTTTTGAGTATTTCTATGTAGGTATAATAATAAAATAAAAACAAAATAAAATAAAAAGACATAAAATAAAATAGAAACAAAATCCACAAACTCATTGTACATAGGCCACATATACATGTATACAATACATATTTATTTAACACCCTTAATTAATTTATAAAAATCAAATAAAAATCATTTTATATCCCTCAAATTATTTTGTAAATAAATAAAATATAAAATAAAAGTTATTTTTGTAAAAATAATAAAATAAAAATACCTATATATATTACATAGGTATATTATACCTACACATAATATTATATATTGTATATATCATAATAAATTAATTTATAAAAATAATTAAAAATCACAAAAAAAGTATTTAAGAAATCATAAACATTTTCATTTTATTCATTTTCATTTTAAAGTCATATACTATTTAATATTTTTTTATTTTGTAAATCCTGAATTCTGATTCGTCGACATGGGATTGCTGACAACGGGCAACCTCTCCTCCCAGCTGACCCGACTCGATTCATGCTTCATTGGAGCTTCTTCTCCCTTTTTTCCTGATCGGGTCAGACCTCCATTCATCAGGATTTTTATACCCGATAAAGCTTCTAAGATCCATGATCTCGTGGATCCCTAGGTGCAGCCGGATCACCCTAGGGGTTCGTGCATCCCTTCGATCTTTCTAGACCCTTGGGCATCCCTATATATTCTCTCTTCCACCTCCAAAGCTCGTTAGCTTGTGCCTCGTCTCTTTCTTCTTCCCTAGCCACCTCCAGTAGAGTGATGGCATCCTGGATGAGCTTTTGGAGGAAGTTTAGTGGCTTCTTGGCTGAAGCTCACTAACGTGGCCGAAGATCAGCCATGTATAGCCTCCCGGGTCCATCGCATCCCAGTTGAGGCCATTACCTCGCTAATAGCTCGCCTGAAGCTCCTGAGCTTCTCAGTCTCTTCAGGTAATACTTATCTTCCCTGTATTGTCCATTCTACTCGATCTTTCATGTTTCCACTACCACCAGTACACCAGCTCCGACCAGCTGGTCGGAGCCCCATCTGACCCACCTTGCCGCTCCAATCGATACATCCTCTCACCGCACACCTTCCTTAGTGATCTGACCCCTTTAAACTCAATCACGAGGCCGAGATTAAGGCTTGACTTCCTTCCCCCATGAATGCCGGAAGTCGAAGCTCACCCAACGTCGCTTCCTTGGTTTATCTCACAAAATAACCTCGACCGAAGCTTGAACTTTGGGCCTGGAGTCTACCTGCAGGTCTACACACATGTGGAGCATCATTAGGACCTCTAGCAGCTCAGGTAGAGTAGCTCCAAGAGGGGAACTATAGCCTCGACCATCCGACCGACACTTCCTCCATCGGAGCCATTCATTCGACACGGAGCTTTCCCACGAAGGTGTTGAACTCATTCGTGGGTCGATCATCCACCGGGTTCACCGCAGATCCTCGATCAAACATCGTCGGTGATGTGTTCTTCCAACACCCTCCAGAACCTTTAAATGATTCACGTCGCCCAGTTCTGATCATAACCATTCATTCACGTCTACAGGATAATGGTCTGATCCGTTGCCTTGTCAAATCTGGGGTGCACGTCCCAGACATTCCTCCAGACGTCAGATCCTTTTCCATAAGAAGATCAGAATCGTACATCAGCTCTGTTCTCTGAGCCGTCAGATATTGCCAGAAGCCACGTGTCACCCGTGCCTGCATGGGTAAACTTCATCTTTTACCCTGTCTTTTACGTCATTTTATTCAGTCCAATAAAATGTAATATGTAGTTAAGAACAATTACAATTTAGACCTTCTATTTTATCTATTTGCATTTTAGTCTAGTTGAGTCAAGTTCACGTGCGTCCCCCACGTGTTTTACTGGGATATTTGCAATCAGTGTCCTGAACTTTTTAGATGTTATGAAATGAAGTTGATTTTCTGAGTATTTATTTGCGTGTATACCCTTGACTGCCTGCATCAGTAATTTTTGCTTGTTGATTCCCTTGCATGTTATATCATTAAAAATTCAAAAATCCATAAAAAGTGTCATGTTTTCTTTAAAAAATATAAAAATTCTATAAAAATTAGGGTAGTTGTCTTTTTTTGCCTTTTACTTCCAGTATTAATTTTGTTCAAAAAAACTTTATAAAACCCTAAAAATTACAAAACATTGAAAAACTTACAAAAATTATATAAAATTATAGAAAGATCCAAAAATATTGATTTCAGTCTTTCTTTGTAGATATTTCCTTATATTTTATCACCAAAATCACTCCTAGGAGTTTTGGGCATTTTGAGTATTTTTAACTTGCAAATTACTCCTGGTTGTGCATTGATTACCATTTTTATCACTATTTGATTTTTTAGAAAATTCCAAAAATATTTTAAAAAGAGTAAAAATTTCCATTAACAATATAAAATCTGTAAAAACCAAAAATATTTTTATTACAATTTTCTAGATATTTTTGACATATTAAAAAATACAAAAAGAGTGAGTGTGAGTACTTTGATTTCTTGTGCTTATTGATTCTATATTAAAAATTAAAAATTTAAAAAAATGAAAAACACTAAAAAGATTTTTATTCCTGAAATCTGACTCGTAAGTTTTTAAATCGCGCTCCTTGTATTCGACCCTGGTTGTTATACCATATAAATAAAATAACGAAACCGCTTACATTTGAGTGTTTTATCTTTGAGTGGTTTGATTTTCTTATTGATCGATTTGATTGATTAAGCATAATTGCACTTGGTCTTTTTATTCCACCTTAGTCGATCGCGAAATTGTGTCACCAAAATAGCGTCGTTGTTGGGGAGCACGGCTTAGTAGTTTGATTTCATTTTTTGCCTATTTTTGTCTCTATTGGTTATAACTATTTTCTGACCAACTTCTGGTTTGCTTTTTGTGCGAGGAACCGCTTGGAGGACGATTCGGTTCGCTTTGGTAGGGGCCAACACAGAAGGAGGAGCAAAGGATCGTAGGAGTAGTTATTTTAATAGATTCATTTATTTTAGCAAAAATAATTCTTGTAATAACTTAGAACTTTTGGACACTTGTGAGACATTCATTCGATATCTATTTCACTGAGTGTCGGTGCACTTGGGGACCCCCCTGCATTTTTCGCTGATTTTTCGCTTTTATTTTCTATTTGATTCCCAAGGATTTTCACCTAGATTTAGGACTTTTATGTGCTTGAGCTCAGTAATTAGTTAAGGTCCAAACACTCTAATAGAATATCTGTTCCTATAGAGCGTACTTGAACTTAGTAAAATAAAGAAAAAGTTAATCTAATTAGTTAAGAGACCACGCGTTGATAGAGACCGTATACAGTGCTTGCAGGACCCACTGTGGTGGGCACTGATCGACCTCTAATACCGTACTCATGTCTCTTTTCTGATTGATTAACCACCAACTCTTCCCTCTATTAGAAGCTGCCATCTTAGGGACAATTTTCTCGTGCATCATATAGATTAGTTTTATTTCTATATTTAAATTTATGAGCGGATCACCCTGCATGTAGAGTGCTAGAGCAATGTATGCATTTCTATCTTTGCATGCAT
The DNA here is from genome assembly GCA_037367405.1 of Ottelia alismoides. Lineage (NCBI taxonomy): Eukaryota > Viridiplantae > Streptophyta > Magnoliopsida > Alismatales > Hydrocharitaceae > Ottelia > Ottelia alismoides. The sequence continues at coordinate 1,522,666 of JAZKJV010008883.1, forward strand.
CATAATGTTTGATCGCGCATCGGCTTTTCCGTCTTCCTCTCTCAGTTTTCTTGGATTTAAATAAAAAGAAAATCGAAATTTGGTTAGTGATGAATCTCGTATTCATCATGCTAAAAGTCAATAATTAAACCCCCTGGCTTAAATAAACCACTAAAATTCACCAATAATTCCTCATGTTTATATTATATTTTTATATAATTAACCCTTAATTAATTGTATATAATAATTATTATTTAATTTGTAATTATTTTATTATCAAAAACCCATAAAATTAGGTGGATCAGTTGTCTATAAGTTCCTAACCCTTAAAAAGACTAAAAAATACAAAAACAACTCAAAACCCAAAAATCGGTGTTTTTAACCCCTTAAAAATACCCCCAAAGATACTTTTTGTATAAATGAACTCTTTTGGCTTTTCGTCTAACATGAAACTTGTAGATCTCATCGAGATTTTCATGTTTTGACTTTTTCCTAATTTTGCCTCTAACTAATTCTTTTCGATTTTTCTTTGATTTTATATTTTCGAATTTTCTGGTGCAGCCACATGGCGCCCTCTGGGCCGCCCACATGGCCGCTTCTCCTTCTGCCACCCAGCTCCCTCCTGGGCCGTTGGATCTCTCATTCCCGCCTCCATCTCGATCGTTCATTTCGCTCTATATCCAACCATCGGATCTGATCTCAGATCAGATCCTAACCACTCTTGTCCACCTTTCTCTCAACCGCCCGATTCCCCCTTCATCCAACACCTCTCAACCCTCCACATCACCTCTCTTTCTTCCACCGTCAGATCAACCCTACAATCTAATCACTACCGTTCACTCACGCTTCGTTTCCATCTATCTGATCAGCTCCATGATCAGATCCACACCGCTACTCCGCGCCATCATCCTGGCCATCGGATCGCAAGATCCAACGGCTGGGAGGTCATCCCCTACCTCCGTAACCCCCCTTCCCAGTCGTTACCCCTTGTAACACCTCCGCCCCCTTCCTTTTCTAGCCAACGTCTCTGATCACCGCCCACTCTGCTAACGCCTCCTCCCCATAGTCGTTCGCTCTGTTTTCCTCGCGCATAATGATAACATCTCTACCATCACCCCCAATCATCATAATTGCCATTCAAAAACTCGCCCCCACCATAACGAACCTCCTTCTTCCCTCTATAAAACCTCCACCTCCGCTACACTTCCACCCCGTCCACCACTCAAGACGCTAAGCCATATCCGTCCTCCTCCTCCTGTGACAGAGGAGGACGGAGTCGACGTGCGACCATGGTGCCCAAGCGTACGTGTTGACCCACGATGGCTCCGCCGTGCTACGGCTGCCCTAGGCGTCGTTGATCATCGAGGCAAGGTCAGCCTCGTCGTGCAACGACCAGAGGGTCGATTTGACCCTCAGCATAGACCATCTCCTCCGCCCGTTCTTCTCCGATCTCTAGGTTTCCTCCTCCTCACTGCTTCATCAAAATTTTGAAAATATTCACATAAAAAATAATACAATAAAAATCAACAAATAAATAAAGATTAGTCGTATCCCTGACAACGATGCCATTTGATGAAGCACATTTTTGCCACATTAAAGATCGTCTTTTTATCGTAGTATAGGTGGTGAAAATGGTTAAGCAAAAACCACATTTTCAAATATGTGGAAGTTATTTTACTTGGCAAGTATACCAAGATCGAACATAGGGACATGAGCCTCTTCACCTATTTATTAAAAATTATTGCTTAATTGATGAGTGATTATTTTCTAATCTTATGCCTTCATGCAGATGCATGCAAAAAAGTGCACAAGATACAAGTACAATGCCATGCAAGGAAGAAATACAATTTCTGTTTGATTTTATGCAAGTTAAATGTATGCAATGTGAATGATGTGCAAGCTCAGGTGTTATATACAAAAATGCCCTAAAAAGATCAAATCAATGAGCAGTAGATTATGGTTTAATCTCAGAGTAAAATCATGTGTTAAATATAATGAATGGAATTTTATCAAAGAACATGAGACACCTGAGCACATGAAAATATAGCCTATTTAATATAGTATCAAAACATGAAATTAAGGATGCCATTAGATAAAGGGTAAAGCAAGCATCAAAATGAAACTGAAATCATTCAATTTGGACTTAGTGCTCAAGATATGATCAAAATAATATTAGGGACATAATAATAAAAATGCATTAAAAATAAAGATAAATATTACAAATAGGTCCCAGGAGGGACCTATTTGCAATAACCAAAACCCGAAGTAGCCTCAATGAAAGTTTCCCTTTTCGCACACAGGGGCCTCTTTGCAATTATCAAAACTCGTCTGGGCCTCCTCGTAAAATACCCAGGAGCATACGTGAGGCACATGTGGAGGACCTAAATGTAATATTTGAAAACTCTAGGGGTCTTCAATGCAATTAACCCAACACCTCATGTGCCATGCACGCGAGGGGCTAGGCTTGGAGGGCGACAACCTCGGGTGGACACATGGTGTGCCCTAGGTGCTTCGGTGATTGGCTTGGATAGAACGAGCATAAAGCTTAGGAATAGAGGCTCGGGTGTGATCTGGGTCGCCCGATCCAGATGATCGGATGGTGGCTGCTTCTTCGTGCTCCGCCTCCTGTGGTGGTGAGGGGACTGCGCTCCGGTAATGTTACGATTGCTCCTCCGTGCTCCATTTGCATGCCTAAAGGTCAAGGAAGATTGTTGAGGGCCTCGCAAATGAACTGGAGGTGAGGTGAAGCTTGGATGGTAGCCGGAGATGTGAGACAGTGGAGGGTCATCGGAGCTGCAACTGGAGATTAGCAATGAAGCATGAGATCCGGCCATTGAAGGTACCTGCAGGAGTTAGTATAGCCGAAGCGTACGCAAGGTGAGTACGAGTGCGGTGGGTGAGAAGGAGTCTCGTAGAGATGGTCGGAGCGGGGGACCAGGGATCTTCTCCTCCGACGAAGTAGAGGTGAAGGTGGGTGAGGTGGATGGGGTCCTGGAGAAGAGAAGGGCCGAATGGAGATGTCGGTAAAGATGTTGGTGGTGTGGTGAAGCTCGTATGGTGTTCAACGAACGGTGAAGAAGGCAGAGTACCACAGGAAAATTTCGAGAAAACAAGATGAAAAGCAAAAACACGAACCTGGAGGATTGAGGAGGAAGAAGGCGGCATGAATAAATGGGCTGAGGTCCTCATCGGACCTCACATTCGTCGCTCGAGTTGGGAAGCAAATCCAGGTGCTCAACGACGACGGAGCCGGCCGTGACATGGCCAAGTTGACCATGGGTCAAAACCTGGCTGAAGGCCCATTATGGCCCCTGGTCTGACCTCCGCCTGTCACAAGGAGGTGGAGAGGGGCTAGGGTTTAGGCCGTAGATTGGTGGATGAGGGTATAAGGAGGCAGAGATGGGGTTTTATGGGTGATGGAAATGGAGGTTACTGGAGGTCGAGGGGGATGTTTGCAACGGCTGTAGAGATGAGGAGGAGCGATGGAGGTGGAGCTGGGGGGTTACGCGAGAATGGAGGAAGATAGGGCTACGCGTCGTGGTCGTTAGGGAGCGAAGAGGTGCAGTGATGGCTGAGCTAAAATGGAAAGGGGGAGAGGGGTTGACGATGTGTAATGCACGGAGCGGGAGGTATTTGGAAAAAGATGATGGGTGGATAGCCGTTGGATCTTACGATCCAACGGTCCAGGTAGTGGCACGGATGGAGGGTGGAGATTAGATCCTTAGGATCTGATCGAACGGTTGGGGGACAAGCGTGGGTTAACGGCTAGGATGAGATGGGAGGGAAGATTTGAGGGTTAAGGATGATGGGGGCGACGTGGCGAGGGCAGAGCCATAGGATAGGAGGGAGAACATGTGGCTGAGGTTAGAGCGGGTGTAGGCAATTCTGATGAGATCCAGAGATCTCATCAGACGGCTGGAAGAAGAGTGGTAGCATACGGCTAAGATGAAGGCGCTTGGAAGAGATCAGACGGTGTGGAAAGGTAGTGGGTGGCACAAGGAGAGGCGGCCATATGGCGGCTCTAGAGAGCGCTGAAGGATATTGAGAATCCTCAAGTGCATCACGGAAGCATGACGATCGTATCTTATACGATCGGGGCGACTAGTCGCACTAGTCATGAGATGCAGCGGAAATTAAAATTTTTAAATCTAAAGATGAAACCACATGATCACGAGAACACTTCTCAGATCGTTCCATCAAAACAATAAAGTACAAGGAATACCTCTTGGAGCGTGGTTGTGATCGCGAGATCCCAAACAAGAGATCCTCCTATCTCGAGTTTGATCCATGAAGAACGCACTTACGGGCACGATGATGAGTCGCGTCTGATGATTAAAATATATATGGGTATAATAAGATAAAATTATGCAAAGAATGAGCTCAGTATTTGACACATAATCTGCAATCTTGCATAACTCATATAATTATTTATTCCATTATTATAGAGGAGAAAAATCGTGATATCCAGATAAAATCATTATTACAAATTATGTATTGATTATATATTGTGATAATGTATTCTCATGAATAAATCATCTACAATTAAAAAAGAAAATGAATGTAATAATATAGCATTCAACATGTTGAATTCTATTGACAATTTTTGGAAAGAAAATGGGAGGGTCAAGAGTGAAAAAATCCCCACTCTTTAATGACATACATGCATGTGTGTCCTCTTTATTCTCTCTCTCTCTCTCTCCCTTCCATAAAAAAATAGTCGAATACATCCTCTCATGCCCATGCCTCTTCCCCATGCAAACCATTAAACACCCTTGCATTAATGTGTTTTGTCTTTACATGCATGGCACCCTTTCATGTAGCCGCATGGAATGGCTATAAAAAAAGACTCTCCTTCCCCATATTTTTTCCATGCGTATACTCCTCCCATCCATTCCCCTATTCACACACATACTCTCTCCCCCATATTTTTTCATGCACTCGTACTCCCCTTTCCTTTCTCTGTTATTCGATCATTCTCTCTTTCGTTTCTTTTTTCTCATGCAGGTGAAGATATAGGTGCGCCATCGACTGCCATTCTCCTTCTCCTTCCCTGCGGGCATCATCTTCTCCAGCCACTGCACACCGACATCCTCCCCCTGCACGTACGTTGTTGTACGTGGCCCTTCTTCTCCAACAAGAAACAGCGCACTCAAGCTCCCAACGACTCCTCCTGTGAGCGTCATTCTCCTCGTGTGCACGGTTGCACGTCACCAGCGCACTACCTGCTGTGCGCAGCCACCTTTACGGCAGTTCCAACCTTCAGCCACGTGCGTTTGACGCACCGCCCACCTCCGTCCAGGTGCAGATCTCCAGCGCAAGTGCATCTCCGCGCGCTACCATCCTCCAGCCCCCTCCTTGCGGCGTATTCCAGCCGTAATCCTCCTCAGCTCTCGACTTTCAGACCAGCTACCGGTCTCTCCCCTCGTGCACACGGTTGCGCGTCCAGCGCTCACCTCCATCGCGCAAAGGTGCACCATTGGCTATTGTCATCCAGCGTGCTGCAGCAAGCTCCTGCGACCCTGCCCTCCGTCACTGTCCATCTAGAACTCAACTGAATCTGTGAAGAGAAACATTCTTCCTTTTCCTTCTTAAGCTTCATATTTACTTTCTTAAATGCTTTGGATTTAATCGTAATGTTGAGAACCATGTTTTGATTAATCTCGGTATTTTACTTTCTAAATCTTCTAATTGCAAATGAGGTCATTTACGTTTTAATACTGTGCAAGATACATCCAATTCTAACTCTTTCCTTTGATTAGTTAAGTTGGCCTCATTTCGGTTCAATCGCAGAGCACCCCTTGGATTTCACTGTATTCATAAGTCAACCCTCTCAATTTAGTTTTTAAGTTAGAAACACCAAGCAAATCTGGACTTAGTATGAGAAATTTCTATAAAAAATAGTGTATAGTGTTTCTAACATCTTAGAGTAGATGCCATCCTATTTTATGTCATTTATTTCAAAATCAAAAATATAATCTCATTTAAGTTAAGTATCTTGAAATCAAAGAAAAAAAATTTGCAAAACCTACTTGGTCCTTGTGGATTCGAACCTCTACTTGCCGCATACTAATTGCATACATTCATCGTGCTCGTAGTTGTAATATTATTTGTTTGATTCCAATTTATCGTGGGAAAACAACGACTTGGTAAAATCATATTTTTAAACCACGTAAAATCGGATCAACATTTTGGCGCCGTTGCCGGGGACTAGGCAACATTTGCAATTTTTTTCTCTACTTTCTAACTTAATTTCAAATTTCTAATCCGTGCATTTTTTTTGTTTTGCAGGTACTTAGTCTTCAAAAAGAAAAAAAAAATTTTACTTGTCTCTTCATGCCATCTGTTTTAGCAAACTTGTAATTTGAAAAAAAAAATATTTTCTCCCTCCCCCTTCTCAGAAAAGCTCATCATCAACAGGACAAAATATTACGGATTTAGCGCCAGAAGTGCAGGCACTGTGAGTCCCTCTTTCTCTTAGGCATCTTAGGATTTTAAAATTTCCTGCATTTGTTTGCGCTCCGAACTTAAACCGAAAAATTTTTTAAAAAACACTTCTTCTTTGCATCATCTCTGTGGTCTTCTCCCTCTGATAATCTAATTCAAAGACCACCAAATCGTGTGTTGATCATTTAAAAAGATAAGCTTGAAAGGCCACCACAGTGGCCCGAGTAGAAAGCGGACAAATTCTGAATGCTTGTTTGATGCACGTGTATGACACAAAAATCACGAGCACATAGAACCCTTGGATAGAGACAAAAATCCCTGGTGCTACGTGGGATTGTAGAGAGAGATCGTAACTCCTCGACGCGTTGGGCACAGGTTCTTGTGGGAAGAAGCAGATCCTCGATCTGAGTACCGCACACTGGATCCCCAGCCGGATTAGGACATCGATTTCTCACAATCTTCCACACCCACCTCATCCTTAAGGACTCTAACTTCTCTGAAAACTTTTGTTGAATCACTAAATTAAAACCGAAAAGATAACCGCTTCTGCGGTAATTTTTGTGTGAGTTGGTGAATTAACAAATTGTCTTGTGTATTGTGTTGTGTATGCTAGGTCGTAGATCTCTGAAACATCCAGTACAACAACCATTAGAGTACGACCCGATTTATAGAAGAAAAACAAACCCATCTCTTTCAACTGAGAATTCATCTGACATGGGTGAAGAAAGACCAAACCCTATGGACCTCATCCTACATCAACTACAACTGTTGATAGAGGAAAATGCGACGATCCGTCATACAATAGCACCTCTCATCCGACCACCACCCATAAGCACACATTACAACCCGGCCGCAGAGGACTTAGTTCATTGGGTCCAAATCCCGCCTGAAGTAGGAGACTTTGAGATTAAACCCGCATCCCTTTCCTTAATCCCAAAATACTATGGAAATGACTCTGAAGATCCCTTCCTCCACATCCAAGACTTCCGATCTGCTTGTGATACTATGAGTATCCCTGGGTAGAGAAAGAATACATCTACATGAAATCCTTCACCCACTCACTCAAAGACAAAGCACTCCAATGGCTACGAAATTATGGAACCCCACTCACCTCTTGGGACTCATTAAGAGAGGCATTCATCAAGAAATACTTCCCAATAGGAAAGACAAATGCCCTGAGACAAGCCATATCATCATTCACTCAGAAAAATAGAGAGCCCATTCATGAAGCCTGGGAACGATTTAAGGAACTTCAAAGGAAATGCCCTCATCATGCCATACCCAAACGGAAGTTGGTTCAGATATTTTATGAGGGCATAGATACATCATTTAAGAGAGTGATTGATGGCTCATGTGATGGAAACTACATCAGCCGTGACAAACATTTCGTTTGGAATTTATTTGAAAATATGGCTGACAATTCGGTGAACAGTTCCTCAATAGAACAATACAGTGGAAATACGAGGACAGTCAATATCATTGATCATGAGAGATCTAGCAATGACAATCCTGATAGATGGGAAACCCTCTCAAAACAAATGAACCTCATGACTCAAGCCTTAGAAAAATTGGCCTTGAATAATCCCACCAGGCATGAAGTTGACCACTCCACATTCACCCATAATCAAGACATGAATCCTGAGACTGTGAACTGGGTGCAAAGAAATCAAGGAGGATATTCAAATAACCACAACACATGGAGAGAGCAACCAAATTCCGGGTGGAATGGACAGAACAATTATCATTTTCAAAATCACACCCAACCCAGACAACCGATAGCATCGCCCGTGACTCAACCCTCCACCACTGCGGTAAATTTCGACGCCTTGGCTCAGGCAATACAACAACTAGCTATAGCTCAACAACAAGCCACTGAAGCCCAACAAAAAGCCAACTCTGAGAATGCCCGTCAATTCACTGAGATCAGATCGTACATCCTAGCCTTATCACCTCAACCGCTGCCCAATCCAAACACCAATAAGGCTAGCTCATCTGGAGTACTTCAAACTCCTCCACCTGTCGGATATTTCACCTCACCACCTGGTTTCCAAAGCCAGAATCAAGGATTTTTTACACCTTCTAGGACAAACCAAGGGAACCCACAACAAGCATCTAGAAACCAAGTTAATTTCAAAACACCACCCCGCCCAAACCAATCTGCCAATGCTGTCACTCTGAGAAATGGGAAAACCACTTCCGCCTACACCAGACCGCTAGCTTTAGAAGAACAAATTGAAATAGAAGAGGAGCCTGATGATGAAGAGAAGTTAACTGAAACAACCATGCCCCTTCCTGTCTCCCCGTCCGTAACTATCCCCTTTCCCGGAGCTCTTCATCGAAGAAAACCACGATCATCCACCATCGATCCGGAGTTAGAAAAACTATTCTCGGACATAGTCATTGAAATCCCACTCTTGAAAGCCCTCGAACAGGTTCCAGCCTTCTCCCGATTTTTGAAGGACAAATGCACACCAAAACGAAAATCCAAAGGAAAAAGTAGAAGGGACAATGAAGATATTGAAAGACATGTGCTCCATCAAGCAACAACCAATGCCATCTCCCAATTCTTACCCACAAAAAAGAAAGATCCAGGAGCTCCTCTAGTTAGATGCACAATTGGCAAATTAACCTTCAACCACACCCTGCTAGATAATGGTGCTTCCATCAATCTTCTCCCGACTGCTATTCTAGAGCAATTTGACCTAGGAAAACTGAAACCTGTATCAATGACTTTGCAAATGGCTGATCGATCTGTAAAAAGACCAAAAGGACTACTTGAGGATGTGATAGTTGATGTTCAAGGTCATAAATTCTCGGTTGACTTTGTTGTGATGGATATGGATCAAGCAAATATATTGAGTGAGACACCAATCATACTCGGACGACCATTTTTGGCCACTGCTAAAGCTCATTTTGATTATGAGGTTGGAAGAGTTGAATTTAAAATCAATGGTCAAGTCATTCCGGTAGACCTGGTCACCCCTACTTCCACTGAATCTGAGACCGAAGAATGTGGTTGGATAGAAAGATGTGCTGTTCTCAACATTCAAAAAGACTTTGTCCCCATCCATCTCACCAAAGACCCTTTAGAGGTTAGTCTGAACACCTCTAGATCCACTTACAAAAACACTTCTCATGAAATTGCCACCTACAATCTGAATCTTGCACTAGAAGCTCCACCATGCCCTCTCACCGTACAAGAAATTAATGAGCTTGATAATGCCTGGGACACATTAGACTCTGAACTCACACTGACCTCAACCATGATCATGCCCATGATGGAACCACCATTTGAGACTATTTCTGTAATAGACTCAGGAAACACTACAAGTCTGAATCCATCAACAACAACTGTTGAATTAAAGCCACTACCCAAAGATTTGAAGTATGCTTTTCTGGATGATGCACAGACTCTACCAGTCATTATCAATGCCAACCTAAACCATATGCAAGAAAGTCAACTCATGGGAGTTTTGAAAAAGAATTCCCAGGCCATTGGATGGAAAATAACGGATCTTAAAGGAATAAGCCCAACATTCTGTACTCATCACATATATCTGGAAAATGATTGTAAACCCTCTCGGGAAATGCAAAGACGGCTGAATCCTAATCTACGAGAGGTTGTGAAGAATGAGATCTATAAATGGGCAAGTGCGGGTATCATTTACCCTATCTCTGACAGCCCTTGGGTCAGTCCTCTCCAAGTTGTCCCCAAGAAGGCTGGATTAACAATTGTCAAAAATGAGAAAGGCGAGGACATACCGACCAGAGTAGCAACATCTTGGAGAGTCTGTGTAGATTATAGGAAACTCAATAAGGCTACTCGAAAAGATCATTTCCCATTACCATTCATTGACCAAATCATTGAGAAGCTAGCCAGAAAAGAATTTTTCTGCTTTTTAGATGGATATTCCGGTTATAACCAAGTAGCCATAGCACCAGAAGATCAAGACAAGACCACTTTCACTTGTCCTTTTGGAATATATGCCTTTCGTCGCATGCCTTTTGGACTATTTAATGCCCTAGCAACATTTCAAAGATGCATGATGGGAATTTTCACTGATATGATCGGCGATTTTATGGAAGTATTTATGGATGATTTCTCTATTTTTGGAGACTCTTTTGAGGAAACACTAGGATTTTTGGATAGAGTCCACAAGAAATGCATCGAAGTGAACTTGATATTATCATGGGAGAAATCACATTTTATGGTGAAACAAGGAATTGTATTGGGACATATTGTATCAAAGAAAGGGAAAGAAGTGGACCCATCGAAAATTGAGACCATCGCTCACTTAGGACCACCCGTGAACATCAAGGGTGTAAGGTCTTTCCTTGGTCATGTCGGCTTTTACCGCCGCTTCATTAAGGACTTTTCGAACATTTCCCGTCCTCTCACAAAATTACTGGAAAAAGATCAAGACTTCACTTTTACTGAGGATGCTTTTGAATCTTTCAAAACCCTGAAGAAAATCATCACTGAAGCACCCATCCTACAACCCCCAGATTGGAACTGTGAATTTGAGATCATGTGCGATGCATCTGATTATGCTGTGGGGGCAGTATTGGGTCAAAGGAAAGATGGGAAACCTTATGCCATTCACTATGCCAGTAAAACTCTAGATGCTGCTGAAAAGAACTACACTGTGACTGAGAAAGAACTTTTAGCTGTGGTGTTTTCCTTAGAGAAATTTCGATCTTACATCCTAGGATCCCACATCATCATCTACACAGACCACTCGGCTTTGAAATATCTCTTCACAAAAACCGATGCTAAGCCTAGACTCATTAGGTGGGTATTATTGCTCCAAGAATTTGATTTGGAGATTCGAGATAAAGCCGGAGCAAAAAATGTCGTGGCCGATCATCTTTCAAGATTCCCTTCCTCAAACACAGACACAATCCCAATTTCTGATAAATTTCCAGACGAAAGCATAATGTCAGCTTCTCAACTCCCTTGGTATGCAGACATCGTCAATTACATCGTCACTTCCACATTCCCTGATGACTGGCCAAAACATAAGAGAGATAAAACCAAGGCCCAAGCCCGATACTATCACTGGGAAGACCCTTTGCTCTTCAAAGAGGGTACTGATTTAATATGGAGACGATGCATCCCTGAATCTGAAGTCAATAATGTCCTAACTCACTGCCACACTTCTGGGTGTGGAGGACATCACTCAGGGAAGCGTACAGCCGCTAAAATCTTACAATGCGGTTTCTACTGGCCCACACTCTTTAAAGATGCCCATCATTTTGCTCAATCTTGTCATGCCTGTCAGACTAATGGAACAATGACCCGCCGCAACACGATGCCCCTCCAACCCGTACATATAGTTGAGATCTTTGATACTTGGGGAATAGACTTCATGGGACCTTTCACCACCTCACAAGGCTATCAACACATCTTACTCGCTGTTGACTATGTGTCCCGTTGGGTTGAAGCCATTCCCACTCGTGCTGCTGATAGCACAACCGTTGTCAAGTTCTTGAACGATTTATTCTCTCGATTTGGATTGCCAAAGGTGGTAATCAGTGATGGAGGCACCCACTTCCTGAATGCTTCAGTTAAGAATTTACTCAAGAAAAATGGAGTCGAACACCGTGTCGCAACTGCCTATCATCCACAAACCAATGGAATGGCTGAGCTATCAAATCGAGAAATCAAGACCATCCTCCAGAAAATTGTTCGCTCTGATCGTAAAGACTGGTCCCAACACTTACCTTCTGCTCTCTGGGCCTATCGTACTGCTTTCCGCATACCCTTAGGTATGAGTCCATTTCGGTTAATCTATGGAAAGCCGTGCCACCTACCTGTAGAGGTCCACCACAAATCACTCTGGGCAATCAAGAAGTGCTATCTGGATTATGATGAGGCTGGGAAGAAAAGACTATTGGATTTATCTGAACTGGAAGAACTGAGATCACAAGCCTATGATAACAACCTGCTATACAAAGAGAAAATCAAGTTGTGGCACGATGCCAATATTTCGAGGAAAACATTCAAAGAAAATAAAAAAGTATGGTTATTTGATGTAAAACTGAAGTTATTTCCAGGAAAACTGAGATCAAAATGGAAAGGACCATACTTTGTAACTCAAGTATTTGATAATGGCTCGATAGAAATTTCTGACCCAGACACTAAAGCCACATTCAGAGTAAATGGTCAAAGACTAAAACCCGTTGTTGAACCATATGGTCCTATGCCTGTCTGCACAACATACCTTCTGCAGGAAAAATGAACCATCACATCGCCAAGCTGAGGCGTTAAATCATGCACTCTCGTGAGCCTCTCCTCACAGATATCTTTTTACCGCTCGCATGTTTATTTTCACTGCATTGCATTAGATAAGTATGGGGGTACTCCTCTGCATTACATTCCAAAAAAAACACAAAAACAAAAATACATTTCACATCCCTTTTGATCCTCCTATTGCACATTATCTTCACCATGAGGACATGGTTTCTGTTAAGTATGGGGGGGTGTCTGCATAGTTTTTTTCAAAATTTCATACTCTTTCAAAAAAAAGAGAAAAGAAAAGGAAAAAGAAAAAAAAACTCTCTTTTGGAAAAATTCCCCTAAAAATATTTTCAAAGCAAGAAAACCACCAAAAATACATCCTTCCTAGTTTTATCCTATTTTGAGAAATCAGATCTTCATTGCATAAATCATAGACCGAGGTTGAGTTGACCCTAATCCACTTAACTTCATCAGAATTTCACTAGGCATGAGTTTTTAAACTTTCTTCAGGTCCATTTGGACTTTATTCTCTCAGTTCCACTAACTCTACTGGTGAATGAACTTCTGTATCTAATTAGATCACCTGAGCAACTAGTAGTACTCTTAAACTCTTCAGTGGATATTAAACAACTGCACATTGCACCTAGCTTGAGTGAGTTGAGTTTACGAGATACAATTACAATCTAGTTGAGGTGAGGAGTTGTCCTCTTGGTTGTGCCAATGCCGGAACCTTATCTATAGTCAGTGAAGGAACCTGATTCAGGAGCAACATGATCTCTCTAGTCTAAGTGTGTCAGCAATTAAGCCAGTATCGTGCCTCCAAAGACAATATTAAGCCGATACTACCTCTTGATGCCAAAACCCAAGACAAAAATACCACAAAAAGGCATATCACAATACAAATGCCAAAAACCACCAATCATTGTGCAAAGCAAAAGCAAGGAAAGAAGACCACCAAATAACCATTCTCCACCAAAAAGCCGTGGTAGCAGCCCAATGATGCTACCTAAATTTTTAAAAGAGGCCCAAAGAGGCCCAGGGTTATGCTCTGCAAAAGGAAAAGAATGAGAGCAACGGACCAAAGCGGTCTACGGAAAACCCCGAAATTAAGTCCCATTCTCCAATAAACTATGACCTATTTTTTCTATGCTGACATACTTGGGTGAAAGGAGATTATGCATGAATCTAGGTGAGGACTGAGGCTATTTGTATAGGGAATCATTCGGTACCTTGATAGATTGTGTTGCTAGCTCGTTCTCTTGACTCACGAAAGCTAAAACTATCACTAACACTGTTTATATCCACTCAAGGTCAAAGAGAATACCTGTTTTTTAGGGATGAGCTGACCTGATCGACCTTCTGAAATCATGTTTGATTTTGTTGGAACTAAGAGGCTGTTGAAACTACAAAACTCGAGTCAAGTTGACTATTCGAATAAATCATTAATCCATGGGTCAACTCTACTTAAGTTTGTGCATCTGTATGGTTAGGATCTGAAAACTCAAGACTTTGTGGGTATGTCTACTGCAAACCCTCACCAAATCCATCTTGGCTATTCACCTTGTCCGTCATTATTACTTATCTTATTTTTGCTCGGGACTAGCAAAACCTAAGTATGGGGGTATGATGATTAAAATATATATGGGTATAATAAGATAAAATTATGCAAAGAATGAGCTCAGTATTTGACATATAATCTGCAATCTTGCATAACTCATATAATTATTTATTCCATTATTATAGAGGAGAAAAATCATGATATCCAGATAAAATCATTATTACAAATTATGTATTGATTATATATTGTGATAATGTATTCTCATGAATAAATCATCTACAATTAAAAAAGAAAATGAATGTAATAATATAGCATTCAACATGTTGAATTCTATTGACAATTTTTGGAAAGAAAATGGGAGGGTCAAGAGTGAAAAAATCCCCACTCTTTAATGACATACATGCATGTGTTTCCTCTTTATTCTCTCTCTCTCTCCCCTCCATAAAAAATAGTCGAATACATCCTCTCATGCCCATGCCTCTTCCCCATGCAAACCATTAAACACCCTTGCATTAATGTGTTTTGTCTTTACATGCATGGCACCCTTTCATGTAGCCGCATGGAATGGCTATAAAAAAAGACTCTCCTTCCCCATATTTTTTCCATGCGTATACTCCTCCCATCCATTCCCCTATTCACGCACATACTCTCTCCCCCATATTTTTTCATGCACTCGTACTCCCCTTTCCTTTCTCTGTTATTCGATCATTCTCTCTTTCGTTTCTTTTTTCTCATGCAGGTGAAGATATAGGTGCGCCATCGACTGCCATTCTCCTTCTCCTTCCCCGCGGGCATCATCTTCTCCAGCCACTGCACACCAACATCCTCCCCCTGCACGTACGCTGTTGTACGTGGCCCTTCTTCTCCAACAAGAAACAGCGCACTCAAGCTCCCAACGACTCCTCCTGTGAGCGTCATTCTCCTCGTGTGCACGGTTGCACGTCACCAGCGCACTACCTGCTGTGCGCAACCACCTTTACGGAAGTTCCAACCTTCAGCCACATGCGTTTGACGCACCGCCCACCTCCGTCCAGGTGCAGATCTCCAGCGCGAGTGCATCTCCGCGCGCTACCATCCTCCAGCCCCCTCCTTGCGGCGTATTCCAGCTGTAATCCTCCTCAGCTCTCGACTTTCAGACCAGCTACCGGTCTCTCCCCTCGTGCGCACGGTTGTGCGTCCAACGCTCACCTCCATCGCGCAAAGGTGCACCATTGGCTACTGTCATCCAGCGTGCTGCCGTGTACGGCTACCTTCCAGCAAGCTCCTGCGACCCTGCCCTCCGTCACTGTCCATCTAGAACTCAACTGAATCTGTGAAGAGAAACATTCTTCCTTTTCCTTCTTAAGCTTCATATTTACTTTCTTAAATGCTTTGGATTTAATCGTAATGTTGAGAACCATGTTTTGATTAATCTCGGTATTTTACTTTCTAAATCTTCTAATTGCAAATGAGGTCATTTACGTTTTAATACTGTGCAAGATACATCCAATTCTAACTCTTTCCTTTGATTAGTTAAGTTGGCCTCATTTCGGTTCAATCGCAGAGCACCCCTTGGATTTCACTGTATTCATAAGTCAACCCTCTCAATTTAGTTTTTAAGTTAGAAACACCAAGCAAATCTGGACTTAGTATGAGAAATTTCTATAAAAAATAGTGTATAGTGTTTCTAACATCTTAGAGTAGATGCCATCCTATTTTATGTCATTTATTTCAAAATCAAAAATATAATCTCATTTAAGTTAAGTATCTTGAAATCAAAGAAAAAAAATTTGCAAAATCTACTTGGTCCTTGTGGATTCGAACCTCTACTTGCCGCATACTAATTGCATACATTCATCGTGCTCGTAGTTGTAATATTATTTGTTTGATTCCAATTTATCGTGGGAAAACAACGACTTGGTAAAATCATATTTTTAAACCACGTAAAATCGGATCAACAGCGTCCTTCCCGCAATCTTTGATGAAGATCCAAGCGTCGAGTCCCCTGATTTTGTCAAACAAAATCCGTCGTCTTCCTCTGGAGCTAGTCGCCCCAAAGCAGAAGGAGATCCCTGAGTCGTCGAAGGCGAAGGCGAGAGTCTCTCCTTTCTTAACACAAGATGGACGGTCACCTTTTGGAGGAGAGAAAGAGTGAGGGCGAGAATATGAGAGATAGAGAGAGTTGTAGGCATGTACAACTCTTCATGATGTGTGTTCCAAGAAAGGCTAGGCTAGCCCTCCTTTTATATTAGTTTAGAATCCAATGGATCTCAATCCATGGGACACATAGATCCAACATCCATGCTTGGTCTATGTAATGATCAATGGCTAGGATTGTTGTTGGTTAAAACCAACAACATTTATTTATAATTAAATTAAATATATGTTGCAACATTATCAATACATTTTTAATTTAACATAAATAAATTAGTTAAGAGATTAATCAATATAATAAAATGGAGAGAATATTGCCTCCTAAAAAAGGGGCGTCACCCATGACTTTTTCATGGGTGACGCCACCTCTAAATTGGTGGCTTTTATCTCCTTTTTATTATATCACATTTTCTCTTAATAATTCGTAATAATAATTATCACAAAAATATCCACCAAATTAATTCCAAATTAATTTGTGAATATTTCAATCATGCCATTGAAAATTATGTGAATCATATTCACATCCCAAACTAATTTGTAAATTGCAATTTCAATTAATTACTTAATGTAAATCCAATTCACATTAATAATTAACAAATGCTATTTACATAGTTTCTCTCTCTCTAATATATTATAAATCGTATTTATAATATATATGATTAATATGGATAGTGATATCCACATTATTCATATCCATGATAATTAAATCACATTTAATCATCTTGGATCTCTTTTCTCATTTGCCCAAATAACATGAATCACATTCATGTTATTCATATCTTTGATAATTAAATCACATTCAATTATCTTAGATATCTCTTCTTATAATATGAATCAAATTCATATTATTCATGATAATTAAATCATATTTAATTATCCATTTTCTCGATGCTTAGATACAGAATTCATCAAATGAATTATTCTTGAACTCCTTCAAGAATAATGTGCTTTCTCCGTAGATACTTGGAGATAAGGACAGGGCGATTGTATTGTTCCACGTATAGTGACTTGGACATTGAGATCACATCTCAAATCCAGATCTCGGGCCTCTCAAAGATGCTTGATTAAATCAAGACCGCAAATCTAGTCTTCTCATTGCATCCGAATCACATTCAAATCAATGTCCAACATTTAGACCAAGATCAGATTACTTCTCTACTGAGAGGAGTCACTAAAATCCAGACCCATTTCATCACTCCCTAGGAATGGAAGCGTCATGGTTATACAATCGTTTATGATCACATCACCCTCAGGTATTCCCAACACCTGTACATCCTGCATACTGGAAGACCCAGAATAAACCCATCAACTTTATACTGTCTACTTCAGGGTTTTATCAGTAAGTTCTCATTTGATCATTGGGATTTGGTATCGATCATATACTTTCCAAAAGCATATATCATACCTAGGTCTTGATCATATACTTTCCAAAAGTATATATCAAACCTACAAATTCAGTCAAGCTTCCAAAGCGAGACGACCGTGCACAGAATTTGATTCTTCCCAATATCTCATGAGCGAGCTCATGGCTTCCGGTTCAGTAATGAACCTGTATGATCCCTTTGAGAGATCGTATTACTCATATGCCCTTATATGCACACCAGCGCGTCGGTGTATAGACCTTGATTAGGTCATCAACCTATTATCTGCCAAATGTACATACTCAAACATATAGTAACACATCTGTCTCTGGTCAGAGGGTGTGTGCATGTATCGTGACAACATACGATATAGGACTTTGGTTATCTCGATCTCGTTAAGTCAACTCTTTGACCTAACTAATCTAACACCTCTGAATCTCTATTCCTATGCAGAGGACCTGCATCAAGAGGTCGGTCAGATATCAGCCTATGTGAGAAAGGATTGCCATCTCCTACTCAGGCTTGGAGATCACATCTTAACAATCATTTGATGGTGCTTGATGAGTCCTCACTCTAACTCTTTAGATATTCATCCAAGCACCAGCCTCTATGATTCAATAGTTGAATCAACAACTGTATGATTATTAAGATGGCCATGGTACATAACCCTAATTGTACTAAGGGACCTATTATGCAAATTATTTATTCTTCATTTCAGATCAGGGAATGATATACGCAATAACATTTATTGCATAATGGCTCGCCGTGGGCTCACATGTCCAACAAGCGCCACGTGACCGCTCCAGAAAATTCAGAAATTAATAAAATAATGAAAAATAAAAAAGAAATAATTAAAGCTTAATTAGGAAAAATTCAAAACATGAAAGTGGTAGATCTCAATGAGATGTATTTTATGTTGAACAAAAAGTCAAAGGAGGTCATTTGTAAAAAGATATTTTTTTGCAAGCATTTTTAGTGAGTAAAAACACTTAATTTTAAAGGTTTGACTTTTTTATTTTTAATTTCTTTTAAAAGTAAAGATAAATATATGCAATATTTAATCTATTTTTTAGAGATTTTTAATCAAATATAAAATAAAGAAAAAGTGTTAATTATTAAATACAATAACTTAGGGTTAGAAAATATAGATTAATTATACACAGATTATTCACAATATACTACAAATTAATATTAGTGTTTTAATTGTGATTTTTATTGAATTATTTAATACATGAGAATAATAAATGGATTTTAACATGATGTATACGAGATTCATCAGTTATTTATTGCAAGATCCACAGGAATCAATTTTCCATCGATCATAAATTCAATCTTTCCCTTCCCATAATCAAAGTGAGCCTTAGCTGTGGCCAAAATTGGGCGTCCGAGAATGATAGGTGTTTGGGTTAAGGTCTTGGCAAGTTCTATATCCAATACAACAAAATCTATTGGGAATCGATGCCCCTGGACCATAACAATAACATCCTCCAATAATCCTTTTGGTTGCTTTACATATCGATCAACCATTTGTAATATCATTGAAATAGGTTTTAATTCTCCTGTGTGGTAATATTCTAGAACTACAGAAAGTAACATGTTGATCGAGGCTCCATTATCAAATAAAGTATGCTCAAACTCCAAATCACCAATCGTGCATTTCACTAAAGGAGCACCATGATCTTTCATTTTGGTGGGAAGCAAATGAGAAATTACATTGGTGGTTGCCCTAGGTAGCATATGTCTTTTGGGTTTTTCTTGACTCCTCTTTTCCTTAGGTTTCTTCTTCGGTGTGCATTTTTCCTTCAAAAAGCAGGAGAAAGCTAGGACTTGTTCTAGAGCTTTTAGAAGTAGAATCTCGATGACAATGTTTGAAAATAATTTCTCCAACTCAGGATCGATGGTATATGATATGGTATTTTTCCTGCGAAAAGCTTCAGGGAAGGGAATGGTTATGGTCGGGGAGGAAGGAGGAGGGGTAGAGGTCTCAGTAGGTTCCTCTTCATTATCGATGTCCTCTTCCTCTTCGACTCGATTCTCAGTAGCATATGGTGTGGTGAGAGCAGATGTAGTTTTCCCGTTTCGAATAGTCACAGTAGTGGCAGATTAGATGGAACGGATTGGTGTTTTGAAACTCATGTGATTCCTCGACGGTTGTTGTGTGATCCCTTGGGTTGAATTGTTGGTCTTATGAGACGTAGAAAATCCTTGATTTTGGTTTTAAAACCCATGAGGTGAAGTGAAGGATCCGACAGGTGGTGGAGTGTGAAAAGATCTAGATGAGGTAACTCTGTTGGTGTTAGGATTGGGCAGGGGTTGAGGTGCCAATGCTGGAATGTAAGATCGGATCTCAGCAAATTATCGAGCATTTTCAATGTTGTCTTGTTGTTGTGCTTGGTTTGCTTGTTTCTGTGTTGTAGAAGTTGCTGAATGCCAGGGTTAGAGCATCAAAGTTCACAGATGTGGTTGGCTGATTTATTGGAGATGCAATCAGTTGTTGGGGTTTCAACTAATTTTTAAAGTTATGCTGACCATTCCATTCAAAAGTGGGTTGCTCTCTCCATCCTAAGTTTCTTTGTACCCAATTTACAGTCTCAGGAGTTTGTTCTTGATCATTAGTAAATGATAACTGGCCAAAGTTATGAATGTTAGGGTTAGAAGTAACCCCGCAGATGTTGTTCGGGACTTTATTCAGAGCCAAGTTACCGATTGCTTGGGTCATGAGATACATCTGTTTGGATAGGGTTTCCCAAATATTGCTCGTTATATTGTTCAATGGAGGAGTTGTTCATCGAATTATCTGCCATGTTCTCAAATAAGGCCCATACAAAATGTTCATCGTGGCTAATATAATTCCTGTCACACGAGCCATCGATAACTCTCTTGAAAGATGTGTCTATGCCTTCATAAAATATTTGAACTAATTTCCATTTGGGATTTCATGATGAGAGTATTTCTATTGTAATTCCATAAAACGCTCCCAGGCTTCGTGAATGGGTTCTTTATTCTTTTAGGTGAAGGATGATATAGCTTGTCTCAGGGCATTTGTCTTTCCTATTGAGAAGTATTTCTTGATGAAGGTCTCTCTTAAGGCATCCTAAGGGGTTAGAGGGGTTTCATAATTTTGGAGCCATTGGACTTCTCGTTCCTTCAAAGAGTAAGTGAAGACTTTCATGTAAATGTATTCCCTTTCTACTCCGAGGATACTCATTGTGTCACATGCAGATCAACAATCTTGGATGTGTAGGAAAGGTTCGTCGCTCTCATTTCCATAGAATTTTGGTATCAAGGAGAGAGATGACGGTTTTATCTCGAAATCTCCTATCTTAGGTGGAATTTGGACTCAATGGACTAATTCTTTCGATGTAGGATTATAATGTGTACTTATGGGTGGTGGTGGATGAAAGAGGTTATGGTGTGGCGGATCATGACATTTTCTTCTATCTGCAATTGTAATTGTTGTAAAATGAGGTCCATGGGATTGGGTCGGTTTTCTTCTCCCATGTCTCCTAGGTCAAGTAAATCCTCAAGCTTCTCACTTGAACAAGATGGGATGGGTTTTATTTGATAGATCGGGTCGCAATCAAGCAGTTGTTGCAGTGGACTTTTCAGGGATTTACGACCAAGCATACACATCACAAATGCAAGAAAATTTGTTGATTCACCAACTCAACACAAATTACCGCAGAAGCGGTTATCTTTTCAATTTTAGATTTAGTTGCTCAACAAATGTTGTTAGATAATTATTGATCCTAAATGAAGAGTTGTTTATGGAAGTTTGTGAAAAATCAATATTCTCAAACGGTTGGGAGATCTAGGGTGGGTACTCTGATCAATGATCTGTCCTTCCCGCAAGAACATGTGCCCAACGCGTCAAGAAGTTATGATTTCTCTATGCAATCCCACGTGACACCAAGAATTTTTCTCTATCCAAGGGTTCTATGTACATGTGAATTTGCGTCAATCACTACGGTGCTTTCAAACAATCATTCATTTTTCATCCGCTTTTGCTTGGATCACTGCGGTGATCTTACAAGCTTATCTTTTCATGTGATCAAAAACATGATTTTGATGGTCTTTGAATTAGATTATCAGAGGGAGAAGACCACATAGATGATGTAATCAAGAACTCTTTTTTTTATTCAATTCGGAGCGCAAAAAAATGCAAAAATTAAAACTTAAAATGCCTAAGTGAAGAGAATGCTCACAATGCCTACACTTATGGCGTTATATCCGTAATGTTTTTTCATGCTGATGGCGAGCGATTAGAGAAATGAGGGAGAAATTAAATTACAAAATGTTTCTACTTAGAAAAATTACAAGTTCGTTAAAATAAAATTAATTAAAATGCATGAATCTTCATTTTATAAAATTAATTAAAATGCATGAATCTTCATTTTTTTCTTTTTCAGAGTCTAAGTACCTGAAATAAAGAAAATACGGCATAGTCCCTGACAAATGTTACCTAGTCCCCGGCAACGACGCTAAAATGTTGTTGTGATTTAACACAGTTTAAGAAGTTTATTTTACCACATCGTTGTTATTCTACGAAAAAGCATAATTAAACAAATAAAGTTACAACCACGAGCATAATGAAAGCACACAAGATGTATAGTGCAAGTAGAGGTTTGTATCTGCAGGGGCTAAGCAAACTCATAATTTTTGTTCTTCTTTCAAACTTGATTCAAATTTTAATCTATTGCATGAAAAAAATGCTAGAGAGATCTTGATGAGAAAATGTAATCTAAGGAGACAACACATTCTACAACTTAAAGTAAACGAAGGAGAGCATGAGCACAATTAAATAAGAAAACGAGAGCTGAATTGCAAATTAAGATAGAAGAAATAAGGTGATATTTGTAATATTTCAAAATAAAATAATGGAAAATAATCTTGCAATGTATTAAAGAAAACTTAGAGTTGAAAAGGAACCATACAAAATAAAAATACTTTCAAGTTAAATTTAAAAAAACCCACTAATATAAAAAATGCAAGAGAGCTTATAACATGAGAGTTGAAGTTCAACTTAAATAAAATAACTAAGGGAAAAAATGCAAGAGACAAATGAGAAGGTGATAGGAATTCTTCTCTATGGAATCCAGATCGGAGAAGATGATGGAGGAGACGGTTCGCGGTATCGTGAAGATGACATCGCGGAGGCAGACGTCGCATGAGATAGCGTACGTAAGGAGGGAGTGGCGCGAGTTGGTGGGAGCACCGGAGGGGCTGATCGCGCACACGGGCGCACGTGCGGAGAAAAGGTGCTGGCCGCACGGGCTAACGCGTGTGTGTTGCATGCGAGAGCATCAAGGAGGAGAACTGTTGCTGGGCGGAGGAGGGCTACGCGAGAAGGAGGGATGCACTAGAGTGTCGAGAGAGAGAGAGAGCGTCCATGGAAAAATCGTCGGGTAGAGAGAGTGCGGGGATGGGCGATTTTGTGCAAGAGATCATCCTCTCCTCTTCACGTTGGGGAGCCTCCCTTCTTATAGTTGCAATGGATTGGCTTATTGTGTACCTTCACATAAAGACAAAAGTTAATGTATGCATGTGAATTATGGGTTTATATGCTTGCATGGGAAAGAGAGGGAGTATTATATGCTTGCATGGGAAAGAGTTTGAGTGGGTACATGGGGGCTCTATGCTCATGGGAAAGAGAGTGGTGAAATTGCAAACTTCATCCTTCCATTTTCAATACAAAAATGTTGAGGGAAATAGAGATTCAATGTTGAAATAATATGTTTGTCTTTTGATTATCTTCAGTGCTATAAATCCAATGAAAATTATTTTCTCCCTTATTATAATAAATATAGTTATGATTTGTTTAGTTATACAGATAATTATTTAAGTTATATTTTGATGATTTAACATGAATGAATATAAATTTTAATGTTGAATGCATTCCCACCATATAATTCATAAGTAATATATATATATATTTGAATAAATAGAGACCGTTGAAATATTTTATCCAGATATATGACCATGAATTGTCGATTTACACTTTGATTAGTCGTCTTCTGTATGTATTAAGTGGTTTTCTCTGTTGTGTGCATGTAATAAATAAAATGTAGATTATGCGAATTTGGAGTTTATAAATTAAACGTTAAGGTTGTATTCCACATACATATCAATATATAATGTAATCATCAGTGCCTCACGAGCGGTGCCTAGGAAATTTGCAATAGGGTCATGCTGGTTTATAATATTGCAATTATACTCTTCCAGGGACCATTATGCATATTTATCCCTTTTATTTTTATTGTTTTTATTACAATTATGCCCTTGCACTCTTTTATTCATTATTTAGGCATATGAACTTCAAATCTAGTGATTCAATTTCATTTGATTGTAAATTTGATGCTCTTCAAAAAGGTATTATTATTTCACTGATTTGGTGTATATTTTAACATGCTAAATTCTCTGTATTTATTATTTCAATTGCTCCTCATTTGAATGCCATTATCAGAGTTATGACATATTTTTGCGCTTCAATCAATTTCATTTCAATGTCATATTTATTGTTGGATTATTTTAGGGCATATTCTTGCAGTCATCACTCTATATTGTTGCATAACACCTTGCATCAGTTTTAAATGGCTAAAAACCAAATAAAATCCTTATTGATCGTCCATTCTATGCATCATATTTTTTTACATATTGCCTTAATTAACTCTGCATAAAACTAAATGCATGTTATGTGTTCATTGTACATTACATTGAGTTACTTCATATACCATATTTCATGAGTTTAAAATCAATAAAAAATGTGTTTTCTTCTCATGCACCTCATGCATCTCATTCATTGCACCTTGTTTTTGCATGCTTGTCTTTGCATTATTTTATGCATATTGTATGTCTTATTTTTGTGTATGCATTTTGTATGCATTCGAAAAACCTAGATTACGGAATTTAATCACTCATTTTAATCAGTAATCTTTGTTTAATCAACAAGGAGGCTCATGTCCCTGTGTTCGACCATGGTATGCTTGCCAAGTAAAAATTCATTCCGCCACATATTCAAGCTTGTGTCGATTATATGTAGATCCAAAATCACCTCATGTGCTACGATAAAAACAACATATTTGACGCGTCTAGGATTACCCATGTCAAATTGATCAAATTAAATGGTCAAACTAAATATTAAGTTCGTTGTAGTCGGGTAATCAAGGTTACATCAAAAATACCACTTTAATTAATGTTCAGTTATTTAC
This sequence comes from Ottelia alismoides, assembly GCA_037367405.1. NCBI lineage: Eukaryota > Viridiplantae > Streptophyta > Magnoliopsida > Alismatales > Hydrocharitaceae > Ottelia > Ottelia alismoides. The sequence continues at coordinate 1,547,590 of JAZKJV010008883.1, forward strand.
GAGCGGTAGATTTATTTTACTTGGGCAAGCTCAAGTCGAACTCAAGGAGACAGCTATCTCCTTAGGTGAATTTAAAGTCAATCTCAGATTTTCAGAGGATTATTTTTTGACTTTTTTAGCAATTTTTATGCAATAAAGGAGAAACGAATGCAATTTCAGCCCAGTTTTACAAGTTAAATCAGAAATATGATCAAAGGAAGTCCAAAAATTATGAAACTTGGCCAGAATATGAAATGCAATGAAATTAAGCTACACTTTTTTTTGGAATTTTCTAACACTTCATGAATTTACTGTGAATAAAATATGAATGCAGGGTGATTTTTACAAAACTAATTTTAATAAATACCAAAACACATTATTTCTAGATATAAAATTTATCCTATATAGATCTAAGTATGATGAATCCAGGAAAATTAATAAACCTAAAATTCTATGTGAATTGGACCTATTAAAAATCAATTAAGAAAATCACTATTTAATTTATTCAGGCCTCGTGATGCGTGCAAATGCAATGATTTTTGGGCACAATGTAGAATAAATTATCCTAAGTATAATGTGATTTTTTGGTGATTTTTGGAGCAAAAGGAATTTAATATGAATTAAAAAGCATACAGTGGGCAAAATATACAAAATTGCACTAAATTAATTATATTAAATTCCAAAGATCTCACAAAAATGAAAAAAGTGTCACATAAGATAAAGGACAAGTTGGGTTACAACATGCAATTTTTAGAATTTAAAAATGATGCCAAATGGACTCCTAAATATGCGTGCAAAGATAGAGACCAAATTGCAATTACAGAAAACAAAAAATCTGAAAATAAAACGTACTGACAGGGACTTAAATGTTATTACCTATAATGTGGGGGAGGTGGATGCAAATTTCCCACAGAATCACGCGCTCCTCGCGTGACACGCCTGGCAGGGACCAAATTGCAATTTCCCAAACCTTCGAGGGCTTCTATGCAAATTACCCAGCCCTCACGTGAAAGGCAGGTGCGGGGCTAGGCTCGAACGTCGATCGAGGCTCGGGAGGAATCTCGGGAGGCTTTGGAGGCTCAGATCAGCTTCGGTTGCTCCAAGCTTAGGTTCGGGAAGAGGCTCGGAGGAGGATACGTGGCGCGATGTGGACCGTTGGATCAATATGTATCCAACGGCTACTGGAGCTGCTAGCGTAGCGCCTCTGGAGTCGTCAGATCGCAATGATCCAATGGTGATGATGACATCTACGTGGCTGACGATTGGTCGTTGGATCGAAATAGATCCAATGAAGACTGGAGCTCGGGGCAGCGACTACGTGGCACAACAAGGGCCGCTTGATCTGGATGATCTAACGGCCACGGGCTCAAGGGGACGTGGCGTGGCGAGGGTCGTCGGATCGAGGAGATCCAACGGTGGTTGTACATCTTCTTCTCTGGTCCGTCGCCTCCTGCTGCAGACTTGGCGGGGCTCCAGCGTAGGGCTCCTTGCTACGCCTCCTCTTCCCGTGCTCGGTGTAGCTCGTCGGCAGCCCCCAAGTAGCTTGGATTGATCGTGGGAGTGTCGGGGATCCGCCGGAGGTCCTGGATGAGGCTGGAGAGGTCTGAACACTGGTGGCGACGAAGCTCGAGCTAAGCTCCGGTGACGTTCCGGCCAGTGAATCTTGGGGTACCTACAGGGTTAGCCGGGGCCAAAGAATGGAGCCCGTGCTCATGGGAGTACGTGCGAGTGTGGCGAGGCCTAGGAGGTGAAGTGGAGATGGTCGGAGGTGGAGTTCCTCTGACGTGAAGGCGGAGCTTTGGTCGGAGGGGGTGTTGTGCGTCGTCGGGGCAATCGAAGGGATGCGCAAAGACCAGAGCTTCAAGGCGAAGCTCGGTGGATGGTTGGGTGAGAGCGAGATTGATCGGAGGAGGTGGAAAAATTAAGAGAAAAACAAAGGGAAAGAAGAAGAAGATCGGAGTAGGAATGGAGGTGTCTACTTGAGGATTGGAAGCTCAGATGATGCTCTCGGTCGTCGCTCGAGGGACGGTAGAGGGCCCGAGCTCAAGCAGCTCGTCAGAGGAGCTGCAACACGGTGTGGCTATGCCGTGGATCTCGTCAGAGGTGAAGACCTGTCTTAGCTCGATTTCACACTCAATTGATGTTACCAATGGGTAGCTCTGAGCTCTAGGATACCTCTTGCTATGGCGGATAGGGTCGAAGGTGGCCGGAAGCGGGGTATTTATAGGTAGAAGGTGGAGGTGTCAGTTATGGAAGGTGAGGTTTCGTGGGGGTCGTGGAGCGACGATGACGGACTTCATGGAGATCGTGGTGGCTGGCGAGGATAAGGGAGTTATGGGCTACGAGGTGGAGGTGCTAGAGGGGAGAGATGGTGGTTGTAGTGTGGGAGAAAATAGGAAGGGGGTGGCGTGCACGTGAAGTGGGCGACGTGCGTGAGGAAGGCATCCTGAGGTAGAAGACGGTCTCTGGACTGTTGGATCGAGTGATCCAATGGCCAGAAGAAAGGGCGCAAGAGAAGGGCCCGGATTAGATCCTGGAGTCGAGATCGGATGGCATTGGGCGTGACGCGTGGCGGGCACAGGTGAAGGCGTAAAAGGACGACTGGGATGAGATCTAGAAGATCTGATCGAAGGGCTAAGGATAGTGCGGAAGTATGTGGTGGGGATGGAAGGTTTTTGGAGAAGATCAGACGGTTCACAAGTCAACACGTGGCGTGCTGAGGGTGAGGCGCTAGAGGACGGAAGGGATTTGATCTTGAGATGATCGGAGTTTTAAGATCAGCTGGGAGAATGGATGGCTCAGATCTGGAGAGAAGGAGAGAGATCGGACGGTGGAGAAAAGGGGCATGTGGCGCATTATGAGCTGGTCGCGTGGCGCAACCAGAGGGCGCCACGTGGCCTAATCTGAGTGGTCGAAAGAAAATGTAGAATAAGAGAAGAGAAGATGACCGAATTTGGAAAAACGTAAAACATGAAAGTTGTTGATCTTGATGAGATCTACAAGTTCCATGTTGATCAAAATGGATATGAGGTCAAATAAAATACAAAAAATACCAGGGTACAAATTTACATACATATAATGTACAATGGGGTCCCAAAACCCAAGTTTTGCATACTAGCTCCGATTTAAATGAAATTGGTCTCATTTTGAAGGTCTCTGAATATGTATTAATCTAAAAGTGAGTAGACCTAGATCGGAGGTTGTATGAGATAGATATGTGCATTCTAAGTTCTAAGGTCTCCAACTGGGTTTGGGATTTTATTGGGTAATTTTACAAATTAGGAATTTTTGGTCTTTTCCTTATATTATTAGTTAGTAATATATACAGTGTAGAATTGGTTTTATTAACTTTGAAGTGAGTATAAAATACAAATAAATAGGTGAGTAATTACAAGTGAATTGGGCTTCTTATTTAATGCAAATATGAATGCTAAAATGCAAATATTACTTATGCATGCCTGAATGCTAATTATGCAAGATAAGGGGAATTATGCAGCTAATTGCTCGGGAACAAGACTCTATTTTCAACTTTAAGAGTGATGAATTACCGATTCATCAATATTAAAAGTGATTTGAGGTTTATGAGTTCTATTCTACCTCCCTCTTCTACTAACCACTTGTCCTCCAATCTAGAGTCTGAACATTTTCCTATTCCTCCTTCACTCATTAAAAAGATCAAAAAATTGAAAATATAAAAAAGACCTAAAAATTGAAAAACCAGACAATATCATAAAAATTAAAAATGAAAAAAACCTAAAAAATCTGGACCCTACCTTGAGGGAAGCGGTCGCTAAGGAACTGATTCTAGAACATCCCTTAATAAAGGTCATAGAATACTTTCCCGACCTCAAAAGATCTGTGAAAAGTAAGTTAATGCCTAATGAGGTCGGGAAATAAATGAGCAGAACGGAAAAACATCTAGTGTCTATGGCCATCTCTTTGGTGATGGGGGAGAAAGACCAAGAGCCACAGAGTTAAGCAGTTGCCTGGAGTTGAGCGTGAAATCAAAGAGACCGCATTCACCCCATGCACGGATTGATGGTGACTCATCTATAAGTATCCTCCTGACCTCCATTTGATAAGCTCAAACTCAGAACACTAAAGAAATCAAGAGTGATCGTTCAGCTGGCTAACTGATCCATCAAATGATCGAGAGGGATTATTTCAGTCATCATCACTTTCCAAGGTGCTCCACTCAGAGTGGACTTTACGATCATTGATTTGAGCACCAATGAGAGTTCATCCATACCCCTATTATTTTTAGGAAGCCGTTCTTAGCCTTGGCTAAGATGACTATAGATTGTGAGACTCAGATGATCAAGTTTCAAGCATTGGGAACACACAAACCTTACCTGACCTCTGAGGACACAAGTTAACGCAAGACAACCCATACAGCTACAGACAACCATGATCGTCAAGAGGTAGATGAGTCCTACCAGTCTGCTACACCTGAGACATTGATTGTTGAGTCGACCATTGGTCATAAGATACTCACACCCCGAGATCACCACATCCATTAGGGGACTTCCTAATCACCGATCACAATTTACCTTTTCCCCTGATGGGGATCTCGTGCGTCACCAAAATAAGAAAGGTGGGATCGCCTATTGCTTGCCTCACCACTGTTGTGATATCTTCTATAGAGGACTCACAACCAAAAGCTATCCATGAGTCAGACCCACTATTTTCTGACTGTCTTGACCATTTTAATGATCTGATTCCCATGCCTACACTACCATAGCCAGTTGAACCCTTACATACTTACCTCCAGGACCTACAACAAAGGAGACAGCCAGGACCCAATTAACCCTTCTCAAGAAAATGGTTGCTCCATCCTCTAGTTTGTTATCTAGTAAGAAGAAACCGAGTATTAATTCCTCCAAGTGTTCCCTGAACCCCTCAATACGTATCACTCTCCTCTTCCTCTTAATGCTTCAGGTTCAATGTTTAACACATTGAACCTGAAGAGCTAACACACCTCATATGCAACAGACAGTTATTCAATGTTCACGTGGGATGCTTTGGGAGGGGGTTAATCTAAGATGACTTCTGAGTTAGACTTGGATGATGACTTGTAGATCTTAGAGATTGTTGCCTTTAAAACCCTAATTCTCATAAGGAGTTCCATCACATTATAAATCTAAAGGTCAAGTCGAGCTTCATTTTCACCTTGTGTTCATGACCTTTGTATAGAACCCAATCTCATTTCACTTATGTATACATTTTAGTTGCTCGGGGATGAGTAATGTTTAAGTATAAGGGGTTGATGAATATGTGATCCATCACTTTAGAAGATGAAATAGAGCTTTGTTCCCAGGTAATTAATTGCATTTAATCATTTATATTACATTATTAGCATTCATGCATGTGTAAATAATATTCATATTTTATCATTCAGAATCACATCAATAAGAGGCCAGAGATTGTGTATATTATCACTTGTATATTAACATACCTTCTCTATTTTTATTTATTTTATACTAACTCTAAATCCAATAAAATTAACTCCTCAATATACATATTTGTAATCTTATAAATGAAAAATATCAGAAAAATACTAGCATGTATAGTTGTTAAATAAACCAAAACCCTGATTCTAGGATAAAAAGTTGCAAAGTCAAATATCTCTCACATTCACTCTCCTATGAATTCGTACTTACTTTTGAACTAATGTATATTCAATTATCTACAAATCAAGATCAAATTCAAAAGAATCAGAGTTCATACGTGAAACTTGGGTTTTGGGTCCTAATTGTATATCGTATATATTGACCAATTCGACCTTATCATTTTATGTACATAATTAACTCTTTATGTTTTATTTCTTTTCATTTATTTTCTTTGATTTATGTTTGATAAAGTGTGCAAAAAAATCAAATCTAAAATGAGTTTAAAATCAAAGAAAATGAATCATTCTGAGTCTCTGTACTTAGTCTGTACATAAGTCCCATTTATTTTATTTCTTTATTTTCTTAATTATTAAACAACCATAAAATTAGATTAATATGTAAATATTTTGATTTGAAAACTTCCTTTCCTCAATCTTGATTTACATATAAATTTCCAGAATCATGATATCAATTAAACTGAAGAGACTAAAACTTTCATGGATATCACATAATTATTTAGTTTTAGTTAAGCTGGTATATGAGTAGGTCCGACAAAACCCCTTTATGGCTTCTTCTATTTCTCAATAAAAAGAAATATGACCAACAGTAGTTCGAATATATATATATACAATAAATTTCTTTTTTTATGCTTCTTACTATTAGATAGTTCCCATAAATCTCATGATAGGTACCCAAGGATTCATATCGTACTTTATATTTTATCCAATTTTATTTGAATTTCACCTTATTTAAAAATCACAAAAAAATATAAAACATAAAAAATACAGTATTCTATGTATATAGAATACCACCAAAAATACACTTTATACATACGACTTCTTTTGATCCTGATTCCTTCATAAAGTTGTAGATCTCATCAAGACAAACAACTTTCATGAAGACTGTTTTTTATTTGACATTATTTTCTATTTTATTTCGTTTTTATGTTAATGTATTTTTTGAATTTTGTGGAGGCGATACATGTCGTTCTAGGAGTCGACACGTAGCCCCCACTTAATCCCTCTTAGCTGCCCTCATCTCGGACCGTTGGATGAGGTACTCCTTCATCCAATGGCCCAGATTATGCCCCCTTTTTATTTAATTTTTTATTTTATTATTACTTCTTACCACGTGTCCATATCTCGACCATTCGATCTCAACCGATCGAACGGCCGAGGACTCTTCTTCCTCCTCGAGACTTGCGGGCAACGACGGCCTCTGTCACTGCCTCTACCTCTGCCTCCCTTGTTCACCGCTCTACCCCTCCTAGACAAAGTTGCTTCTCCATGAGTCCATCTCTTCCTACCTCTCCACCCTTTTCGTTGAGACCTAACGACCACATCAAAAACCTCACAGAGCTAATATTCACTCGGATCCGCCACTTTGTGCTTCAACGAAGAAAGGGAGAGAGATCAAAAAGCCTCATCAGTGATAGTGGCATATCATCTTCCTCGAACAAAGACCTTTCATAGGTGAGATCTAAAAGGTGGAGAATCTTCTATTGCAGCCTCTCCCTGAAAGTGTAGCCAAGCTCATCGCTTACCAGTGACTTGAGCAATGACCTGATTAAAGCTCCTTGAGCTTTGATCTTCTCCCAGGCACCATCCCTCCACCATCTCAGGTAAAGAGTATCTCATCCCTTTTTCTCTTCCTAGTATGCCTTCTTTTGTTTTTCTATTTCTATTTCGCTGATGCATCTCTTCTCTTCTTGAAATTTCAATCTTCTTCTCTGATTTAATTAAACCCCAATTTTTCTCCATCATTCTTCTCTTACAATCGATGCTGAGATCAAGGATCTACAAATAAACACTATAGCTATGAACAAGTTGTTGAATGGAGGATATATTGTCTCATGCATCACATAAGCATGGAGATCGAATCGTATTCAATCTAGGTCGAATAGTCATATTAGTCGATGGTGCAGCAGAATTTAAAAAAATGATGAAACCACATGGAAAGGAAATAATTCTCATGGTGTTTTATCATGATCACATGAGTATGAGGTTTAACTCTTAAAGCATGATCGTGATCTAAAAGTCTCTAAAATAAGAAGCATCATGTCTCAAGTCTGATCTGACGAGAGAACACTTATGGGTGTGTGGATGAGATGCGTGCTTCCCATAATCTAAGGCGATGATCCAAGCAAAAAATCTCTTGATTTCGTTAACAAAATCTGACATATTCCTTAAGAGTACGAATCATCGAAGAAGATGAAGATCCACAAATAATAAATACGGCAACACACCGACAATGCGATGACAATCACAGTCTCCACGAACTTCATGTGCACAGCCAGAAAGGTTAGCGAGGGAGAGAGGATAGGCATGTGGTAAGAGATAGTTGTTGCAACAATTGCATTCCTAATTGATAAAAGAGAGCTAGGGTTAGTCTCTCTTTTATAGCACAATGGATGGTGGAGTTGCACTTCTAATTAATAATTAATGGTTGAGATTCAAATATTATACTTGTGCTCCAAGTATAATAGAAATCAGAATTAATAAATAAATTATTAATTCATGCTCCAAAATTTAATCTTAAAATAATTCTTTCTCATGAATAAAGAGAAAAGAGAGAGAGAGAGAGAGGGAGAGAGAGAGAGAGAGACTCGTTCCAAAAATGAGGAAAGGAGATAGCCTCCTTCCTCATTTGCACTATGAATGCCCAACATGGAATTGGAGAGATATTTCTCTCTAAAATTATCTTGATGTAATCTTATTATACCATATCTTTATTTATAGAGATATTTTATCAATAATATATCACCAAATAATTTGCAAATTATTTGTAACAATTGTAAATAGACCATTGATATTTATGAATCATATTTATACATCCAAAACTAAATGTAATTCACATTTACATTTAATTTACTCAATGTGAATTCAATTCACATTAATATTTAAATTGTGAATCCTATTCATAATTAATTCTATCTATGATTTGTGGATCATATCCACGTTAATTTCACCTATAATAATATCTAAATAATGTGAATCACATACATATTATTTATGGTAATTAAATTTAATTTAATCATCATTATTTTTCTTTATTTTACAATGCTCAGATTTAATCTATTGGAACTATTCTAGAACTCTTTAAAGAATAGTGTGTCTTCTCATCGGATACTTGGAGATAAGGATAGGGCGACTGTATATTCCACATATAGTGACTTGGATAGTGAGCTCTAATCTCACATCCAGATCTAGAAGACCTCTAAGAGATATCTGATCAAGTCAGTCAAAATATCCAATCTTCTCATTGCATTTGAATCATATTCAGATCAATGACCAATATTTAGACTAAGATTGGATAACTAATCTACTGAGTTGAGTCACTAAAATCCAAACTCGTTTCATCACTCCCTCGGAATGAAAGTACCATGGTAATACAATCGATTAATATCATATTACCATTGAGTATTCCTTATACATGTACACTCTACATACTTGAAGACTGAGAATAAACCTGAAGTTCTGATCTTATTTGAATTGTCTCCTTTAGGGTTTAAATTTTAAGTTTCTCATTTGATCATTAGGAGTTGGTATCAATCATTGCTTTCCAAAAGCATATGTCATACCTTTAAATCATATCTTGCTTTCAAAATAATAAGACCAATGTTGGAATTTAATTTATCTCAATATCTCATGAGTGGGCTCATGTCTTCCAGTTCAGTACTGAACATGTACGATCCCTTTGAGAGATCGTATTACGCATATGCACTCGTATGCACACGAGCTCACAGGTATATAGATCTTAATTAGGTCATCAACCTAATGGTCTACCTAATGTACATACTTAGACATATAGTAATACGTCTATCCCCAATCAGAGGATGCATGCTTATACGTAATAGCATACGACATAGGCCATATCGATCTTGCAAGGTCAACTCTTTGACTTGACTCATCCAACACCTCCGAACCTCTATTCATATGCAGAGGACATGCATCAAGATGTCAATTGGATGTCAGCCTTTGGAGCAATTATTGCCATTTCCTTCTCAGACTAGAGATCCCTTCTTGAATCGCATGACAATGTGGTTGAGTCCTTAATCTAACTATTTAGATATTCAATCCTACACTAGCCTCTATGATCAACTTTTGGATCAACAATTATATGATATCAAGATGATCATGATACATAATTGTAATTGTAGTAAGGGACTTGTTATACATATTAGTTATTTTTCATTTCAGGTTAAGGAGTGATCTGCAACAACTTTTATTGCATAATGTCTCTCCATGGGCTCGCATATCCAACAACCCCCCACTAGCCCAAAGAGCTATTAATGGGCTAATCTTTAAACCCACACTCATGTTCTAATCATAGGTCATGCAGACAAATAGCTTCGTTGGTTGGCTAGTCACTTTGTCCTGAGAGACTATGTCATGTCATTTTACAGACTTGCATATACCCTAATAGTACTCGCATCTCATGTGAATGTTGCATCTTATGCAACTAACACTTAGTCTTGTTAAGATAGTTATAGTACCTTGCGTCTTGCTAGTTTTAGCCTTTCAGTAACATAGCTCAACAACTATCATAATCACTAAGGGATTTATATTATTCTTATCAGAATACCCTTATGCCTGAAGATTTCTATCTCCTTAGACAAAGACATATTCTTAAGTCTTTTAAGGTATATATAGATAAGCCTTTGAGATCACTATTTCTAAAATCCTAAGTCCTTGAAGATATGATTTTAATATCACTATCTCTGAAGTCTTGTGTCTTTGAAGATGTTTTTATTACAACAATCAAGTGGTTTATCTCCACAATAGGATTGTCAAAAGTTTACCACTCCTACTGCATGGCAGATATTTGGTCTTTGTGCATGCCGTGGTATACACCAGGCTTCTCATGGCTAATTCACGAGGGCATGCAACTATAGCATTCACATCCTCAACACTTGAGATGATATATGTTTAGATAGGTCACTATTATATCTTAAGGAAATGACTCCTTCTTTGGAATACCCCACGAGGGATCTATCCAAGGCATACCCCTGATGTGATGGTCCCAGTGCCCTCTTTCTTTGCTTCTAAAAATTCAGAACAAAAATCTAATAGATATCCTTTATATATTTTATCTCAAAGGTATAAGATGACCAGATTATAAAATACTTATTATCATCCTTATATTATTCCAAATGATTAGGATTCTATCTACATTTCGTACGATGAACACAATCGCACCCCTAATAAGCTTCGCACGGTACATCAGGATTTTGTATAGTATCATACCTTTATAATTTTATCAAATTTGATGTTCCAGTGACAAGAAGCATGTTTAAACCCATAGATGGAGTACCTTATCTTGCACACTTCTCCTTTCTCAACTATGAAGTACCGGAGATTTTTCATATGAATATCCTCATTGAGGTATCAATTGAGGAATGCAATCTTGACTTCCATCTTCCAGATGTCATAGTCAAGTTGTGTAGCTATAGTTAGCAATATTCGGATGGGTATAAGCATGGTCATGGGATAGAAAGTCTCATCGCAAGAAATTTTTTCTCTCTATGTGTAGCCTTTGTCCATGAGCCGTGTTTTGAAGGTCTATACCTTCCTTTTTGTTCCCTCTTTCTTTTGAAGATCTATTACAACTAATGGGTTTTACCCTTTAGGTGGATCCTGGAGGATCCACGTAAAACATTTTTACATGTAGTTTATGTTAAACTTTATTATTAACATCCATATCTCCACATCATGATCCTCATATTATTCATCACATGAAGTTGGATTATTATTGGATTCTTTTGATACATGAAATCCATATCCTTTAGGTGGTCTCACCACCCTCAAACTGATTTGAATATGCATGAGTATTTCATCTTCAATTATCTCTTTAGTTTATGGTTTTAGGAATCTCATTATCATCTTAGGATACTATGAGTTCCTTTACTCCATTTTTTCTTAACTCTTAAGGAAGGCATCCTTTAAGAATCGTATCCTTAGAGATGAAATATGTAAGAATCTCATGATCATAAAGTAGATGTTCACTACCATCCTTTACATATCCAATGAAGTAGTATTTTATAGTGCAAGATTCTAGCTCATTTGCGCCCACATTTTTGTCATGGACTAAGAAACCCTAAATCCTCAAGTGTCGAACGTGAGCTTGGTTCCAAACAATAGCTCATGAGGAGATTTGGGTACAAATTTGCTTGGAATCTTATTAAGGATATAAATTACAGTCTCTACTACATATATCCAAACAAATAAGAGGTAGGTGTGCTAAGAATTATCATTCATTTGATCATGTTAAACATGATCCTATAGTATCTCCCTACATCTCCATTGAGTTGAGGTGTTCTTGGAGGAGTGAGGTAGGAACAATATTCCTTTCTCTATAAGGTATTCATCTTCCTCCTAACTTTTGGTTATCAAAATTATGAAATCTTTGAATATTTCAAAAGTTTCTACCATGTAAGGTAGAAAACCCACACCATGAATGATCATTAATGGATATCACATATCATAAATGTCCAATGTTGTATGGATGATCCACATACATCAATATGTATGAGGTATTGAATACCTTTGCATCTAACACCATTCCCGGAGAAGGGTGCCTTGGACATTCTACTATGAATACAGTATTCCCAAGTAGGTAAGCTCTAAACTTTTAGACAATCAAAAGTATTATATATTACTAGTCTATTGATCTTATCAACATACATATGTCCAAGTCTTGGTTCTAGATCATTGTCAATTGATCTTCATCCTCCTTTTGATCTTTGAAGGTTTAATTTATAGTATTAGAAATATCAATGAATCATTCGTTAATATTCTAATTTTGTAAAGTCCTCTAAATGTTGGAATACCATATGAAATATATCCTTCATAACTCTTTATGAGAGTTCTATCTCTAACACATATCGAAATAAACGGTGAATCCTAACATCTAGGTCATAGAAACACTCTTGAAGATAAAGTCTCTCCTACTGAAATGTGGTAGTCATCTATCCAATGATGATTGTTGCAAATATTACATCAAATCCCATGTGGATGACTATTAACCTTAAGATCAAGTTTTCTAGTCTTCTAAAACATGTACAACTGATGCCAAGTGTTATTAGAAGAATGAGATATAACTACCCAACTTCAATCTTATCCAATAAGTAAGTCTGTTTTAATGATGAATTATTGTTGTAGAATATCTTGATGCATTATCTGCTTCCTTCTCTAATGATTCTAGATAGTATGGATAGTCATACTTCCACTATTATGGCTCGTTGCATTATTCGCAGTCTTCCAACTTCTTGGATATCATAGGTATGGAAGTCACAAAAGTACAATCAACTCTTAACTTTCCCTTCTTCTTACTATGGGTCAAGACCCTCGCTTCCAGTATGTTTCTATGATACATAAACAACCATTTCTTATGATAAATGATCTCTCTAATTGAACATGTCCTCAACGGACTTCAATATGAGAGTATTTTCAACATTTATACTTGCTCCATCCTAGTCATATAATATCAAATTACGAAGCTTCATGAAGGACTTCAAAATACATAGTAGATTGATAACACTCATCATATCCACATCCATCTTGACTCTTAAGACTTTGGTTCAATCAAGTACTTGAACATTTTTTAGTACATCACCTCCTATGGAGTCACTATTCTGCATAATGCAGTGAACCATGTCACTCGTGATTAAATGTTGAAAATGCATATCTTTGTCAAAACATGTCCTTAGGTTCCAGGATGATCTCGATCATTATGATCAAACATCGACATGTTACTTCCAAAGCACACTCGATGAGGGATCGGGACCAGAGCGACATACAAACCTTTTTGCCTAATTAATTGTGTCCTCATCATTATGAGGAATCTTGCATATTGTAACCACATACATTTTGTGTCCAACTGCACATACTGTATCTAAATCATGAATCTATCGATGATACTACCTATTATTGAGTATATATTGAGTGGATTTAAATGAAAGTTATTTAAAAAATATAATTTGCATATTTATTTACTTTGATTAATATTATTATTATTTTAAATCAAAATTGTCTCACTTGTTAATATTACTTTAAAAGTATGTTCCCTTTTCAACTTTCAAAGCATGAGGTAAGCCAACCAATGTACCTCAAGCGAGATTTGGGGTCTCCCTTCCACTTTCATCGTACCTCAATAATATGAGAAAATGCACCACGGTAAAGGAAGCAGGAACTCTTTTTGCCTTACAAATCCAACGTCCATTCCCAATTCACCTTTGACACCCGAGCCCAGCATTCTTGAGGTGATGTTGACTCGTTGTCAATTGAACCAACCGTTAATTGGAATAGTACTCGCTATACGCAATCGAATATTGTCTCAATTATATGAGGAACAATATTGTGGTCACTATGCATACATCATATCTTTTTCAAGAAGCAGAGAGCATGATCTATGTCCACTTGTGCCTTGGAGCTATGACTATGCATAGGCATCTTCTCAGTATAGTCCATGACGAAGGTACCCTCCGCCTTGACAGGAGACTATGGATGCCATCATATGATCCTCTATATCCTATTCAAATTGTTGATTAATCATTTTTTACGTATTCTTGTGACTAATCATTTCAAGAGAAATTCAGACATTTTTAATTATAGAATGTGATTAATTAGATCAGATTAACTAAATCATATTAAATTAATATCAATCTAATACAACTAACAAACAAATGATGTTTAATATAATTTTATTATACATTACACGCCCTCACAAGTACCTATTATTCTTATTTTAGTTGTTAAAGTACGCAATGATTTCTTCATGCCACCCTTCTTTGAATTAGATCTAGTCAGGTGTTCAGATATATTGAGAGGGAGAATTTTCTTCTATAGCAAGGCATTAATAAGGCAACCAATTTAGCATACCTAGGCCTAGACATCTTTACCATTCCTATTTGGGATAACACAATTGGATCAAATTGTACTAGTGATTTTATCGATCTTTCCGTCGTGCATTACACTATATAATAAATACTCGGAAATTTTAGAATTAAAGTAATTTTAATTACCATAAATTTCTAGTATCTATCAAGCAACAATTTGTTTTACATTCGAATTAATTAACTATAACTATTGTAGTTTAATTTGTATGTCATGAAACAATCAATCAATCATGTTGGCAATCAAAAATTTCCTTAAATATTTAATTGGACTTCCAATCATGGTAATTATAAAATTTTCATGATTTATATTGCGTGAGAAACACAAAAAATGTCAATTAGATGATCTAATCAGCTACCGACTATAGCTGACCAAATATCCAATATCTAGAGCTATTAGACTCTGAATCACGTGAAATAAATTCACATGATTTACTGGCTTAATTTAGGAAATTTATAAAGAATTTTTAACAAGTTTCGTGACAAGAAAACATTAAAATTATAATTTAGAGTTACGAAATTCACACAAAATAAGACACTGCAAGAACTTTTCGAATTTAATATCCAATCGTCGTCAACTCTTGGTGTGACTTTTGAGATCATATACATACATTCCAAACATGATTTTAAATCCCAAAATACTTTTAAAATAGGAGCAAATAATAGCCATACCAAATATGCATAAATTTGGTTCGAAATTGCACAAATGTGAGCAATCAAGTTCCCACACAACCCTATATATGATGTCCCATCTTCATATGGTTTGAATCATATCCAAGACCTACGATCAAGGTTTTGATACCACTTGAATGGAGGAGATGATGACTCATGCATCACAGAAGCATGAGAGTTGGATCGTATCTGACAAAAATAAGACTTGTCTTACATCATGGATTGGGAACTCTATTCCTAATCTTTTCCATAGTGATCACACAAGTATAAGAGCTACCTCTTGAAGCGTGATTATGATCTTCTAGTCTCAAAGCAAAGAGATCTCCTGTCTAAAGTCTGATCGGACAGAGACAACACTTGCAAGGAGGGATATGAACTGCATGACTCCCGCAATCTACAGAGATGAGATGAGTCGTGAAGCTAATGATTTCATCATACAAAATCCTTCTCCTTTAAGCACTTGGGGCATTGAAGAAGCAGAACCTCCATGTGAGAATGATAGAATCAATCTGGTAGCACGATGGTAGGGAGACGACTGTCCTGGACTCCAAATCCTGAGGGTCCTCTCCTCATAGTAGGTGTCCTCCATGATGTTCATAGGATGGAGGATCAAAAGCTATAATTTAGTCCTTATTCAATAAGAAATATGTCTTGATTTAACTTATTTTAGTTACCAATTAAATCAAGCAATGAATAAGGTAGAAATTTCATTATTATTGATTATTATCATAAATGGAAATTAATTCAGATTTCATTTAAATTGTCTTATAATCCGAATTTTTTAAAAGGAAAGACCAATTTTGATTCGGTACCAAAAAGATTCAAGAGAAGAGAGAATTAAGGATAACTACCAGAAAGACTAATCCAATCCATAACGATGTACCAGAAAATACAATATTTTTGTTACTTGACCAACCATCAGAAGAAGCAAATACAACGGGTACACTAATTAATAGGATTGATGAGGTTGCAATTAATGCAAAAACAACAAATTGGAACGCAATAGTCATGCTTGTAATCCTTCATACTATCAACAAATTAACTATACCATTTGATCCCTCGCTTAGTCAAAATTCTGATAAAATACATCGTGGAGGGATTTAATCATGAATCAATCAATTGATTCCAATCAAAAAATTGAGAGCCTAATCCAATTAGGACTCTCAAGATGACTCCACATGGATCCATAGACATCCCTTATTGTTTCCATAATTGGAGTTTATTGCTTAATTGTTATTATCATAATCGGTAATTTTACGAGAAATGCTTTCATAGCTTATGAAATATTCATAAGTCCAAACAAAATTGTAGATCCAATTTATATTTAAATTTCAATGTGAATTTTATTCACATATGTCCATTGAAATAATTATATGAATCATATTCATATAAATATTAACTATTATAAATCATTATTTATATTAATTAATTAAGTATATTTGTGAATCATATTCATAAAAATACCCTTATAGAAAAATGAATATGGCAATAACAATTATTGTCTCAATATTGACATCACATAATATGAGTCCTCATCTAATCAAGACTCGTGAGATACAAATGCAAATACTTGGATATAATATCAGAGAGATCAAACTTTCTAAGTATAGTGACTTGAATATTGGATAACTATCCAGTTCCGGAATTTATACCACTTTTAGGAAAAATAATACTCTCCTATCTTTGAGCTCAAGCTGAATGATTCATATTCTAAGTGAGCTCAACAAAATGCATCACACTCTATGTGAGCTGGAGGAAGTGTTGGTGAGCTGATCCCAACTTCCTTGACCATTTCTAATCTAATTCCAAACCGTTTGGAATTTAGAAATGAGCTCCAAGGAGTGTATTTATTTCCATTTCCATCACCATTCCATTTCAACATTTGGACATTGAAATTGGAATTGGAATCGGACATTGGATTCAAATGAGATGAGAATTAATCCAATTAACTCTCAAATAATTAAGCTAAGAAGTAGAGACTCTAAGATCCATATGGTTTCATCATTCCCTCAGAATGTAAGTATCATGGTAGATGATATACTAAGATATATTTAACCCGGAGTATTCCCAATACTCATTCATCCTTCACACTAGAAGACTTTGATTTATCCAAAGTTCAAACCCTAGTTTGATTGTCTTCTTTGGAACATATCAATAGATTTCTCATACGATGATTGGGTGACTGTTGGAGCGTATTTTCGAGGGTTTATGTACCCGATTTCTACGTCGGATAGTCGTTGCGAACCCACAAAAATACACTTCGAATAGATAAATAACCGAACTTAGCTATATTATGTGCAATGCAATATATAAGGTAAGTCAGGGTCAAATCCACAAGGACAGGAAGATTCTGCCCTTTATTTTGCAAATAAAAATACTTTATAAATTGATGAGTTTGTTGCAAAATGTTTGAATAACGAAAATTGAAATGAAAATGGGAAAAGACAACAGTGCAGGTCGGCAAATGATGATCACTCCCCTTCTATGCGGTAACCTCCAGTTGGACTCGTACGCGTTAACTCTTCGTGAAATTGGATATCCTGGCGAGGCGAGTTGGATGTGATTACAACCATAAATCGAGCTCGAACCTCGTGTCACCTCCCAGTTCTCCAAGAGTCGAGGATAATTAGTGGTAGATACAGATCTTCGTGATAGTCTTGATGAATAACTGCATGAAATAGAAGATAACACAATGAGACAGATATAAAAATATAAAGTAATAAAATAAAGGCGATATCAAATATGATGGTTGACGGCTCGGGAGGCGGCTCGGGAGGAAGCCTCTGGAGTCGGATTCGCAGAGGGTTCGAGGAAATGACGGTTGGCGGATGTCTATGGTGCTGGATGATTTTTAGCGGCACTCGGGGTGGAGCCTCAGGAGTCAGATTCACTGGGGGACCGAATGCACAAGTTGACGAAACCACTTCGATTCTCTCGTCAACAATTAAGACGGATTATAAGAATAGATGGGGTAATTATGAGGAGAGAGAAAGCTAGAGGCTAGGAATGGGAGAAGTATTGGATACCAATTGTTCCATAATGGAATCAGATGGTGATGGAACGATCCCCCAAAGTCCCTCCCATGTGGTATTTATACACAAATTGTAGCCATTCCTACCAAGGGATGTATCTTTTTAAATTTAACGTAAGCACCTCTTCATATTGGTATTACACCTCTTGATAAAAGCACCAACTAACTTGGCACCTCTTCATATTGGCATTGCACCTCTTCATAAAAACAACAACTAATTTGGCATATCTTCATATTGGTGTTACATCTCTTGATATAAGCAACAACTAATTTGACATTTTTTCATATTGGCATCTCTTCATCAAGGCATCTCATGCCTTTTAACATTAATGCATTAGTTGCCCTTTTTTAATTCCCCACTAACGTTGCCCCCTTTCCCCATTTCTATTTTTATATCATTATTAAAATAACAATAAAAATATGGTGTCACTATTTTTTGACAACGTTAGCTATTCCAATTAATTTTATCTCATGGCGCAAGTTCACTATATAATAATTGCTAAGATATTAATTGAGAGTCAAGCTTCAAGGTAATGCTAAAAAGTACTTGAGGACAAGGAACACAAAAGATGTTGCTAATAATGTATGTTGCTTACAAGAGTCATGAAATATCTACTACATGATACACATAATTGATGATTACAATATATACATAGATAATATGATCAAATTATGTGATATACAACCTTAATGACTGATCTGGAAACTCTAAAATCACATAATCTATATTCCTTACATAAAACAACAGAAATATCCATAATTGCACACAATCAATTAAAAATCTCTGCATAAATCAAATGATCATAATTTCGTAATCAAGTAAAATGTCTTCAAAAATACCGGTTACATATTTTATGATTCCTAATCATTTTTTGTTAACATGAACCAAGCAAAACATATGGAAGAGTATTGGGTACATATAGCATTGAATATAACAAATTGATTTGACTCTACAAAACCTCACTTTTTATTGGGAAGAAAAAAAAGAATGGAGGAAAGTATAAATTGCCCACTCATTATAACATGGATAAAGCCTATAGCTTTTTATTGGAAAGAAATAGGGAGGGGGTTTAGTGTAAAAGACACACTCATTAATATCATGCATAGAGCCACCCTCAGCATGCCTTCCCCATGCACATCTCTAGCCCACGTACTTTACCCATTCCCTTCCCCATGCAACAATTATGTTTTGTCTTTACTCTCTTTCTTTATTTGCATGATTTGGAGCCGCACCATGCAAGTATAAAAGATGGTCATTCACGCACAAACACCTCTCCCCTCTCTCTCGCACTCTATCTCCCATCTCTCTCTCTCCTCTCTCTCCCATTCACGCGCATACCTCTCTCCCATATTTTCTCTCTCTCATTTTTTGTTTTGCAGGAACGCAACCTCTCCTCACGGATACTCTCTCTTCCCCCCATTCCCAGGTCCAGCCCGCACAGCTGCTGTGCGCGTCCAGCGACTCCCTCGTGCGCACGGCTGCACGTCCAGCACCCACCTCCCTCGCGTGGTCTCCTTCTTTGCCTTCCAACCGAGCACAGCAGCTACCCTCTCCAGCACATCTCTGTCATCGCGCACCGGCGCCCTCCTCGTGCGCATACGCCGCTATCCGCGCCCCCCCTGCTCTGGCATGCGGTAGTGCACTCCAGCCGCCTGCTACCTTCTCCGTGCGTGACCAACCACGCACACAGCTGCAACATCCAGGCCGCACGACATTCCCATAGCTGTGCACTCCATCCCGCAGCCACGCACTCTTGCAACCGGCTACGTTCTCCGCACTGTCGTAGTGCTCCTTCACGCGCCAACAGTCCTCGCACCAGCCAACGTTCGTCTTCCTCAGAGCATCCCCGTCCAGGCCACTCCCGCAAGGAACCAGCAAGCTCCCTGGCCGTGGATGCAACTTGCTAGTTGCATTCCACGTACATGCATAAGAGGGCTAAATTTTTTCTCTCATTCTCTTTATTCCATGTTCTTTTAATGTCAATTGCATTTTAAGTCTTGAACTTTTCTTCATTTCAAATATCTCTAGCATATAACTTAGTCTCTTCATTAATTAGATTGCATACATAATTCTAATCAATTGTCGCATGCATTAAAATGTTGAAGTGAAAAATTGCAAACTTTCTTGGTCCTTGTGGTTCGACACCCGACTTGCTCTTTACTTAATTTTGTTTATTTCATGGCATCGTCGAGTTTACAAATTATATTTGTTTGATGAGATTATAAGTGTGCACAATGACAAGTAAAAATCAATCATTAAGTCACGCAAAATCTCGTCAATATTTTGGCGCCGTTGCCGGGGACTAGGCAACATTTGCAATTTTTTCCTTCTTCTTTCTAACTTAATTTCAAGTTTCTAATCCGTGCATTTTTTTTTTGCAGGTACTTAGGCTTCAAACAGAAAAAAAATTTCTTTTCATGCATTTTGTTTTAGCGAACTTGTAATTTGTTTAAAAAAAAATTTGTAATCATAATTTCCCCCTCCCTTCTCGGAAAAGCTCGCCATCAGTAGGACAAAACATTACGGATTAGCGCCAGAAGTGCAGGCACTGTCAGTCCCTCTTTCTTAGGCATCTTAGGCTTTTAAAAAATTCCTGCATTTGATTGCGCTCCGAACATAAACCGAAAAAATTAAAAAACACTTCTTCTTTGCATCATCTCTGTGGTCTTCTCCCTCTGATAATATAACTCAAAGACCACCAAATCGTGTACTGATCATTTAAAAAGATAAGCTTGAAAGGCCACCGCAGTGGCCCGAGCAGAAAGCGGGAAAATTGTGATTGCTTGATTTGATGCACGTGTATGACACAAAAATCACGAGCACATAGAACCCTAGGATAGAAACAAAAATCCCTGGTGCTACGTGGGATTGCAGAGAGAAATCGTAATTCCTCGACGCGTTGGGCACAGGTTCTCGCGGGAAGAAGCAGATCCTCGATCTGAGTACCGCACCCTGGATCCCCCAGCCGGATTAGGACATCGATTTCTCACAATCTTCCACACCCACCTCATCCTTTAAGGACTCTAATTTCTCTGAAAACTTCTGTTGAATCACTAAATTAAAATCGAAAAGATAACCGCTTCCGCGGCAATTTTTGTGTGAGTTGGTGAAACAACAAATTGCTTGGTGTTTGTGCTGTGTATGCTAGGTCGTAGGTCTCTGAAAAATCCAGTGCAACAACCATTAGAGTACGACCCACTTTATAGAAAAAAATCCAACCCATCTCCTTCAACTGATCTTGGAAACATGGGAGAAGAAATACCAAATCCTATGGATCTCATCCCGCATCAATTGCAACTGCTGAGAGAAGAAAATGCCACAATTCGCCATACCATAGCACCTCTCATCCGACCGCCACCCATTAGTACACATTACAACCCGGCTGCAGAAGACTTAGTTCATTGGGTCCAAATCCCGCCTGAGGTAGGAGACTTTGAGATAAAGCCCGCATCACTCTCCTTGATCCCAAAATACTATGGAAATGACTCTGAAGATCCCTTCCTCCACATCCAAGACTTCCGATCTGCTTGTGACACCATGAGTATCCCTGGGGTAGAAAAAGAATACATCTACATGAAAGCCTTCACTCACTCACTCAAGGACAAAGCACTCCAATGGCTTAGAAATTATGGAACCCCTCTCACCTCTTGGGACTCATTAAGAGAGGCATTCATCAAGAAATACTTCCCAATAGGAAAGACAAATGCCTTGAGACAAGCCATATCATCATTCACTCAGAAAAATAGAGAGCCCATTCATGAAGCTTGGGAACGATTTAAGGAACTTCAAAGGAAATGCCCTCATCATGCCATACCCAAATGGAAGCTAGTTCAGATATTCTATGAGGGCATAGATACATCATTTAAGAGAGTGATTGATGGCTCCTGCGATGGAAATTACATCAGCCGTGATGAGCATTTTGTTTGGAAATTATTTGAAAATATGGCTGACAATTCGATAAATAGTTCATCAATTGAACAATACGGTGCAAACACGAGGACAGTCAATATCATTGATTATGAGAGATCTAGCAATGAGAATCCTGACAAATGGGCAACCCTCTCAAAACAAATGAACCTCATGACTCAAGCCATAGAAAAATTGGCCATGAATAACCCCACCAACCAGGAAGTTAACCACACCACATTCACCCATAATCAAGACATAAATCCGGAGACTGTGAATTGGGTACAGAGAAATCAAGGAGGAGGATATTCAAGTAACCACAACACATGGAGAGAACAACCAAATTCTGGGTGGAATGGACAAAACAATTATCATTTTCAAAATCACACCCAACCCAGACAACCGATAGCACCGCCCGTGACTCAACCCTCCACCACTGCGGTAAATTTTGACGCCTTGGCTCAGGCAATACAACAACTAGCTATAGCTCAACAACAGGCCACTGAAGCCCAACAAAAAGCCAACTCTGAGAATGCTCGTCAATTCGCTGAGATCAGATCGTACATCCCAGCCTTATCACCTCAACCGCTGCCCAATCCAAACACCAATAAGGCTAGCTCATCTGGAGTACTTCAAACTCCTCCACCTGTCGGATCGTTCACCTCACCACCTGGTTTTCAAAACCAGAGTCAAGGATTTTTTACACCTTCTAGGACAAACCAAGGGAACCCACAACAAGCACCTAGAAATCAAGTCAATTTCAAAACCCCACCCCATCCAAACCAATCTGCTAATGCTGTCACTTTGAGAAATGGGAAAACCACTTCTGCCTACACAAGACCACTAGCTTCTGAGGATCAAATTGAAATTGAGGAAGAGTTTGATGATGGAGAGAAATCAGCTGAAACAACCATGCTCCCTCCTTCCTCTCCAACAATAACCATCCCCTTTCCCGGAGCTCTTCATCGAAGAAAACCGCGATCATCCACCATCGATCCGGAGTTAGAAAAACTATTCTCGGACATCGTCATTGAAATCCCACTCTTGAAAGCCCTCGAACAAGTTCCAGCCTTCTCCCGATTTTTGAAGGACAAATGCACACCAAAACGAAAATCCAAAGAAAAAAGTAAAAAGGACAATGAACATATTGAGAGACATGTGCTCCCTCAAGCAACAACCAATGCCATCTCCCAATTCTTACCCACCAAAAAGAAAGACCCAGGAGCTCCTCTAGTTAGATGCACAATTGGCAAATTGACCTTTGATCACACACTGCTGGATAATGGCGCTTCTATCAATCTTCTTCCGTCTGCTATTCTGGAGCAATTTGACCTAGGAAAACTGAAACCTGTCTCAATGACTTTGCAAATGGCTGATCGATCTGTGAAAAGACCAAAAGGACTTCTTGAGGATGTGATAGTTGATGTTCAAGGTCATAAATTCCCGGTTGATTTTGTTGTGATGGATATGGATCAAGCAAATATATTGAGTGAGACACCAATCATACTAGGACGACCATTTTTGGCCACTGCTAAAGCTCATTTTGATTATGAGGTTGGAAGAGTTGAATTTAAAATCAATGGCCAAGTCATTCCTGTTGATCTTGTCACCCCTACTTTCACTGAATCTGAGACCGAAGAATGTGGTTGGATAGAAAGATGTGCTGTTCTCAACATTCAAAAAGACTTTGCCCCCATCCATCTCACCAAGGATCCTTTAGAGGTTAGTCTGAACACCTCTAGATCCACTTACAAAAACACTTTCCATGAAATTGCCACCTACAATCTGAATCTTGCACTAGAAGCTCCACCAAGCCCTCTCACCGGACAAGAAATTGAGGAGCTTGATAATGCCTGGGACACATTAGACTCTGAACTCTCATTGACCTCAACAATGATCATGCCCATGATGGAACCACCATTTGAGACTATTTCTGTAATAGACTCAGGAAACATTACAACTCCGAATCCATCGACAACCACTGTTGAATTAAAACCACTACCCAAAGATCTGAAGTATGCTTTCTTGGATGATGCCCACACTCTACCAGTCATTATCAATGCCAACCTAAATCATATGCAAGAGAGCCAACTAATGGAGGTGTTGAAAAAGAATTCTCAGGCTATTGGTTGGAAAATAACTGATTTGAAAGGTATAAGCCCGACATTCTGTACACACCACATATATTTGGAGAATGACAGTAAACCCTCTCGAGAAATGCAAAGGCGGTTGAATCCTAATCTACGAGAGGTTGTGAAGAATGAAATATACAAGTGGTCGAGTGCCGGCATCATTTATCCGATAGCCGATAGTCCTTGGATTAGTCCCCTCCAGGTTGTCCCCAAGAAAGCTGGATTAACAATCGTGAAAAATGAGAAAGGCGAGGACATACCTACCAGAGTAGCCACATCTTGGAGAGTCTGTGTAGATTATAGAAAACTCAATAAGGCTACTCGAAAAGATCATTTCCCATTACCATTCATTGACCAAATCATTGAGAAGCTAGCCGGAAAAGAATTTTTCTGCTTTTTAGATGGATATTCCGGCTACAACCAAGTTGCCATAGCACCAGAAGATCAAGACAAAACCACATTCACTTGTCCTTTTGGGACTTATGCATTCCGACGAATGCCTTTCGGATTATGCAATGCCCCTGCCACTTTTCAAAGATGTCTGATGGGTATCTTTGCTGACATGGTTGGTGATTTTATGGAGATATTTATGGACGATTTTTCAATTTTTGGAGACTCTTTTGAGGAGACACTCGGATTTTTGGACAAAGTCTTACAAAAATGTATTGAGGTGAACCTGATCTTATCTTGGGAGAAATCACATTTCATGGTGAAACAAGGAATTGTGTTGGGACATATCGTATCGAAGAAAGGGATAGAAGTGGATCCATCGAAAATTGAGACCATCACTCACTTAGGTCCACCCGTGAATATAAAGGGTGTTCGATCCTTCCTAGGTCACGTCGGTTTTTACCGACGATTTATCAAGGATTTCTCAAAAATCTCCCGCCCTCTCACCAAACTACTGGAAAAAGATCAAGATTTCACGTTTACTGAGGATGCTTTTGAATCTTTCAAAACCCTGAAGAAAATCATCACTGAAGCACCCATCCTACAACCCCCAGATTGGAACTATGAATTTGAGATCATGTGCGATGCATCTGATTATGCTGTGGGGGCAGTATTGGGTCAAAGGAAAGATGGGAAACCTTATGCCATTCACTATGCCAGTAAAACTCTGGATGACGCTCAGAAGAACTACACTGTGACTGAGAAAGAACTTTTAGCTGTGGTATTTTCTTTAGAGAAATTTCGATCTTACATCCTAGGATCCCACATCATCATCTACACAGACCACTCTGCTCTGAAATATCTCTTCACAAAAACCGATGCTAAGCCTAGACTCATTAGGTGGGTATTACTGCTCCAAGAATTCGATTTAGAGATTCGAGATAAAGCCGGAGCAAAGAATGTCGTGGCGGATCATCTTTCAAGACTCCCTTCCTCAAACACAGACACAATCCCCATCTCTGACACTTTTCCAGACGAAAGTATCATGTCTGTTTCTCAACTCCCTTGGTATGCCGACATCGTCAATTACATCGTCACTTCCACATTTCCTGATGATTGTCCAAAACATAAGAAAGACAAAACCAAAGCCCAAGCCAGATACTATCACTGGGAAGATCCTTTGCTCTTCAAAGAGGGTACTGATTTAATATGGAGACGATGCATCCCCGAACCTGAAGTCAACGATGTCCTAACTCACTGCCACACTTCTGGGTGTGGAGGACACCACTCAGGGAAGCGCACAGCCGCTAAAGTCTTACAATGTGGTTTCTACTGGCCCACACTCTTTAAAGATGCCCATCATTTTGCTCAATCTTGTCCTACCTGCCAGACTCATGGGACAATGACCCGTCGTAACATGATGCCCCTCCAACCCGTGCATATAGTCGAGATCTTTGATACTTGGGGAATAGACTTCATGGGACCTTTCACCACATCGCATGGTTACCAACACATTCTTCTCGCTGTTGACTACGTCTCTCGCTGGGTAGAAGCCATTCCTACTCGTGCTGCTGATAGCACAACTGTTGTCAAGTTCTTGAATGACCTATTCTCTCGATTTGGATTGCCAAAGGTGGTCATTAGTGATGGAGGCACCCACTTTTTGAATGCTTCAGTTAAGAATTTACTCAAGAAAAATGGAGTCGAACACCGTGTCTCAACTGCCTATCACCCTCAGACAAATGGAATGGCCGAGCTGTCAAATCGAGAAATCAAGACCATCCTCCAGAAAATTGTTCGCTCTGATCGTAAAGACTGGTCCCAACACTTACCTTCTGCTCTCTGGGCCTACCGCACCGCTTTTCGCACACCCTTAGGTATGAGCCCATTTCGATTAGTCTATGGAAAGCCGTGTCACCTACCTGTAGAGGTCCACCACAAATCACTCTGGGCAATCAAGAAGTGCCATCTGGATTATGATGTGGCTGGGAAGAAAAGACTATTGGATTTATCTGAACTGGAAGAACTGAGATCACAAGCCTATGATAACAACCTGCTATACAAAGAGAAAATCAAGTTGTGGCACGATGCCAATATTTCGAGGAAAACATTCAAAGAAAATCAGAAAGTATGGCTATTTGATGCAAAACTGAAGTTATTTCCAGGAAAATTGAGATCGAAATGGAAAGGACCATACATTGTAACTCAAGTATTTGATAATGGCTCGATAGAAATTTCTGACCCAAACACTAAAGCCACATTCAGAGTAAATGGTCAAAGACTAAAACCCGTTGTTGAACCATCTGGTCCTATGCCTGTTTGCACAACATACCTTTTGCAGGAAAAATGAACCATCACATCGCCTAGCTGAGGCGTTAAATCATGCACTCTCGTGAGCCTCCCCTCACAGGTATTCTTTTACCGCTCGCATGTTTATTTTCACTGCATTGCATTAGATAAGTATGGGGGTACTCCTCTGCATTACTTTAAAAAAAAAACAAAAACAAAAATACATTTCACATCCCTTTTGATCCTCCTATTGCACATTGTCTTCACCATGAGGACATGGTTTCTGTTAAGTATGGGGGGGTGTTTGCATATTTTTTTCAAAATTGCATACTCTTTCAAAAAAAAACTCTCTTTTGCAAAAATTCCCCTAAAAATATTTTCAAAAGCAAGAAAACCACCAAAAATACATCCTTCCTAGTTTTATCCTATTTTGAGAAATCAGATCTTCACTACATAAATCATAGACTGAGGTTGAGTTGACCCTAATCCACTAAACTTCATCAGAATTTCACTAGGCATGAGTTCTTAAACTTTCTTCAGGTCCATTTGGACTTTATTCTCTCAGTTCCACTAACTCTACTGGTGAATGAACTTCTGTATCTAACTAGATCACCTGAGCAACTAGTAGCACTCTTAAACTCTTCAGTGGATATTAAACAACTGCACATTGCACTTAGCTTGAGTGAGTTGAGTTTACGAGATACAATTACAATCTAGTTGAGGTGAGGAGTTGTCCTCTTGGTTGTGCCAATGCCTGAACCTTATCTATAGTCAGTGAAGGAACCTGACTCAGGAGCAACATGATCTCTCTAGTCCAAGTGTGTCAGCAAATAAGCCAGTATCGTGCCTCCAAAGACAATATTAAGCCGATACTACCTCTTGATGCCAAAACCCAAGACAAAAATACCACAAAAAGGTATATCACAATACAAATGCCAAAAACCACCAATCATGCAATGATGTGCAAAGCAAAAGCAAGGAAAGAAGACCACCAAATAACCCTTCTCCATCAAAAAGCCGTGGTAGCAGCCCAATGATGCTACCTAAATTTTTAAAAGAGGCCCAAAGAGGCCCAGGGTTATGCTCTGCAAAAGGAAAAGAATGAGAGCAACGGACCAAAGCGGTCTACGGAAAACCCCGAAATTAAGTCCCATTCTCCAATAAACTATGACCTATTTTCTATGCTGACACACTTGGGTGAAAGGAGATTATGCCTGAATCTAGGTGAGGACTGAGGCTATTTGTATAGGGAATCATTCGGTACCTTGATAGATTGTGTTGTTAGCTCGTTCTCTTGACTCACGAAAGCTAAAATTATCACTAACACTGTTTATATCCACTCAAGGTCAAAGAGAATACCTGTTTCTTAGGGATGAGCTGACCTGATCGACCTTCTGAAACCATGTTTGATTTTGTTGGAACTGAGAGGCTGTTGAAACTACAAAACTCGAGTCAAGTTGACTATTTGAATAAATCATTAATCCATGGGTCAATTCTACTTAAGTTTGTGTGTCTGTGTGGTTAGGATCTGAAAACTCAAGACTTTGTGGGTATGTCTGCTGCAAACCCTCACCCAATCTATCTTGGCTATTTTCCTTCATTATTTCTTATCTTATTCTTGCTCGGGACTAGCAAGACTTAAGTATGGGGGTGTGATGATTACAATATATACAGAGATAATATGATCAAATTATGTGATATACAACCTTAATGACTGATCTGGAAACTCTAAAATCACATAATCTATATTCCTTACATAAAACAACAGAAATATCCATAATTGCACACAATCAATTAAAAATCTCTACATAAATCAAATGATCATAATTTCGTAATCAAGTAAAATGTCTTCAAAAATACCGGTTACATATTTTATGATTCCTAATCATTTTTTGTTAACATGAACCAAGCAAAACATATGGAAGAGTATTGGGTACATATAGCATTGAATATAACAAATTGATTTGACTCTACAAAACCTCACTTTTTATTGGGAAGAAAAAAAAGAATGGAGGAAAGTATAAATTGCCCACTCATTATAACATGGATAAAGCCTATAGCTTTTTATTGGAAAGAAATAGGGAGGGGGTTTAGTGTAAAAGACACACTCATTAATATCATGCATAGAGCCACCCTCATCATGCCTTCCCCATGCACATCTCTAGCCCACGTACTTTACCCATTCCCTTCCCCATGCAACAATTATGTTTTGTCTTTACTCTCTTTCTTTATTTGCATGATTTGGAGCCGCACCATGCAAGTATAAAAGATGGTCATTCACGCACAAACACCTCTCCCCTCTCTCTCGCACTCTATCTCCCATCTCTCTCTCTCTCCTCTCTCTCCCATTCACGCGCATACCTCTCTCCCATATTTTCTCTCTCTCATTTTTTGTTTTGCAGGAACGCAACCTCTCCTCACGGATACTCTCTCTTCCCCCCATTCCCAGGTCCAGCCCGCACAGCTGCTGTGCGCGTCCAGCGACTCCCTCGTGCGCACGGCTGCACGTCCAGCACCCACCTTCCTCGCGTGGTCTCCTTCTTTGCCTTCCAACCGAGCACAGCAGCTACCCTCTCCAGCACATCTCTGTCATCGCGCACCGGCGCCCTCCTCGTGCGCATACGCCGCTATCCGCGCCCCCCCTGCTCTGGCATGCGGCAGTGCACTCCAGCCGCCTGCTACCTTCTCCGTGCGTGACCAACCACGCACACAGCTGCAGCATCCAGGCCGCACGACATTCCCATAGCTGTGCACTCCATCCCGCAGCCACGCACTCTTGCAACCGGCTACGTTCTCCGCACTGTCGTAGTGCTCCTTCACGCGCCAACAGTCCTCGCACCAGCCAACGTTCGTCTTCCTCAGAGCATCCCCGTCCAGGCCACTCCCGCAAGGAACCAGCAAGCTCCCTGGCCGTGGATGCAACTTGCTAGTTGCATTCCACGTACATGCATAAGAGGGCTAAATTTTTTCTCTCATTCTCTTTATTCCATGTTCTTTTAATGTCAATTGCATTTTAAGTCTTGAACTTTTCTTCATTTCAAATATCTCTAGCATATAACTTAGTCTCTTCATTAATTAGATTGCATACATAATTCTAATCAATTGTCGCATGCATTAAAATGTTGAAGTAAAAAATTGCAAACTTTCTTGGTCCTTGTGGTTCGACACCCGACTTGCTCTTTACTTAATTTTGTTTATTTCATGGCATCGTCGAGTTTACAAATTATATTTGTTTGATGAGATTATAAGTGTGCACAACGACAAGTAAAAATCAATCATTAAGTCACGCAAAATCTCGTCAACAATAATGCACTTCCCTTGATTTATTTCATGGTATAAAATATATGTTTAAGTTTGTCTATCTGTGTGATAGTGACTCAATAATGTAATGAATTGAAGATTCATCATACCCCCATGCTTAAGATTTGCTAGTCTCTAGCAAATGTACATGAAGAATTTCAATACTCTAATGTAGACATATAGGTAGACCATAGCCACTGAGGGATAAAAAAATTATCCTTTATTTCATAAAGTTCAAGATTAGAATTGAATCTTTTCTTACAGTGCTTAGTCATCTCAAGTGTCCTCATAACACGACTTAATGTAGAGACTTGCTCAATTCGGATTAAATGATACCTAGCATCAATAATGTTATTAGACCTGAGGATAGACTCAAGTGTCAAATGTACTGAATTGACCAAGTGCTTTCAACCACGATCCTCTAGCTATGATAAACTAAGCCAGGAAATGCCTGAGATGGAGGCTTAGAGTATTATTACAAGCTCCAACTTCTTAATTAATTTAACACTCAACCCATCTTCCTCCAACTGGCCAGTGATGAGTCCGGATCTACCCTTTCTAGTGTTGTCTAATTGACGGTTTCGTTGCAGTCAGATAAATCCGGATCGATCAAAAATAAACGCACAGATCGATAAATCGTCGAATGAAATTAACGTGCGGTTTTATGTTTGTTTAGCCTGGGCAAGGCCCAGGGTTGACTCAAGGAGGCAAAGGAATAACTCGGGATAAAGTTAGAGGTATTAGATTGTGATTTTCCTAGTGGGATTTTTTTGGTATTTTTTATGCAAATAAAAAGGCAAAAGTAGTGATGCGAATGGACTAGATTATTAAGAAAATCAATAACTTAGCCAAATTTAATTTTAATGTGAAATTAATCTAAATTGACCAAATTATATTTTTTATGTAAACCTAATTAAATGATTAATGCAAAATGGATTTTTTTGGATTTTTTGGATTTAAAATGCACAAATGAAAAATGTGAACTCTTTTGGGGTTTTATGCAATTATTCATGCAAATGATTATGAAAAATTTACTGGAAGATAAACATGATGAAATTAAGATACACTGATTTTTTTAGAATTTTCTGACACTTTATGATTTTTTTATGAATATTTTACTGAAAATAGAGTGATTGTGAGTCTTTAATTCCTAATTAATCCACGAAGTCAAATTATCTAGAGAATAAATTATTTCAGATAGATATTTCAATAAGCAATACAGGAGACTTAAATTTTCTCAAAAATCTTATTCGTGGATCAAATTAAAAATCAATTACAGAAATCACCCTAGAATTTAGTTTATGCAAACGACAACTCCAATTTTTGTAAAACTTGGACAATAATTAAAGCACAAATAAATTCATCATCTATAATTTTTTTCGCAATTTTTAGAGCATGAAATAAGTCTATGCGAATTTCAGAGCATAATTGGACAAAATATCACTGATTTTCAATCTTTGATTTTTTATAAATAATTTAATGATCACAAAAATGTAAATAAATAGCCAAGAGATAAAGCTTTTGTTGCTCTACAATATGCTATTTTTCTGATAAAAACTGATGCAAAAATACTATCCAAATTAATGCTCAAAGACCGGGGTGTCTTCGCAATACAGAATGAAAGAAATAAATAAGAAATGTGCACAGGGGGCACTTTTGGAAATAAGTAAACTTGCAGGGGTGACAATGCAATTTTCACAACAAAAATAAAATAAAAAAACTAAACCTCTGTTGGGTTCCTAGCTTGGAACCCAAGTTAGGGCACGCCGGCGGCGAGTGGGCGGAGGATCCTTGGAGGCGGTGGCAGCGCTGTCGACGGTGCAGGGGCGGCGTAGCCACTAGCTGAGCAGCTGGGGAGGGGCGGCTACGGCGGCTTCATCCCTGGTTGTTGTTTTATTATTTTATTATTATTATTTTGTATTTTTTACCTCAATAAAGTGTAATGCAGAGTGGTGGTGATGATGTGAGGTAAAAGAATGATGTGAGATGGTGTGCTTTGTATAATGAAATTGATGGTGGTGATGTTGATGATTGTGATAGTTGTGGTATTTATGAAGATGTTTTGTGATGAACAATAAGGAGATAATTTGTTAGATAAAAAATGAAATGAAAAGGAAAGAGAGGGATTGAAAATATACCTGTGTGGTCGCCGAAGGTGGAGCTGTAATGTGCGACTCTCGTCGTCGTGGCCTCGATCCGATTTGGCGATCAAAATCAAAGAAACTCCGTGAGCTTGGCTGGCAGCTCACTACGCGGAGATTAACCGCGGATCTCGCCTTGAGGTTGTCGTCGCTCGACTCGTCTCCTACAGCTGTCAACTGAAGGTTAAAGGGGCTCGACCTCACTTCTATCGAAAACGGCGGATGAAGAAAAATGGAGAGGGAGATGAGAATATAAAGAGGAAAGGGAAGTTGGAGAAGGGATGGAGAAGATGGAGGAGGTGGTGATAGTGGTGGCTTGGAGTGGAAAGCAAGTAGAGAAGAATAAGTAAAAGAGAATAAAATAAATAATTAATAAAATAATAAAAGTAGGCTGCTAAAAATAAAGATGAGAAAATAAAGGTAAAATAATAAAGTAATAAATAAAAATTAAAATAAATTAAAATAAATAATTGAATGTAAATAAATAATTGATTAAAATAAATAACAATAAAATAAATAAAAACTGAAATTAATAAAATAATAATAATAATAAATGGATGTGACATGTGGCGGCTCCAGGAGCTGCCACGTGTCACTCCTAAAAATTCAAAAATTAAATGTAAAGAAAAATAAAAAAAGAAATAACAAAAGGGCTTAAATCAAAAAGTGATCAACACGAAAGTTGCTTGTCTCGACGAGATCTACAACTTTTGTGAAGGGTCGAAAATCAAATGAAAGCATCCGTACAAAAATATATTTTTGGGTGGTACCTTATAGATATAAAATACCGTATTTTATCTTTTGTAATTTTTTACCATTTCTAAAAGAGAGAAAAATCAAAATAAAGTTAGAAAAAATATGAAAAGAGTATTTACAATTCAATCTATTTTTTTGGATTTTTAGTAATTAAGAAAATAAAATGATAAAATGCAAGGGCATTTTGGTCAATATGTACAATATACAAAAGGGGCCCAAAACCCATGTTTTGCATACGAGCTCCGATTTTAATGAAATTGGTCTTGTTTTGAAGGTATTTGAGTGTATATTACTTTAAAAGTGAGCAGACTTGATTCGGAGGTTGTATGAGAGAGATATGCGCATTCTAAGGCTCCTAGTTTCAAACTTGGATTGGGGTTTTATTGGTCATTTTTACAAGTTAGTCTTTTTTTGATATTTTTCTTTTATTAGTGTTAGTAATATATACACTATAGAGTTGGTTTTATTGGATTCGGAGTTAGTATAAAATAAATACAAATAGGTGAAAGATGCTGAATATACAGGTGATTTTTACAAGTGAAATTCGCTTCTTATTTAATGCAAATATGAATGCTAAAATGCAGATATTATGCTTGCATGCATGAATGCTAATTGTGCAAGATAAGGAGAAATATGTTGTTATTTACTCAGGAACAAAGCTATATTTTCAACTTTTAGAGTGATGAATCACAGATTCGTCAGCCAGCAAGAAACATAATGGGTTAATTTGTGGAGTATATAGGTTAAGGCTTATTTGGTGGATATGACTTTACTTAGGTTTAAATTTATAGAAAGATGTGAACGAGGTCTAATATGTGACAATATTGCTCATTATAAGATAATTTTAGAGAAGAGGAATATATAGATTGCATATGATGTTCATGAGAAAAGAATTTTTGCACAATGGTTCTCCTGATTTCTTCTTTTTCTTCTTTTTCTTTTCTTTCTTTCTTCTTCTTCTTTTTTTCTCTTTTTTTTGCAATATATCTTTTTTTCTATACTTTTTTTGCGATACTTCGTTTTTCTCCTTTTCTTTGCAATATCTCTCTTCACTTTTCAAGAGAACCAATGTGCTTTAATACTTTCTTTTGGGACTTAGGAAACATAAAAGGATATGTATTTTGTTATAGATGGAGAATAGAATCTTGAAGAACATTTCTCTTTTAATGCATAGTAGAAGAAGAGGGAGAAAGAAGTCGAATGAAATGAAATAAAGTGGATTATTAATGGAAGACTTTTAAAGAAGTGGTGGATTTGAGAAGTATGTAGAAAGGCAAGCAAGAGGCTGGTGTGTGGAGGTTTCAATTGCATAATAGGCAATTGCTTGACCAGTTGGGAACACTCCCTTACATTTTATGGTGGACTCTCTTCCTCACATATATTTGGTGGAACACTCCCTAATCCTCTACTCCATGATAAGCTCACCATCTCACAAACTCTGAGCACAACTATCATCAGACCCCCTTAGCCTTTTGTATGTCAAGCTAGCATCGCAGTACAAAGCTCTTGATCTTTTTAATATACAATGTTTGAGTTCATTATTGTTACCAAGTGTTTAGAATTGAATTGAGGCTAAGGCTCTTTTGATTTAAATGTAAAAGAACAAAAGAGAGTCATAAGCATTGTAAGCTCAGAATCACTTTAAATTTCTTACTTCATGTAGTATTTAATAGTGAGGCTATTATTCTCCATATACATAAACTTAGAGAGTTGAAGTAGGGAAAACATGCAAATGAGTGCAGAAATGTGATGCTATATGCATGAAAAAAATGCAATTTTTTTGATGGTGTCCCCCCAATGCTTAAGATTTGCCATGCCCTCATGGTAAATGCAGATGTAATGAACTGGGCAGAGAATGATAAGACAGTGGATGCAGGTAGACATTTGGAATTGGAGAAGGTTTGTTATTGTTTGTTTTTTAATGAAAGGACCCTCCATGCTTATTTAATGCATAGTTTTTGGACAATTAAGTTGTCATGAGAAGAAATTAGCCAAGCTAAGAAGTGTTGTTGGTTTTAACACCCCCAGCGGGGCACCAATGTTAGGTCTACCAAGTATTCCTTGTTAGCACGGCATCCGTATTGGATAAATCGGGGTGATATTGTCCATGCAATTTTAGAATCATAGAAAGAAATCGAACACCTAATTGAGTAACATTATGTGTGATTATATTTGGTGAAATGATAAATATGAATGTGGTAGGTGGTGTCGGAATGATGAAGAAATCAAGATTAAAAACATTGTGGTCAAATTCCTTCACAGGGTCTTCAAATTGATATGATAGGTCAAGATCAGGCTTGGACAGATCAAAAATTTATGGTCCTCTGTTCATTAAAAAATGTTGATCTACAAAGTAAGGCTTGTCCTTAAACATAAATGGGGAAATATCTTCTTCTTTTAAATCATCATCATCCCAAATGACTTCTTTCATAGTAGACACATTGACACTTTGATCAATTCATTGTGGGCAACAAATTTGTGGTGAAGTTTTGGAAAGATGATAGGGCGGGTGTGTTGGATTATAGTCAGAAGTGGGGTCCATGGTTGGCATAAAATGCTCCACTTCTATAGCTACCTTTGGAGGAAATAAGAATGTCGTGAGTGGATTATGCCAAGGCAGATCCCCTATGGTCAACCATTGATCCTCCCAGACTGGTTTAAGAGTTTCCTTCATTTCGATCCATGTATAATCATGCGACATGCATTCTCCCTGATCTACAAGTGACTCAATATCGAAAAAAGGGAATTGGAGATCAACTACTTAGTACGATGACTCATCTTCCCATATTGAAATGGGACCTATTTGCTTCTCTAATTCTTGATCAAAGGTCGGTGTGGATTGTGCATTGGTTATATCTCTCTCTTCATTATTCCAAGATTCATCATAAAGATCAAAAGATGGCATCCCACTCTCAA
The DNA here is from genome assembly GCA_037367405.1 of Ottelia alismoides. Taxonomy (NCBI): domain Eukaryota; kingdom Viridiplantae; phylum Streptophyta; class Magnoliopsida; order Alismatales; family Hydrocharitaceae; genus Ottelia; species Ottelia alismoides. The sequence goes on from JAZKJV010008883.1 coordinate 1,583,605, forward strand.
AAATGTCATAATTATCCATAGGATCCTCATGAGGTTCTAAGTTAATGGGATTTATTTCTTGATCTGAAAATATTAAGGAATGTGATGCGTGATCTTGCTTCGATGCTGGTGTAGTCTCTCTCTCAAATGTTTGCACATCTTGGGTGGATTCAAATAGGGTAATTTTTGTTGGGGTGATTGTGTTATGACCAATTTGTTGGTGAGAGGCATTGACAAAAATATCAGACTGCATAGTTTGAGCATGTAGCTGTGGTTGTGAGGATAATAGGGAAGGGGTTTCAATATATTACTTTTGGATCTCTTGAGTTTGTGCTAGCTCTTTTATCAGTTTGATTAAGTCATAATAGTCTGGTGCAATGTCTGGAGTTGTTTTATCCCATGATGTTTTTCCAACTGTTAAAGGAAAGCATCTTTTTTTCTTGTCGTTTTGCCATGCGTTCTAATAGTTGTATGATAACATTGAGTGAATTTGCTTCTTCAGCCATGTATTTGGTCTAAGATTTGATTCCGAGTTTAATTAAATGGGATTAATATGGGGCTTACCTAGTGTCCACTTATCAATCAATCACAATACAAACACCAAACAAATTAGGTTTTAGTTAAGTAGACAAGAATACAAGTTGATTACGTATCCTAGAATATCTAGCAGTTCGGAATAATTCAATGATTACCACAATGTTGTTCTTCTGGTTCTGAGGCCAGTTAGAGGGTAAGTAGGTTGGAGCCTTTCTTAGATCAACTTGGATCTTAAACCCCTCATCATTCTTAGTTAAACATCTTAGGGACGAGTATACTAAGCAATATGGCTGTCAAAAAATTATCAAGAATCGCGGGATTTGGGCTCTGGTCCTGGGGGTACGCGTGCGCGTGCGATTGTGAGAATGGTGCAACAAACAAGTTTGCAAACATTTTTTATTTTATGATTTTTTGTGACCACTTTAGTCCAATTAAGATGCATTTTGTATCTTGATTAGTCGGCAAACAATTAAATGATCTATTTAAATGCAGGGTGGGACTATAGGGGAGAAATCCTACAGATATGCAATGCAAGACGGACAAAGAAGTGATTTTTTGTTTTTTTAAATATGCGCAAACAAAGAAATAAAATAGATCCTAATTATGTTTAAGAAAAGAGAACTTATCATGGGAGCGCTCCAAATTATTTTAACTTCACTTTGATGTTTGACGCGGTTCCTTTCCAATGCGGCTTGTCCTCTGCAGAAAAAGAAAGAAAGAAGGTAAAAAGGCAAAATGTAAAAAAATATAAAGCGCGAATAATTGCATGTCCCCGGCAACGGCGCCAAAATGTTGGAGCGTATTTTCGAGGATTTATATACCCGATTTTTACGTCAGATAGTCGTTGCGAACCCACAAAAATACACTTCGAACAGATAAATAACTGGACTTAGCTATATTATGCGCAATGCAATGTATAGGGTAAGTCAGGGTCGAATCCACAGGATAAGAAGATTCTGTACTTTATTTTGTAAATAAAAATACTGTATAAATTGATGAGTTTGTTGCAAAATGTTTGAATAACAAAAATTGAAATGAAAATTAGAAAAGACAACAGTGCAGGTCAGCAAGTGATGATCACTCCCCTTCTATGTGGCAACCTCCAATTGAACTCGTATGCATTAACTCTTCGTGAAATTGGATATCCTAGCGAGGCGACTTGGATGTGATTACAACCACGAATCAAGCTCGAATCTCATGTCACCTCCCAGTTCTCCAAGAGTTGAGGATAATCACCGGTAGATATAGATCTTCGTGATAGTCTTGATGAATAACTGCACGAAAGAGAAGATAACACAATAAGACGGATATAAAAATATAAAGTAATAAAATAAAAACAATATAAAATATGATGGTTGGTGGCTCGGGAGGAAGCCTCTAGAGTTGGATTCGCAGAGGGTCCGAGGAAATGATGGTTGGCGGATGTCTATGTGCTGGATGATTTTTAGCAGCACTCGGGGTGGAGCCTCAGGAGTCGGATTCACTGGGGGATCGAATGCACAAGTTGACGAAACCACTTCGATTCTCTCGTCAACAATTAAGATGGATTATAAGAATATATGGGGTAATTATGAGGAGAGGGAAAGCTAGAGACTAGGAATGGGAGAAGTGCTGGACACCAATTATTCCATAATGGAATCAGATGATGATGGAATGATCCCCAAAGTCCCTCCCATGTGGTATTTATACACAAATTGTAGCCATTCCTACCAAGGGATGTATCTTTTTAAATTTAATGTAAGCACCTCTTCATATTGGTATTGCACCTCTTGATAAAAGCACCAACTAATTTGGCACCTCTTCATATTGGCATTGCACCTCTTCAAAAAAACAACAACTAATTTGGCATCTCTTCATATTGGTGTTGCATCTCTTGATATAAGCAACAACTAATTTGGAATTTTTTCATATTGACATCTCTTCATCAAGGCATCTCATGCCTTTTAGCATTAATGCATTCTAACGTTGCCCTCTTTCACCATTTCCATTTTTATATCATTATTAAAATAACAATAAAAATATGGTGCCACCATTTTTTGACAACATTAGCTATTCCAATTAATTTCAGCTCATGACGTAAGTTCACTATATAATAATTGTTAAGATATTAATTGAGAGTCAAGCTTCAAGGTAATGCTAAAAAGTACTCGAGGGCAAGGAACACAAAAGAGGTTGCTAATAATGTATGTTGCTTACAAGAGTCATGAAATATCTAATACATGATACATACAATGCAATTCCCTTGATTTATTTCATGGCATAAAATATGTATTTAAGTTTGTGTACTTGTGTGATAACGACTCAATAATGTAATGAATCGAAGATTCATCAGTGACAATATTGACAATACAATTTCCAAAAGTATATATTAATATCTCGAAGTTGTTTCTTATTTTATAATTAAGACAACCATGTATGGAATTCATATTGACCCCAAAATATCTCATGAGTGAGCTCTTTATTCCGGTTCATCAGCTATGAACACGCATGACTCCTTCGAGAGATCATACTTCTCATATATCTTCATATCCACATCAAGTTGCTGGTATATGGACCCTGGTTAGGTCACCAATATATTGCTCCATCAAATGTGTACACTTAGGCATATAGAGGTATGTATGTCTCCGGTTAAAGGATATGTGTCTGATCGTAACCGTTACAATTCATGTCTTAATTTATCTTGACCTCGTCAAGTCAACTCTTTGACTTGACAATCTTGACACCTCTGAATCATAATTCCTATGTAGAGGACCTACATCAAAAAGTCGGTCGGAAATCAGTCTTTAGAGAAATATTGCTATCTCTTTCTCAGATTGAAGATCTTTAATGAATATCACATGTAAATGTCAGGTGTGTCCTCCCAATTGCATGGTGTTTAATATGGTCACGATACATAACCCTAATTGTACAAAGGGACCTTAATATTAAGTACATTTACAAACATTTATTTCAGATAGACATGATAATATAATAACTTTTATTGCATTCATGGGTCACCAAGGGATAACAAGTCCAACAATCTCAAGATTACATGTAATCTCAAGGTTACTTGAAATATTCTCATGATAAAGAAGAAGGAGAGAGAGAGAGAGAGACCTTCCATTAAGGGGCGGACGGCCACCACATTGGCTCCCACCATGGCCATCGACTCGTGAATGGAGTGGATTCTTCTTTCTCTATTAATCTTTATTAATGTAAACTATTACCACCAAATCTTTATTCATAGAATTATTTTATCAACAAATTATCATCAAATAATTTCATTTTTTTATGAAAATTGTAAATATATCATCAACAATTATGAACCATATTCATCCATACAAAATTAAATGTAAAACAGACTTACATTTAATTGCACAATGTGAATCCAATTTACGTTGATTTTGTTATTGTGAATCTTATTTCACAATCAAGTCTCTCTAGGATAATATGGATCACATCATTATTATCTATATAATGGATAATATTATCCACATTAATCATATTCAAGATAATTAAATCTAATTTAGTTGTCTTAGATGTCTCAAATTATTCATGTTAATTAAATATAATTTAATTATCATTATTTCTCTTTCCTTTTCAATACTTAGATATTATCTAATGGAACATTCCTTGAACTCTTTCAAGGATAATGTGCCTCCTCCTTGGATATTTGGAGATAAGAACATGGCCATTGTATACGTGTATAATGACTTGGAATGTGAGATTTAGTCTCATTTCCCGATATAGAGGACTCCTCAAAGATGTTTGATCATGTCAGACATGATACCCTATCTTCTCGTTGCATTTGAATCCTATTCAGATCCAACAATTGGACTAAGATTGAATAACGAGAATTAGTGGAGTCATTAAAATCCAAATCCATTTCATCACTCTGTCGGAATGGAAGACTCGTGGTATGCAATCGTTTAAGATCACATCACCCTCGAGTATTCCTAATACCCATACATCTTGCATACTGGAAGATCATTACTATATACTAGAAGTTCATATCTCTTTTGAGGATTTTATCTTTATGTTTCTCAGTTGATCATTGGGAGTTGGTATCGATCATATGTTTTCCAAAAGCATATATCATACCTACAAATCTTGTACTACTTCCAAAGTAAGATGGCCATCAACACACAAGTGTATAGACCTGACTAGGTCATCAAGGTAGAGAACATGCATGATCTCTTTAAGAGATTGTATTATTTATATGTACTCGTATGCACATCAACGCACAAGTGTATAGTTAGGTCATCAAGGTAATGTTTTTTCAAATGTACATATTTTGATATATAATAATACATATGTCTCCGATCAGAGGATGTGTGCCTATACATGACAGTATATGACATAGATTTTAGTTATCTCAGTCTTGCTAATTCAACTCATTGACTTAACTCATGTGACACCTCCGAATCTCTATTCTTAAGTAGAGGACCTGCATCAAGGGATAAATCATATGCCAACCTTTGGAGTAAGGATTGTCATCTCCTTCTCGGGCAAGATTCTTTCTTGGTAATCACTTGACAACGTTGTTGAGTCATTAATCTAACTCTTTATATATACAATCATGCACAAGCCTTTATTATCCAATCTTTGGATCAACTAATGTATGATATCAAGATGGTCATGGTACATAATCCTAATTGTACTAAGAACCTATTATACAAATTAGTTGATCTTCATTTTAGATTAAGGAGTGATGTGCAATATCATTTATTGCATAATGGCTCATTGTGGGCTCACATGTCCAACAGCTATGATGTGTACAAGACTACACATCTTCCATGTAGTAGGAGTGATAAACTATTACCAATCTTATTGTGGAGAGAAAACATTTGACTATAGTTATAGGGAACTCCAAGTCTTATCTTTAGATACCTAATTGATAATTAAGACTAGTCTTAGTCTATGGGGGTTGTGATTTCCATATATATGTGTGTGTGTATATATATATATATATATAATTTGACTCAAAATTTTCAAATCCAATGAGGATAATAGAAATATTATCCTGGCTATTTTTCCATATTGAATGGTTGTGAATTGTGAGCTAAAACATGTGAGAAGCAAAACACTACAACTGTTTCAACAAAGTCGAGTATTGATTGCATAAGACGCAACAACTTCATGATATGCATCTACTATTTCCATGAGATATGCAAGTTTGTAATAGACTGACATAGTCTCCGATGGCAAATTGAGTAATCTGATCAGCACATGATTGTGACTTTAAGAGTAATCCATGAATGGCTTCAAGGTCTAGTTCAGACCATTGAACATTTGCAATAAATTTTATTTTGAATTATATCATTCGATTATCTGAAATAAAATATAATTAAGTTTTGAATTGTAAAGATCCCTCAGTAAAAATAGGGATATGTACCATAGCCATCTTGATATCATAAAGTTGTGGATCTAAAGAGTTACATCAAGGACACAACTGCATCGTTAAGTGATATTCAAGAAGAATCTCTAGCCTGAGAAGAGGTGCCAATCTTCTCTAAAGATTGATATTCGATTAACACTCTTGATGCACATCTTCTGTATAGGAATAGAGATTTAGAGGTGTCAGACGAGTCAAGTTAAACGGTTAACTTGAAGAGATCGAGATGCTAAAGACCCATATCTTACTCTATTGTGAATAATCATCCATTCTTTGCCTGGAGACGGATACACATCTATATATCTGATTGTGGACATATGGCAAATCAATAGGCTGATAGTCCGGCAAGGTCTATATACTGACGAGCTGGTGTGCATGCAAAGGAATATGAGATGTACGATCTCTCAAAGTAATCACACATGTTCATAATTTTTGAATCGAAAGACATGATCTTGCTCATGAGATATTGGGGATACATCAAAGTATATCGATGTCCATCTTATTTATGAAATAAGATAAGAATTCAAGAATGTTGATACATGCTTTTGGAAAGTACATGATTGATATTGTTGCCTAATGATCAATTGAGAAATCTATTAACAAACATTAGAATGAGACAACTAAATATGAGATTAAATTTCAGGTTATTCAAAGTATTCTAGTATGTAGGTTGCACGAGTTTTGGAAATGCTCGAGATCGATGCGAATATTATAGATTGTATACCATGACGTGTCCATCCAAGGGAATGATGGGACCCATTGGATTTTAGTGACTCCATTTTAAATCTAAATGAATGAGATTTAATTAGATTAACTCTCAAGTCATAGTACTATATTTTAGATCCAAAGAATTGAAAGTTGATCTAAAAGTGTTCGGAGTCAATTGGGAAATTGGTTCAATATCTGATTAAATTAGACAACTCAAAGTGATTTGAATCTTGATATCTAAATATCTAGTCACTTTACATGGTCTATAGAGTTTCTCTGTTATTATATGCAAGTATTTATGAATGATGCTAATCAGTCTTGTTTGGATTAAGAGACATAAATTGAGAAATTGATAATCAAGATAATAAATGTTATTACTATTTATTAATTATAAGAAAAATATGAATATGATTCACATAAGTAGTATTTTATTAATATAGATATAGATTCACGATAACTAATACTAATATGAATGTGAATCATATTTGTTATTGAGACCCATGTGAATATTATTCACATAATAAATAATATTAATGTGAATTGGATTCACATTCTTCATTGAAAAAATGTAAATTTGATTTGCGTTTTATTTTTAGACTAGTGAATTGAATTCATTAATCGGGAGGACAATTTGTTGATTGTCCCTAAGAAATAAGTAGGAATTATCTTCATAAGATAATTCTGGAATTAGCATGATATAATTGATAATTATTTCAAATAATGATTCAATAATTATCATGAGATAATTAGATAATTATCTTAAGTGATAGTTCAAGTGAAAGTGATAATTGGTAATTATCATGACAGATAATTCCACAATTATCAAAACTCAAGTCCAAATAAGAATTGAATAGTGAATTGGTTTTTGATGGAGAAAAATCCCCATCATTATCCATATATGGTCGTCCACTTACGGATATAAAGGGAAGGTTGGCCTCCTTTCTTAGTGATTCAATTCAAGCCTCTAGTCCCAAACCCAAGAGGAGAAAAAATAGAGTCCACCCCCTCTATATCTCTCAAGTGATCGACGTCTATGGTCTTCTCCATCTACACTATGGCCATCCACCATACTATAGCCCCATTATCTCTCCCATTGGCATGAGGATCGGTCTTCTTCTCCATTCTTCATGCTTCAGAGGGACTCAAATTTATGACACGAAGTTAGAATATGTAATCTATCTAGATTACATTTGGTGTGGACAATCGATGGAGAGAATCATCTATTAAGTTTGCGAGAGGGTCATGATTCATCATTTGGTTGTAAGTGCAAGCTTTGTCAGACCAGAATTGATTCATGAGGTCTCTTCCTTTAGAGACTACACACGCCAAGGTATGAACTCATATCTCTTATAGTTTGTGTAAGTGGAATGGTGCATAATTGGTTCATTAGCAACCAATGATATCAATTGACGCATGACGATAGTTTAACCTAAGCAATCCAATTTTTCTAATACATCGTTATTACTTATTTTTTTGTGGTAAAAACCACCATGTGGATAAGTTTCGACAGTGATTGAGTAGATGAATGAGGGTGCCATAAGACATTGGGCATGCACTCTTGGGCTCAGTGTAGAACCCTAGAAGGTCACGACTCTAACAAACGAGTTGGGTAACGTATTGCACCTACTTACCCGGTTACGTCCAAAGTTGCTCGGTGGAGTTGGCATGGTTGACATTCTTGACTTCACACATATACATGATATTAGGACTCTCATTATTATGTTAGTATTAGCATTATGAGAATTGTTCTGAGATATAGTTCTCCATTCAGGCAAGAATAAAGGTACTTCGAAGTTTCTCCCAGAAAGGACTATACCAAGTTCCAACGACGTGGAGGCTTGCGGGTGTCATACTCATGTGTGATTATATATAAGAAAAGGATCCGTAGCCTAATACTAGTAGCTGCATTATACACCCTTTTATGGATTCCAACATGTAATTAACTTAATATAAATGCGACTACATTCATAAATGCTGAAATTAATTAAATAATGCAATTGTTGAATGCATGACCTGATGTGATTAAGAATAATCTTGTATAGTTCGGTTTTCTCACCATGTGTATGTTTCCTAAACGAATTTGAGCATACCTTGTTTATCGTACACTAATGTTTATTGTTTGTCTTGATCTGTGCAATCATTCATAACAACATCCTCGTGAGATCTCAATGGGTGTAACTGAGCAATAACAGCAACAATAGTGACGTGATACTTCCGAGCTTCCATGGAGAAACTTGCACCAAACAGAGTACATGTAGCTTTTGAGAAATTTTTTTATGCATACTTTTCTATTTCCTTTGAGAGACATTGTAGTGAGGCGCTTTGAGAGTATTTACCATACATTATATAGTTTACATTTGTGTATGTCAAGCCACTCATACATTGGTCTATCTAGGAATGAGCATTGGGGATGGGCCCTTATAGGCCATGCAGGGTCCTGTAGAAGTGCATTTGACTTAGTGGGCTTTGGGTCGGGGACCGATACATAGAAAATTTAATAAAGTTTTGTCGAAGCTCGACTTGAAAATGATGTATCAGGCTTTACCCAGTCGGCTCAAACTAGTTACATATGTAATAACAACATTTAATAATCTCTCAAATTCCTCATTTAATGGAGATACTATCAGCACACTCTTTTAATTCATTATTGGAAAGGGTTAAGATCCAATATTATTGTTAGGAAAGTGTTATATACTACACTACTAATTTGTTATAGGAAAGTCCTTAGGAGCTAGAGGTTCATTTAATACAGTATAATATATTCATATTAGCTAAGATTTTTAGTATGCATGAAAAATGAATTACCAAGAAGAACATTGTATATTATACCCTGCCCATTTTAGTTTTTGGCCTTGGGACGGACTAGGTTAAGAGGATCGGATTTCAAGTTTCAGTAGGGATTGATCCAGCCCAATGCTCATCCCTAGGTCTATCCATTAAATTACTAGAGTTGTGGTGTTTGGGCACTTTTTATCCTTTTTATCCTTTATCAAATTAAATATATAATTTGAGCTGACTAGACCTAAATTAACTTGATATTTAAGGACTTTAAAATATGACAAATGCATATTTACAAGGTCTCTTAGGTCTTTAATACTCAAATATATCCATAGTTGATCTTTGGTGTCCTAGGTGAATCGGATCCTTTTGATCGTTCGCATATACAAATATACATGAACTTCTGAAGAATTCCTTAGCCTATTGCACTCAGTTTAACTGAATTAAAGATCCTAAGACATTAACGGGATCCAGAATAAAATGAGGTGAGGATTCATTCTCTTGATCGTGGTTGATAGCTCAACCAATAGATAGTCACCTTACTCTGACACTAAGTATGATGAAAAAATTACGGCGCAATATTTCCTCCAGGAACATGCACACGCGCGTACATGTGTGCGCGTGTGAAACCATCAAAAATGACCAACAACAAATACCCAGATCCACCAAACAAGTCGGATAATCTTCCTTGAGATTATTAAAGTTGAAAAAAAGATCGATGTGCCCACAGAACAGGTTAATGCACCCAGCAAAAAGGACAAATAGGTCTACCAACCTTCCACCAAATAGTTTCCTTGCTTCTCTTCTACTGAAAGTATAGACAAGTCGAGGGAGTGCCCCATCTGGCTGAGTGATGAGGAGGCAAAACCAAGAAAACCTATTAGTACCTCACATATCATTTGGCTATCTGATATCGAAACAAGAAAGAACTGAAGCCAATCAATCACAATCGTTCTAAATCATATCAAGGTTCGATGAGAATCCAAATTCAAGCAAGATTAATTGAATCAACAAAGCGGCAAGATCTAACAGGAATAGTGGAATTATATTGTTTAGCATTACTACATGAACCTATGAAATCTCCGACAAACAATAGCATAGGGTCCGAGCAGAATGGATTCTTGTGTTGTATCTTCTTTCGCTGCCACATGTCCTCCACCTTGCAACACATTGTAACAGTATGGTATGTAATTAAAGTTCACACAACAGTATTTGTCTCTATGGTTGCCTTATTGGAGAAAAGACTGGGAGATGGAAATGAAGATAACAGTTTGAAGCATGACAGCAGCCCTTTCAACCAAGCATGATAGCCCTCAGAAACGAAGAAAGAAACAATCAAAGTGTACGAAATTGACCAATATATAGATCTCAGACTTTCTACTCTATTGAGGTCATAGAGCTATTGCTAGCTAGTCTAAAATCTAAATCCTAACTATCGATAGAGTTGCAGATCTAATTGTTACCTTTGATGTAAGGTCATAGATCTATTGCGAGATTATGAAATCTAAATCCTAGTTATCGATAGTCATCAACCTAACCATATTTGGTAAGCTTTAATGTCCATTCTAAGATGACATGAGTCCTTTTCACTTAAATCAGCTCTAAAATCCCCAGAAATGAGAGGGTATAGAAGTTTTGCAATTATAGGGAAAAAGTTTGTAATGAACAGCAATTAGATGCTCTAAGCACCTCCTTAAAGCAGTCTGTCAGGTTAAAAGATTACTGGGCCCTTTGTGTTCTTGAGGCTGCATTATTGATATATATAAGAAAATGAAATGATAGCAACTGACCAATAAAATTGCAAGCATTTTGCCTGAACCTGCTTTCCATGCATAACGTGTGTCAAAACTAACATTCAGAAGCTGCAAAAGAACCATCAGGAAATAAGGCTGCCAATGGCGCCAAGAAGCTATATATTCCCATTATGATACAAATAAAGCCTGAATGCAATACGACAATTGCCTCAGAATAGAATGATAAGCATAGTCCATGAGTGTAAAATAGAACTTTATTACTTCTGCAATCTATATATATACGAACAATTCCTCACTGTGAATACTTCCTTTCAAAGTTTTGAGGGCTTTGGAAAGATGTCAGGTGTAAACTTTTGTGCAGCACCCAAGCTTCCTTTAATCTTCATTGCACCCCTATCACCGCACAAAAATAATAGGAAAAAGAACCAAATTAATGGACATGAAGTTAAAACATGTAAAGAACTCACTTAAACTGGTTTCCTACATTTACTGATTCACTCAAAGAAGTGAACTCAACTGTGAGTACCCCCATCTAGCACCTAGAAACTATTTATAACTTTTTAAAAATGACTTTACTTTATAAAAGGAACCGATTTGAAGCTTATTCTTTTATTTTTTTAAAGCATTCTACCACACAAAGCACCAAGTTCAAGAATATTGCGACTCCAACAATGTGATTAGAAAAACTACATATGAAATGTATATAAACTATTTTTTATGCAAACAATACCTCTAGTCAATAAATGGGCAAGAGAAAATCACATACATAGAGACAAGCCAGTTGCAGAAAAATATATGCACTTTTTTGTCCAATAGAGTTTACATATTTTATATTTATTTTAGGGATTTGTACACTTGTGACCCTACAAACTTTGCCAATAGCACTTGTCCTAACTGTTTATATTTACATGAGTCCTACATTACATTAAGTATTTAAATAAAAAATTGTCTAATACATATAATCTTATATATTTTATATATGTAAGTTCATTTATTAACAAGATAAAAGTATTAGTTGAATTACAATCAAACCATACACATTTAAATTTTTTTACATTGAAGAAAGGTATGAATGTCAAAATAATATTATTAAAAAATTATTCTTCATTAGCCGGCTGACTATTTGGCCAAAGTTATTATTCGGTCACCCCAACAAATAGCATACTCGGACAGACTAACCAATCTAGTCGAGCGACTGATGCAACCCTGATATAAATTGTGTCTGCTCATGGGTATTTGTTGGCAGTTACAGTAGGCTTTATTGGATTCTCTTAATAAAGGATTGACTGAAAGTAATCATGTCATTAAGTGCTTCATTCATGAAATAGAACATCTTTAAAGGTATCATGAAAAAATCTAAAATAAGGCACAAATAATTTTATAAGTTTTACATGATTTTATTATTTTGTATATATTTCAAATTTTTTTATTTCTTATTATTTTTATATTGATTTTTCAATATGTTTTTAGGTTTTCAATAAATTTCAAGGTTCTAAAATAGACCAACAATAACAAACTTTATTATATTCTATTCTTATTATAGAATATTAATCTACTGTAACTCAGCCATGGCTGGTACCAAGCTCGGATTAGTGATGAAGGTTGCGCGTTGATAGCCGATAGTCAACGCAAGAGAGGCAAATTCCTAAAGGGATATTTACATCCAAAACCCTGAGTAGTTTAGTAATTACTCCAAGAACTATGTGTAATCACGACTTACATGAGAAATCCCGAGTAATGGTTGATGTTCACATGTGTAACCCTCCGTTACGTTAAGCGTTAGTGCCTAACCAGGGTTGGGTTACCACCTACCATGACCTAGTTACCATATAGATATCAAGTGGTTGGGGTTCGTTGGCGCAAATCGCACGCCACATGTAGGGTCTCGATGAAAGCTGGTGGTTAAATCAATGAACAGTATGCTTGTGACAAGGTTGAGGTTTAGCCCTCGTCCCGCCCTCGATATCGTCACTCCATCCCTCCCGCCTTCGACTCATCCTCTTCATCATCTTCTCCAGCTGAGGAAGAAGTGTCCCCGCCCCAGTTACGCCACCCATCAGTCCCCCATCAGTAGGCCCCTCTATCTGATCACCAAGACCCTTCCTCCCACACCAAGCAACCTGAAGGAAGTTGAAAAGGGAAGGTATGTCTTCCCCATCATCTTCCATCTAGTCGCCTCTAAATTTCTTCTTAAAATCAAGCTGACCATATGGGAATGAAACATGCATGTACATTATATGGGAATGAAACATGCATGTACATTGTAGGATGGTCTGGTTCGAAAGGCGTGAAGGGATTCTTAGCATTTGCGTCTGGTATGGGGGCTACTTCAAAGAAGGTACGAGGGTACAGTGGTGAAAGGTACTTGCTGGGAAAGCAAGTCGTAATAGGGACGAACCCGGATTACACGTGTTGGTTCGACATCATCGACGACATTGCAGAAGTTGTTCCATGGCAAGCAAAGGACTCCTTGCGTTTGAGTTACAAAGTTCCTAATTCTCATCCTTCCATGTATGAAGTTATCTGATGGTATGATTTTTTACGCCCTAATCGATTATGGTTTAATCACCATTTTTCTTCTTCATCAGGTATGCAAAGTTATCAGATGGGAAACATATAATGGAAATGTTTTACTCGCATCAAGATGGGACGTAGATTGAGTTGGTTGTGGAGTTTGATCAAGATGCAGATGCACTCGCTGCCATGAAAGACAATGCGGATGTAGGCCAAGATCCAATTGCGAGCTTTCTAGGGCATGACATGAGTGAGACCATAAGGGCATTGGAGGAGTTATTGAAGGTCGGGCATGAAACCATGGAGTCACTGGATTGTATCACTTTCATCAATACTGTTGTGACCAAGGTTCAGGATAGCAGTATGCGTATGTGTTCGGACATGTCACTGAATACTGAATAAGCGGTTGCGGGGGCATATGCGGGATATATGCGGTTCTATGCGGTTTTCTAATTTTTAATTTAAAAATAAATAAACATCTATGAATAAGATTACCATGGAATTCATGTATCTAAGTGGAGTTAAAGAAAATCTAAGGAAAACGGTTCATGTTAGATAGGTGTGTATATGCTTTTAATTGCCTCATATTTAATCACAAACAACATTTACCATAAAACTTCACATATTAGATGATTCGTATAACAAAACTTCAATACACACGCATGCATTATATGGGCAAAACCTCAATCGGCATATATAAAAATATTCGACGATACATTGCATATATTCGTGAAAATAATACATGAAAAAAATATAAAACATTGCATATACATAATGGTATAATGCATAACAATTGTATAGAAATGCATGTCATATTCTTACAATTGAAGGAAGGAAGAAGCAGAGCTATGGAATTAAAGACCTGAATGAGAAGATTGAAAAGTTGGAGCTGTTGGAGCAGTATGCGGGGCATATGTGGGATATGCGGGGCATATGCAGGCCGTATGTGCGGGGAGGGTGCATAATGCACTGATTCATGAAATCGGTGCAGTCTGCATGCCGTACGGGCATATGCGGCCACATATGTGGCTCGCGCAGCCGATTTCATGAACAATGGTTGTGACCGAAGAACCAATGGAATGTGCGCAAGGGGATGGTGTGGAGGGATTCACAGCTCAGGCGATGGATACAGAGGACAAAATTGTGAAAATGGACATTGACCAGAATAATGTCACAGTGGAGATGGATGTCGATCCCCTATTTGGAGAGCCAATGGATACATTTAGGGAGGCATTGGAGGAGTTGTTGAAGGTCGGGCATGAAACCATGGAGTCGCTGGATTGTATCACTTTCATCGATACTGTTGCGATCGAAGAACCAATGGAATGTGCGCAAGAGGATGGTGTGGAGGGATTCACAGCTCATGCGATGGATATGGAGGACGAAGTTGTGCAAATGGACACAGACCAGAATGATGCCACAGTGGAGATGGATGTCGATCCCCTATTGGAAGAGTCGGTGGATACATTTGGGGAGAATCAATGACCCCCATCAGTCCCAACCAAACTAATCGCATGTAGTGAGATCAAAAAGAGGTGTTGCATTCCCACACCCAATCGGTCGACATAAGCGAATCGGATGATTCCGACTTTGTTGATGATACCAGTGAAGATGAGGAAGAACTCGGCGGTCTGTAGTATGAGAATAGCTACTATTATCTCTTGGATTCAGATTTAGAGGATGTGGAGGACTTTGAAGGTCGAATATCGAGTAACGACATGGACATTCCAGATATATCAGTTGGATCTGAGTTCGATGGCCATGATGAATTTAAACATGCTTAAGCACATATTGTTTGAAACATGAGTTCGATGTGAGATATATCAAAAGCGAGGTAATTAGGGTTACAACTATATGCAGGGGAGAAGATTGTAAATGGCGAATCCACACATCTAGGCTCCAAGATAGCATGCAATTCTGAGACAGAACTCTGCAATGGAGAGCACAATTTTTCCTCGGTCAATAGGGTTGGTAATTCATTGGCTTCACAAGAGTGGATTGCGAAGTACATTGAAGCTTGGATCATGGACAACCAAGAGATGACTGTCAATGCCATATCTCAGTGGATAACCGAGCAATTCCAAACCCGTATACCATACATGAGGCTATGGAGGGGATAAAAGATTGCTTTAGAGGAGATCCATGGCAAGATGGAGGAGTCATACGAGAGGCTTCCATCTCTTATTTAGGAATTGAAGAGTCGGAATCCTTCAAGTGTGATTCACTATGAAACTGATAAGTACGATTCATTCTTACGTGTCTTCATATCTTTGAAAGCACAAAGACAAGATCTTATTTGATATCTTGGAATATTCAGGAGTTGGGCGGGACGGAGAAAAGGAGGGCATTGCGTCAGTTGATGGGGGCTCATGGGTCGGATGTGATCGTGCAACAGGAGACAAAGATATCGCATGTGTAGGCTGAGATTTGGAAAGGGATTGGCGGCAACAGGATGACAGAATGTAGGGCATTGGAGGCCGAGGGGGCTTCAGGCGGAATTTTGACGGGATGGAATGCAGACAAGTTTGGGTTGGAGGGGAGCGAGTTGCGGGGAAGATATTGTCTCACAACGATGCTGCATCGGAAGGCAGATGGGTTGAACGTTTTACTCACGAACGTCTATGGTCCATGCAACGGGATAGGCATGACCCATTTGGTGGAGGATTTGCATATGGCAAGGGACTTGGCACCCGATGCCATGTGGATCATTGCTGGGGATTTCAACGTTACTTTGATCTCAAAGGATCGCCCTCATGGAAGGGGGGTCGCGACACAGGATCGGCGGAGCTAAGTGTGGCGCTGGACAAGTTTGGGCTCCAGATGGTTAATGCGGTTGGATGTCGATACACATGGAGGAATGCAAGATCTAGATCACGCATTGATCGCTTCTTCATGGTTGTGGAGACGTTGGAGAGCTTTCCTTTGGCTGAGGCATGGGCTCTGCCCAGTACGCACTCCGACCACACTCCCTTGATGTGGTCTTCGGGAGAGGGAACGAGGTCGCAGACTTTCTTCCGATTTGAGCGTGTTGGGAAAAGAGAAGAAGATGTTTATTCCATCAGCCCTAGGCTCTCTTATATAGGAGAGTAGCCTATGGGTAAATTACATATAGCATGCGGCAGAAAAGAAAATAACAGAGAAGTACAAAAGTAACTAATATATGTTTACACTCCCCCTCAAGATGGAGCATAGATATCAATCATGCTCAGCTTGGACGCACACTTCTGAAATGGGCCTCGTAGTAATGCCTTGGTGAATATATCTGCAGTTTGATTCTCTGAACTGACATGGGATGTAGCAATGAATCCCTTCTGAATCATGTCACGTATGAAGTGACAGTCAACTTCAATGTGCTTGGTTCGCTCATGGAACGCTGGATTGTTTGCAATGAATAAGGCCGCCTGATTGTCACATTCTAAGGTCATAGGAAGTGGGACCTCTATACATAAATCTGTAAGCACAACCTTCACCCACATCATTTCCGTGCTAACCTGAGCCATAGCCCTATATTCAGACTCAGCACTAGACCTGGCTACCACAGTTTGTTTCTTGCTCCTCCATCAGATTAGAGAATCTCCAACGTAAACCGCAAACCTAGAGGTGGACTTCCTATCCTTGGGACACCCTACATAATCTGCATCTGCACATGCTGAGATAGAGATCACCTTGCCTTTCTTGAATAGCAAACCTGCACCTGGAGATGATTTGAGGTACCTGAGTATCATATGTATGGCATCCATGTGAACCTGACGTGGTTGCTCCATGAACTGGCTCACACGACTCACAGCAAAGGATATATCGGGCCTAGTAATAGTGACATACAACAATTTGCCCACCAGTTCTCTGTATCTTCTCATGTCCATCTCCTCTGTATCATCATCATATAGCTTCATACTGGGGTCCATTGGTGTTGTAGCAGGCCGACAACCGAGCATTCCTGTTTCACTCAACAGGTCCGTAACATATTTTCTCTGCGACATTACTAACCCATACGGATTTCTGGCAAACTCCAGCCCCAGAAAGTATCTAAGGACTCCAAGGTCCTTGGTAACAAATTCGCTACCCAGCATTTCTTTCGCCTTCTTTATTCCTTGTGCATCATCTCCTGTAATCAAGATGTCATCTACATAAACCATGATTGCAATAATACCTCTTGAAGTCTTTTGTACAAACAAGGAATGATCAGCATTAGAGTGTTTGTATTCTTGTTTTTCAAAGAGGTCTGAGAGCTTCTGAAACCATGCTCTGGGGCTCTGCTTAAGGCCATAGATAGCCTTATAAAGTCTGCACACCTTGGAACACTCCCCCTCAACAGCAAAACCGGGTGGTTGTTGCATGTAGACTTCCTCCTGTAAGTCACCATATAAGAATGCATTCTTCACATCCAACTGATATAGCTGCCATTCACGAGTAACCGCAACTGACAGCAAGATCCGTAGAGTAGAATGACGGGCTACTGGCGAGAATGTATCAAGATAGTCCACCCCGTATGTCTGTGTAAAGCCACGAGCAACAAGGCGAGCCTTGTATCTGTCAATACTACCATCTGCATTCTGCTTGACTGTAAATACCCACTTGCAGCTTACTGGGGACACATCTGCAGGTATAGGGACCAGGCTCCAAGTTCCTTTAGATTGAAGTGCTGCCATTTCTTCCTCCATTGCTAGACGCCATCTGCTATCCTTCAGAGCGTCTTGGTAATTCCGTGGAATATCCACAGCTAACAAAGCGACCACAAAGTTCCTGAAGTCCCCAGATAGTCGTTCAAATGACACAGAAGCTGCGAAAGGATATGAGGCGCAACTCCGCTTCGATTTGCGTATAGCAATAGGAACATCTAAATCAGCTTTGTCCTCATCTGTCCTCTGTAACACATCCTGCTCAAAAACATTATCAGATCCATCAAGAGTAATATCTTCATAACATACCTTAGGCGAGCTAGGTAATGAGTCATGACCATGAGTTGTAGTAGACCTGCGGGTATAATGAAATGGTAGTGGTGAAACATGTATAGTAATAGGAGGTGCAGATGATGGTAAAGGAGCTGGTGGTGGTGGTGGTGTCACATAGATGGCATCGGTAGTAGCTAAAGGTAGCAAGTGATCACCTGAGGATGAAAAATACATTACAAATTCAAAAAAAGTAACATCTGCACTAACAAGATACCGCCTGCGCAATGGATCGTAGCACTTGTACCCCTTCTGAGTTCTGGAGTACCCAACAAACACACACTTGACAGCCCTAGGAGAGAGCTTGTCAGTACCGGGAGACAACTGGTGGACAAAGGCAACCGATCCAAACACACGAGGAGTAAGGGAAAACATATCTTTACCAGGAAAGATAAGGGAGAAAGGAATCTGTTCACCTAGAACAGAGGACGACATACGATTAATTAGGTAGCATGCTGTGAGAACCGCGTCATCCCGGTAAGAGTAAGGAGCATGACTCTGTATAAGAAGTGACCTGGTGACATCTAGTAGGTGGCGATGTTTCCTTTCAGCGATCACATTTTGTTGGGAGGTATAGGCGCAGGATGTCTGGTGGATAATCCCTTGGGATGAGTAGTAATTGGCTAGGACATGAGTACACAATTCCAGGGCATTATCACTTCTTACAATTTTAACAGATGTGGAGAAAACATTACGAATCTCATTAAGAAAATGGATAATAATATTTCCTGCTTCAGATTTATTTTTCAACAAAAATACCCGACACACGAGAGAAGTCATCCACAATAACTATATAAAATCTGTGTCCCTGATGATCAGGAACACGACTCGGACCCCAGATATCAATATGAAATAACTCAAACTTGGAGGTACTACTCCGACACTGATGACTGGGAAAGGTAGACAGATGATGCTTTCCCAACTGACAGGCCTCACATTGGATGGATGTGTGAGGCAGACCCTGGGGTAACACACGACGCAACTTCTGAAGCGGTAGATCTCCAAAGCGCAGATGCCATAGCAGAGGAGATACGAGTCCAGTAGATAGGGATGAGGATTGCCCGACATTGTAAATCCTTTGTAATCTGACTGATTGATAATAAATTCATTGAAAAATCAGGCGCATGTAACACATTCTTGAGCTGCATAGAAGATGTCAGTCTAATCTCCCCCTGACCAGTAATTAGGGAATGTGTACCATTGGCAATGACCACTGTTCGGCCTGGAGGGATCTGAGTGTATCCTGTAAGTAAACTATGATCGCCACATAGATGATGTGTGGCTCCCGAGTCCATAATCCAAGGTAAAGTATCTGATCTACTACTAGTAAATGCAAGTGTGCTACCTGATGCACTGGTAGACGCAGAAGCAGATGTAACAGCATCAGATTGATTCTCAGTAGTGGGTGCTGGGCCAGATGGAGGAATAATGCATTTTAGACGGGCAACTAGATCATCGAACCGCTGATCCAAAGAGGCAGCAGATGGAGGCTCTATCTGCTCGGCGACTCGTGCAGATGCAGGAAATCAATGCTTAGAGTAGCATGTGTCTTCATTGTGTCCGACGCGATGGCAGTAGGTACATGTTGGCTGAGTACGGCCTCCTCTACCATAAGGTCCACGACCACGGGTCTGATGATGAAATCCATGGCCCCTGTTGGCAGCCATGGCTGAAGCATTCTGATTCGCAGCTGTAGATGGAACAGTGATCCGGCTCAATCTATGAAAAGCTTCCTCCATGGGAGGAATAGTAGAATCTGCCAAAATTTGAGACCGTGTTGCCTCATACTCGGGATCAAGGGCAGCAAGAAAAACTCCCACCATAGTAGCATTCCGGTAGGTCTTCTGTTGCTCTGGCGTGGCTGTCAGGGGCATGAAGCTGTACAGCTTCTCGAGCATCCCACGCAGAGATGTGTAGAGTGAGTGTAGAGGGCGACCATTCTGCTTAATGGTGAATATGTCATGCTGGAGTTGCAAAATCTTTGTCTCATTCTTTGCTTGAGAGTATGCGGCTGCCAGAATATCCCACATGTCTTTAGCCGTGGGATGATGAAGAATATCATTGGCAATCTCGATTGCCAAAGTTCCAGATAACCAGACTTTCGCGTATGCATCATCTGCCTCCCATGAGGCATTAACTCCAGTCTTCTCAGCAGGCTCTTCTTCGGTAAGAATGCACTTCTCACCAGTTGACTTCATCATACTCATGAACTGCATCGTCCACAGTTCATAGTTCGTACCATCCATCTTTACAATAGGCGCTGGACCACGAAAGGCACCTATAGATGGAATATCCGCCTTGCTTTCTGACATACTGGAGACAGAAGACTGGAGCGATAGACTGAAGATAAGATCGTCTACACGGACATAGACGGGTTTAGTTGCATGTGTAGACTTCAAGCAACCAAACCCATTTAGTTGACGGTGTGCGCGTTAGAAACGTGTAGGGCTGATTCAGGAGTTACGCACGCACAACAGATAGTGAGAGAGAGAGAGAGCACAGGGGCGCTAGGGCATGCGCTTTCAGGAGCGCACGCACGATGGGGCACGCACAGGAGTGCACAGGGGCGCTAAGGGGCTCGCACAGGGGCACACAGGGGCGTGCGATGGGGCGCAGGGGCGCAGGCGCAGGGGCGCAGGCACAGGGGCGCAGGCGAGAGGCGTGGGTAGGCGCCGGCGGCGAGAGAGGCACGCGGGTGGGGGTGGGGATAGGGTTAGGGTTTCAAGAACTCCGGTCTAGGACCGTCGCTCTGATACCATGTTGGGAAAAGAGAAGAAGTTTATTCCATCAGCCCTAGGCTCTCTTATATAGGAGAGTAGCCTATGGGTAAATTACATATAACATACGGTAGAAAAGAAAATAACAGAGAAGTACAAAAGTAACTAATATATGTTTACATAGTGAGCTTGGCTTCTGGAGGATGGATTTAGGGAATTTAGTATGAAGTTTTGGGAGGAGTACACATCATCCGACTCGACAGAATGCTGATTGGTAGCTAAGTTGGCCTCGCTCAGGAGACACATGATGGAGTACAACAGGGTGAATAGGGCGCAGCGGTAGGGCAAGCGGCGGAGGGCGTAGTAAGAGGTATGCAGATTGGACAAGCTGGAGGATGAAAGGCTTTTGTCGGTGGAAGAGATTGAAGAAAGGAGAAATAACTTAAATGTTTTGATGCTAGAAGACAAGAAGGAGGAGATGGCATGGAGGCAGAGGTTTGGGCAACGCTGGTTGAAGGAGGGAGATGCGAACACGAGATTCCTCCATGGCATGGCCAATGGGCGGCGATGCATGAATTTTATTCACTTGATTTTGGTTAGAGGGAGGATGGTGGAGGAAGATAAGGAGGTGGGTGTCGCATTTAGAGATCACTTTCACGCGTTCAGTAGGAGGAAACGGTCTGGTTGGGGCTGGCGGGGGAAGGAGGTTTCGCGAATCACGGATGTGGAGGTTGGGGATCTTGTGAGGGCCTTCACGGTGGAGGAAGCAAAGCGGGCGTTACATCAGCTTAATGCGAAAGGGGCGTCGGGATTGGATGGTTTTCCGATTTTCTTCTACATGGAGTTGTGGGAGATGGTCAACGGGGACGTGATGGAGGTGCTTGAGGATATCCAGCTGGGGAACAGGGGTTTCAACAGGCTCAACAAGGCGCTTATTTTTCTTCTGCCTAAGCGGGAGACGCTAGTCAGAGTGGAGGACTACAGACCTATCGTGTTATTTAATGCGGTATATCTTCTTGTGTCGAAGATTTTGGCAAACCGGTTGAAGGGGGTCCTACCTCAGATCATTTCACCAATGTAGCGGTGTTTGTGCCGGGGCGGGAGATGGCGGATAGCTTGGTGATGGCCGTGGAGATAGTGTCGGATTGTAAGAGGAATAAGGATAGAGGAATGCTTTGAAAGGCAGATTTCTCCAAGGCTTATGACTCGGTTGACAGGAGATTCGTATGGGCTTCGTTGGAGAAAAGGGGCTTCCTGACCACTTGGATTGCGTGGATCAAACTATGCATTACAACGACATCTCTCGTTGCGCTGGTCAATGGCAGACCGGAGGGAGGCTACTTTCAGCCGCAAAGAGGGATCAGACATGGTTGTCCATTGGCTCCACTTCTTTTTGTGATCTTAGCAGACACCCTGGTGATGATGATGCAGTTGGCGATTCAAGGGGGATGGTGCTCAGCTTACTGGAGAGAGGACATCTCCATTCCGATCCCGCAGTATGCGAATTACACGGTGCTTTTCATGGGACCGGAGTACGAGAAGATCCGTAGAGCTTTCTCAATCATGGATATCTTTGGGGACATCTCGGGTCTCCGGATTAATAGGGAGAAGTCTGTGGTGGTTCCCGTCGGACTTACAGAGGCGGAGGGGCGGATTGCATCCGAGGTGCTGGGATGTCCCACGGCATCTTGGCCTTCCGTTGCTGGCTAGAAAGCCGAAGTCCAAAGATTGGAAAGGACTACTGGAAAGATTGGAGGAGAGAATGACGAGGTGGAAGGCGAATCTACTTTCGAGGGGTAGGAAGTTGGTGCTCCTGAAGCATGTTCTCTCGACCATTCCGATCTTCTTTTGTTCCGCCGGATATTTGTCTGCTCGGGTTTATGGGAAGATTGAAGCATTAATGAGAAGATTCTTCTAGTTGGATGGGCAACAGGAAAGGAAGGGCATCCACTTGGTTAATTGGGGCAGGGTGGCGTCGGACAAGGGAAAAGGGGGTCTTGGGATGCTACAGATGGGGTAGATGAATAGGGCTTTATGGTGAAGTGGGTGATACGTGTTTGGGGAGAGTCGCAAGATTTGGAGTGTCGTTTACTCAGAAGGATTTATGGCATTACCTTGTCGTTGGAGGTCGCTCCAGGGCATCTCCCATCGCCACTATTGAAAGGGATTTCTTTGATTGTTCCGAAGATTGACTCGAGATTGAGACCGGTAGTGGGTGATGGGTGGGGTTACGGTTCTGGAGGGATGATTGGATGGGGGATGAGGCGTTGGGGGAGAGATACCCATGCCTCTTCAGATTAGCAGCTGATAGGGAGGCTCCCGTTCAACAAGTGTGGGACCAAGGGGTATGGTCGCCCATTTTTTCCTCGTCATTGTCGGAGCAGAGGGTGGAGGAGTTCCTTTCTCTTCAGACAGGGTTGTTGCAGGGGGTATGTCCGTCATCAGGAAGAGACCATTTTAGTTGGTGTGATGAAAGATTTTCTGTGTGAAGGGCATATAAGTTTTTGGTGGAGGACGAGGCAGAGGTTCATGAGATTGGTGTTGATGTAGGCATCATCTGGCATTGCAAGGTGCCTAACAGGGTCAAGGTCCTCCTGTGGTTGTTCAGATTTGGGAGGGTGCTAACAAAGAGCCATCGGGGTCAGTTGCTAGGGCTAAAGGATGTAGCGTGCGATAGATGCAGTGAACTGAGGGAGGATTCGAATCATCTTTTTTCCGTGCCCCCTCTCGGTTGAGGTATGGAGACAGGCAAGCATCAATTGGCTGGCCTCAGATGACAGCTCGTTGTTCTGGAGAGATATTCGCCAGGTTTGCAGTTTTGTTAATGAGGATTGCGCCTACCCTTTTGCGATGCTTTGGTCAATCTGGTGTGCAAGGAACAAGGTCGTCTTTGAAGGGGGACTATTTCAAGTGGATAGGGTTCTTGGGCATTGTAGGGCTCTTTGTATTACCTTGCAGAATTAAGTTGATGTAACTTTTCTGTACATCTTTTTTGTTTTCTTTCTCTACCTATATAAAATATATATACATATATATACATATATATTAATGGTTTTTTGTGGTGGATCCCAGCTTGGTATTCCGCCCTCTTTTCTCTTAAAAAAAATCAAATAATGTAGACCCTTCATCGGTCTCAATGGTTGCCATTTGAAGGGGAAGTACTTAGGAACACTTCTATCGACTACAGCTTTGAATGGTTGCAACGCATCGTTCCCGATGGCATTCGCATTTGTCGAAAGTGAACCCAATGAGACATGGAATTGATTCATGACACATTTGAACCATGCTATCGAGTTCGGCGATGGTACTGGATTGACATTCATATCGGATGCACAGAATGGGCTAGAATTGGCGGTGAAGACCATTTTCTCTCAAGCGGAGCACAAGACATGCATGTGACATCTGCATAAGAACTTCAAGAAGAAATTCCCTGGCGAGGAATTGGAGATCATGGTTTGGCTTGTTGTAACGGTATTTGATGCCAAGCATTATAACCACAGGATATCTGAGATACAGAAATATCACATGGTTGCATGCGAGTGGTTGGCAAATGTACAGGAGAAGTGGACCGTCGTCAATTTGGTGAAGAAGCAAAGTGTCATCATCTGACTAACAATCTGAGTGAATCCTTCAATGCATGGATACCACCAGCAAGAAACATGCCCATTTGTGAGCATATTGATTGGATAAGGCAAAAATTGATGACAATCATGTAAGAAAGACTTCGAAGATCGAAGACTTTGGAACGAAAATGTTGCACCATCAGCCTTATCCTACGTGAGAGGCATCACAAGGGACTTGAAAGGCTTCATTGTTAGGAGAGCTGATGACAGCCATGTGGAAGTGGAATCTCCTTCGAGGAGGTATGTTTTGGACCTTCTGGCTCGTGAATGCTCATGTAGAAGATGGCAAATATGTGGGCTTCCATGCACACATGCTGCATCAACATCAGGAAGCATTAGAGGAGTGAGGTAGGAGAATTACGTGGATGACTACTACAAAGTGGGTCGTATAGGAAAGCATACTCCTGTGGCTACATATCACTAATGCCTGACAAGAACAAGTGGTTGATGGTCAATCTTCCATTCAAGGTGCAACCATCTCGCACATCAAAGATGCCAGGACGACAGTGAAAGAACCGCATTCAACCAAGGGACGAGAATGATGGTAAATCAAGGCATAAATGCAGTAGGTGTAGCAACTTCGTGCACCAAGCTCGTACTTACAATGAACCAATCAATGCACCTTCGAGTGTCACGCGAAGAAACCGAGAGATACCAGTAGGCCCCTCAACACAAGATTCTTCAAGTGCTCAAAACTCAATGGCCAACCGAAGGTATTTACTCTGATTGATTTGCAATTTATGTGGATTCGGTCTTTACTTATCAACTAACATCAACCTAAAACATGTGTTCTTTCTCAGTGGAATTGGGAGTAAGCCAGGGACTTCTTCGACGAAAGGAAGAGAGGGAGAAGACCTACCAAGAAGGGGGAGTGGCCGCAAGAGAACATTTTCCAGATGGACCTCTAACCTTGATAAATCAAACATTAGTACAATACTTGTCATCAAATCTTAGGAATCAACTAGGAGCACTATCTACCACTAAATCTTGGACCTTGCCAATGTTGAATGGTATCCTTATTTCTCATTATAAGAAAAGTCTGGAGAGAGAACTGGAGGTTTTTTTGAATTTTTGGGCGCTTATCAGACAAGCTAATATGGATTTTTATCTAACTGTGCATGCACAAGTTACTTGTTATGTGTTTTTTTGGATATGTGCATGAACAATCCTTACATGTACTGTGTATTAGTTGTATTAACTGTTTGTTTTTTTATCCTTACGTGAACAATCACCACTTTATCATGTATAAAGGGGTTCATGTGCTTGTTGTGATATATCATTTGAAAACCATGTATGTGATTAATGTGTCTATGAACATCAAACAAATTGATACAGCTTCAGCCATACCGCTATTGTTGAAAGCTTAGGCAATACAAGGTTAACATTCTCTTCCGTAACTGGAGATTTCTTGATGGAGGTCGCTGTGCTCCAATCATTCTCAGAAGATAGTTCCATTTCTCTTTTTCCGAAGGCACGACGAGATGAAGGTTCATCCATCTATCGAAAGAAATTGCAAGTTTTGAAGGGACATGTTAAGAATTGTGCTCCTTTACTCCATGGCTTTCTGGAGGTCTTCAAAACGGCTTCGACACCACAATGGCAAAACACACTGGATGATGATTCCAAGGAACACGATCGCGTTTTCGGCCACAATCGTAAACACAAGTTCAGGAAAGTGGTATGCGTATGCGTTCGTACTGGTCACTGAATAGCGAATAAGCGGTATCTGGAGCATACGTGGTTCTACGCAGTTTCTTAATTTTTATTTAGAAATAAATAAATATATACAAAAGTTACTACAATTGAACTAAATTTACGTATAATTGTGGTCCAGCAAAAGATATAAGAAAAATGACTCATATAGAGCTCAAAACAATCTCTATCAATCAAATATCATTGCTTCAATAAAAAAGTTAGCACACATAATAATTGACAACAATCACCAAAATATGCAAGTATCTGAAAGAAAATCAAAATTTAAAACAAATAACATTAGTAATGTACTAATTAAAATAGCATAAGAAAACATAAATGTTCAAGCGACAATATTGTAACCGGTTCATTCCAATATGTGCAGGTGAGACTTGTAATTATATGTCTATTAAAATTCATGATATGATGTACTTCTAAATAATAAATTAAGTGGGCTGATTTTTGTTGCAACTTGTGTACCAATATATGTGAATATATATTTGTATAAATGCCTCTATTATTGAATTATAATGTCATTTATCTATATCGTTATATTTATTACTGATTCTCCATGAAAAATACCAAACTCTACATATACCAATATATTGCATTCAAAATAACTATTGGTTGACTAAATTAGTTTGCTAATTATTGGTACATTATTCTTTTTCTTCCTCGCGTGTTTACTCCAATCTCGCGGAACGACTACTTCAACGATGGATTTAAATGGTCATGGAATGCTTGGTTGGCATACATGCAAAAGCAAGGAATAAGAGTAAAATACGAGTGCAATATTATCCAAATTATGTCACATGATCGAATTCTGATAAATGGCACAAATCATACAATAAAAAACGTGGCACAAATAAAAAAACGTGGCACAAATCATACTGTTGAAAGAATTATATATATGTGTACCGTTTGGTCTTTTTATTCTTCTATGTTCTGTCTTATGTAATTTACCCATAGGGTTTTCTCTATATAAGAGACCCTAGGGTTCTCTGGAATAAACACAATTCATATTCCCTCTAACATGGTATCAGAGCCTAGGGTTTAGGCTCTCCACCCGCCGCCCCCCCCTCCCCTCTTGAGCCCGCCGCCACCGTCGTCTTCGAGCCTCTCAGCCCCGGCCCCAGCCCCTCTCAGCCCCAGCCTCTCCCCCCCCCCCGCCGTACCAGCCTCTCTCGGCCCCCGGGTGCCGCCCAGTCCAGGGCGCATCTCAGCCCCGCCCTCGGGTGCCGCCCAGCCCTCCCGCACCCGGCCCGTCTCTAGCCCCGGCCATCTCTCTTCACCGCCGGCCCTGACCTAGCCGACATCCCCTCCCCTGCGGCCCTCTTCGTAGCCGCCTTCGTCATCTCGTATATGGATTTGGGTGCGTAAGTCTACATACGCACTCGAATCCTATGCAGTCTGTGTAGACATCTATTTATCTGTCTACAAACCCTAGCTCTTTCTCTGCGGCGATATGTCAGAATCAAAGGTTGATATGCCATCCGTAGGCGCTTTCAAAGGTCCTGCGCCAATTGTCAAGATGGATGGATCGAACTATGAGCTCTGGGCGATGCAGTTCATGAGCCTCATCAATGGTAAGAAGCACATTCTTACCGAGGATGAACCGGCAGAGAAGACAGGGATCTATGCCTCTTGGGAGGCTGATGACTCGTATGCCAAAGTCTGGCTCTCAGGCACGTTATCGATGGAGATTGCGAATGATGTTCTCCATCAGCCCACCGCCAAAGCGATGTGGGACATTCTTGCGGCGACATATTCCCAGGTCCGCAATAAAACCAAGATGCTACAACTTCAGCATGACATATTCACCATGAAGCAGAATGGGTGACCTCTTCATTCCTTGTTTACATCCCTGAGGGGGATGTTCGAGAAACTCTACAACACTATTCCTCTGACGGCCACACCCGAGCAGTAGAAGACATTCCGTAATGCTACCATGGTAGGCGTCCTTCTTGCGGCTCTTGATCTAGAATATGATGCGGCTAGATCACAGATTCTCGCAGATGCTACCATTCCTCCTATGGAGGAGGTTTATCGGAGGCTTAGCCGCATCTCAGTTCCCTCCAGCACGTCTACACCACCTCCCTCTGTGATGACTGCTTCCAGAGGGAGAGGTGGCTCCTCTTTTTCATTTTGTGGCCGTGGTCGTGGATATGGAGGTCGTCGTGGTCGATCTCGTCCACCTTGCAGTTATTGTCGTCGTACGGGTCACTCAGAAGATACATGCTATTCTAAGCATGGTTTTCCAACATCTGCAAGGGTGGCTGAACATGTTGCATCTCCATCCTCTTCTACTTCGGATCAGCGGTTTGAGGACCTAGTTGCTCGGCTACAGGGTATAATGCCTACGGTTCCTACAGACTCTTCTGGAGTCTCTTCAGATATAGTTGTGTCTGCTTCTGCCAGCACTTCTGCCACAACTAGCACCTCAGGTAGTGCTTTTACCACATGTTCTAGTTCAGACATCTCCGATTGGATCATGGACTCTGGTGCAACGCACCATCTCTGTCGAGATAGAGACAGACTTATTTCATATAGGGAGATTCCTTCAGGACGGTCGGTGATCATTGCAAATGGGACTCATTCTCCCATTATTGGACAGGGGGAGGTCATGTTATCCTCTTCCATGCGCCTGAAGAATGTCTTACATGCTCCTGAATTTTCGATGAACTTGCTCTCTATTAGTCAGATTACAAAAGATTTGCATTGTCGCGCTATATTTGACCCATCTTCTCTGATATTTCAGGATATCCTAAGGGGCAGAGTGATTGGCTGTGGTTCTGAGCAGGATGGTCTTTACCGTCTGAACCGGATTTCTTATGCTGGAGTCTCCTCTTATGCTGTTGGATCTGTCTCACCCTAAACCTGACATCTACATTTTGGTCACCTGCCTCTCTAGAAAATGCGTCACCTTTTGCCTCAGATATCTCCCAGTTCGTCATTCCGGTGTGAAGCATGTCACTTAGGGAAGCACCATAGAGCTAGCTTCCCAACTCGTCAGAGTCGGAGCAGTAGCTCCCCTTTTGAGTTACTTCATGTTGATATCTGGGGTCCTAGTCGTGTCCCTGATCACCAAGGGCACAGGTTTTATCTTGTCGTGGTCGATGATTTTTCTCGTTTTTCATGGGTTTTTCTCTTGAAAAATAAATCTGAAGCTGGTAATGTCATCAAAAATCTTATAAATGAAGTAAACAATGTTTTCTCGTCCAAAGTGAAATATGTTCGCACTGATAATGCCTTGGAGTTCTGTTCTCGATTTCTCTCCCAATATTTTTGATCAAAAGGTATTATACACCAAACTACATGTGCCTACACCTCCCAACAGAATGGAATTACTGAGAGAAAACATTGTCACCTACTTGATATTACTCGAACTCTTCTTATCCAGAACTGTGCACCTATTTCTTTCTGGGAGACGATGTTCTTACAGCCTGCTACCTGGTAAATCGTATGCCGTCTACAGTACTTGGTGAGAAAACTCCAATCTCTATTGTTTTTCCAGATAAAGAATTGTTCTCACTCACTCCTCGAGTTTTTGGGGTAGTTGCCTTTGTTCATCAGCTATCACGTGGTCTAGACAAGCTCCTACCTAGAGCTGTCAAATGTGTCTTCGTGGGTTATTCTCGGACGCAGAAAGGATACCATTGCTATGATCCAGTAAATGGGAAGTATTTTGTCAGTGCGGATGTTACTTTCTTCGAGTTGGTGATGTACTTTTCACCTGCAGGTGACAGATTGACCTCCAACTCATCTACTAATGAGGTCTATGTCCCTCCTCCTCCTACCGTGAGTCCTCCTTTGACCAGTTCAGTTCCTAATATTGTGTCCGCACCACCCCTACATCCCCCTCCACCACCACCACCTCCACCAAAACCACTAATCTCGCCACTACCAAAATTCTATACCCGTAGATCTGGTCCTGCTCATGCTGCACGACAATCATCCAGCACGCCCCAGGTTTGTCCAGATGTTACTACTAATGATGGGTCGATTAGTGTGCCTATGCAGGGTGTGTCATTACAGGACGACTCGGACCCGGCGAGTTCAGTAGTTGATGATCTGGATGTCCCTATTGCGATGAGAAAGCAGAAACGCAGATTTGCTTCGTACCCTCTTGCGTCACAGGTTTCCTTTCATCGCCTTACAAGAGATTTTCAGATATTTGCAATGGCTTTATCTTCTGTGGAGATCCCACGGACATATCAGGATGCATTGAAAATTGATTGTTGGTGGATTGCGATGGAGGAGGAGATGGCTGCCCTACAGTCGAGGGCACATGGAGCTTGGTTACTGCTCCCTCAGGAGCATCTGTAGTTAGCTGCAAATGGGTATTCACTGTCAAGTATCATGCAGATGGCAGCCTGGATCGATACAAGGCACGGCTAGTGGCTCGCGGTTTCACTCAGACTTATGGAGTGGACTATATGGATACCTTCTCTCCAGTTGCCCGTCACTCCACTCTTCGTATTCTTCTGTCTGTAGCTGTGGTACGTGATTGGCCCTTGTTCCAGCTGGATGTTAAAAAAGCATTTTTGTAGATGGGGATCTGCAGGAGGAAGTGTACATGCAGCAACCTCCGGGGCTTGCTGCTGAGGGGGAGAATCTTATGGTATGCAGAGTTCATAAGGCAATTTATGGCCTTAAACAGAGTCCAAGGGCATGGTTTCAGAAGCTTTCCCAGATAATTGAAGAACAAGGCTTCAAGAGATCCAATGCAGATCACTCACTGTTCATCCAGAAGACTACTCGAGGTACAGTTGTCATCATGGTGTATGTTGATGACATTTTAGTCACAGGAGATGATGCCCAGGTATAGAGATGACCAAAGCAGTGTTGGGTCGTCAATTTGTTACAAAGGATCTTGGCACACTACGATATTTTCTGGGACTGGAGTTCGCCAGGAATGCACGGGGTCTAGTAATGACCCAGAGGAAATATATTACAGATATGTTGACTGAGACTGGCATGGCTGGATGCAGACCATCTACTACTCCTATGGATCCTAGCATGAAACTGTACGATAATGATACAGAAGAGGTTGACAAGAGAAGGTATAGAGAAATGGTGGGGAAACTTCTTTACATAACTATAACCCGACCTGATATTGCCTTTGCAGTTAGCCGGGTAAGCCAGTTCATGGAACAGCCGAGACAGATACATATGGATGTTTTTTTTTGAAACTCGGATACATATGGATGTTATATATATATATATGATACTCAGGTATCTAAAATTGTCTCCAGGCACGGGATTGTTGTTCAGAAAGGAAACCAATTTATTTGTTTCTGCATGTGCGGATGCTGACTATGCAGGATGCCCTAAGGATCGAAAGTCTACCTCAGGCTTTGTTGTGTTTATAGGTAGCTCTCTAGTTTCTTGGAAAAGCAAGAAACAAACTGTTGTGGCTAGATCCAGTGCAGAATCTGAATATAGGGCTATAGCACAGGCAAGTACATAAATGATGTGGGTTCGAGCTGTACTAGAAGATTTGCATGTGGATGTACATCTACCCATGCAACTACAGTGTGATAATCAAGCTGCATTGTTCATTGCCAATAATCCTGCCTTTCACGAGAGAACCAAGCATATTGAAGTAGATTGTCACTACACCAGAGACATGATCCAAAAGAGATTGATTTCTACTTCACATGTTAGTTATGGGGAGCAGCTGCCGACATCTTCACCAAACCGCTTCTCAGAGGACCATTTCAGAAATGCACTTCCAAGCTGAGCATGATCGAAATCTATGCTCCATCTTGAGGGGGAGTGTTGAAAGAATTGTATATATGTGTACCTTTGGTCTTTTTATTCTTCTATGTTCTGTCTTATGTAATTTACCCATAGGGTTTTCCCTATATAAGAGACCCTAGGTTCTCTGGAATAAACACAATTCATATTCCCTCTAACACATACTATAACACACATTTCATACACGCATTTGACACATTTCATAACAATAACATGAAATAGGTGGCTTAAAAATCACATATAAAAATCACATATAAAAAATCACAATAAAAAAATTTACATATAAAAATTCACATTTAACCCAAAGCGGACGCACAGAGGGCATATGCGACTGCACAGCCCCCATATGCGGCCCGCATAAGCACCATGGGCGCATAATTGAGGGCTTTATGAAAGCGGTGCGCTGAAGGTGTCGCGCATGCATATGCTGCCGCATACGCCGATTTCGTGAATAATGCGTAAACATTTTATGTAATACAACATTTTACAGCATCACGAAAAATACAACATTTATACCTTTTGCAGCCAAGGCCTTAAATGTCGGTTTCAATCGCCATTTCGGTGACCGATCGAAACAAAATTTCGATCATTTCGATCATTTTGTACTAAGACCCCCATATTTCGATCATTTTAGCCATTTGGGTCGAATTTCGGTAACATGTCGAAACTTAAATTTCGATCAAATTTCGTCGAAATTTGAGGTCGTGTCTCCAGCCACAAAATCACGCAAGTATTTTTGCTAAAATCACATGCCAATGGTGGTCTCTACCCCTCACTATATAGGAGGTTGCATGGGGAGAGAAGACCACCAACGGCTATATTTCTAGTCGTTAGAGCACAAAGCAATTTTCTCAAATCACATTCCCCCAACAACAATTCCCGGGGGCATTTTCGTCCAACTTAACGGTCGTCCAACAAAATTCAGTGTCTCCTAACAAAGGGTTATGTTGTGTAAGAGTTAACCATTACTTGGGGTTTCTCATATAATTCACGATTACGCAAGGTTCCTTGGGTAATTACGAAACTACTCGGAGTTATGGGTGTATCCCATTCCTAATAGTGTTCTTTTTAGGAATTTGTCTCAAAATAGTCAGATCTTTTCAACATAGATTTAAGCATACATTTAGATTTTGTCAAGGTTGCAGAAGTCGGCAGTCGGTACTCGGTCGGCCGGGTCACCGACTAAGGATTAGTCGGCAGTCGGGCGACTAGTCGGATTTAGTCGGGCATTAGTCGGTTTTGAATTTTTTATTATTTTTTAAATATATAAATATTTTTATACATATAGTCAATCATAAATTTGCATAAAATTAGCAGCTTTAAATTTTATAAGAGCTAAAAAATAAGCAATTAAAGAAAAAAAGTAGCAAGTTAAGAACAAATATTGGTTACATAACATTAGTTAATGTTCACTTAAACATAAAAAGCAAGTGAAGCTAATGCACTTAAACATCTACACACTAATTGCAAACATAAAAAATGAAGCTAATGCACTTAATCATCTACACACTAATTGCAAACATAAAAAATGAGGCTAATGCTCTTAATCATCTACACACTTAATCATCTACACACTAATTGCAAACATAAAAAAATGAGGCTAATGCACTTGATCATCTACACACTAGTCAAATTAATCATCTACACACTTAATCATCTGATTGCTTTCTTATTTATTTTTGGAAAATAATCAGAGATTACAATTCAAACTCAAAGATAAAATGAGTTCCAACATCATCTAAATATTCTACACACTAATATCCATCAAAGTAATGAAATATTTTAAAAAGAAAGCAAAAAAAAACCTAACCGAGTTGATTCGCCCAGGCGGCGACTGGAGCAGGTGGCGCAGGCGGCAACTGGAGGAGGTGGCGCAGGCGGCGACTGGAGGCCACCGAGTAGCTGCGGCGATCGGAGTCGGAGAAGGCGGCGCCTCGAGTAGCTTGCGGCGGTCGGGGATGAAGCAAGAGGCGGCGATGCGTGGGGAGATCGCCTGGGACTGGGAGGGTCGAAGAGGAGTCGGGTGGGGTTTAGGTTACTGTCGAACAGTAACCTAAAACCAAATACAAATGGGTATTCGGTTATCGGGTTAGCGGACCCTACTTGCAAATATCGGCCGATTAGTCGACGGACTAGACCGACTAGTCGGCCCGACTAATCGGTGTACCCGACTAATGGCCGAATAGCCTTAATCGGATCGGCCAGGTGACCAACTCGTTTAATCGGGCCGACTAGTCGGTCTAGTCGACCGATTTTTGCAAGCTTGGATTTCGTTGGGACGTTCCCTACTAGCGACGCATTGCATCGCCCGAATGCAATGAGAAGTTGGCAAGGGTCGCTACATCGCTGCTCAAATGTCGTTCAAAATTTGCAAGGGTTCTCGCATGAGAAACGCATGCAAGTAAATAATCTAGTTCCGCTACATCGCCGCCCAGATACAGTCAAAAAATTACGAGGATTCTCGCATGATGGATGCATAGGAGTAAAGAAGTTAGTCTAAAAGAGCTTGCAAAAGAAGTTGCAAGTAGGTAGTTGGAATATCGACACTTTGATTGGCAAACCGATGGAGATAGTAAATACGATGGAAAGAAGGAATATTCAGATATTTTGTCTCCAAAAGACAATGTATTGGAGAGAAAGCGAGGGAAATCGAGAAGACAACCTTTAAACTATGGTATACATGTAAGATAGGCCAGAAATGGTGTTGGAGCGGTTGTTCATAAGGATTTGAAGGATAGTGTGATTGAGGTGCAAAGACTCAGGGATCGGATTATTTATCTAAAATTGGTGCTCGAAGAAGAAATTCTGAATATTATCTCAGTTTATGCACCATTAATTTGTTTAGATGAAAGATTAAACACGTTTTTTTAATAGAATATGGATAAGATTATGCAGGGAATCCCACAAAGAGAGATGATTTGCGTAGGTGGAGATCTTAATGGACATGTGGGGAAAGGATGCTTCAGGGCAGTGTTTAGAAAGTCGGCTTAGGTGGCCGCATATGGATTTGGGACCCTTAGTGAACCGCATATACAATATTCTTTCAATATGCGGTTATGCGATTATATGGTCCAAATAATCTGCATATGTGGTCGTATATTGAATAAGAATAATACTGAACTGCTTTTGAAATAACCGTAGCCAATTAGGTAATACATCCATTAACCCGACTTTACCCCCAAAGCTCAGTAAAAATCCTACTTTCACTCATTCTTAGGCTCGTTGCATGCTGCTCTTTGTCCCCGATTGCCGGCTCTCACACATGCACATCGCCGCTGCTCTTTCTTAGGTAACAGTTCTCTCTCTGCCTGAATCTCTCCTTATTTCGTTGCATTGACAGAATCTCTTCCTATTTTTTCTTTCAAAAAGTATTTCCTTGCATTGATAAATTTTTTACTATCATCCTGCATCATCTTTGCAATTAAAGATAATCGAATTCGTTGCATTGATGGATCCAATCACGAAGTCCAAGATCCTATATTTTTCTTATATTTTTTTATTCATTTGTACCTGTCACAATTTACTATTGCAATTTTTTCATCATCTGTTGAAAGCTTGAAGCAACATGAACTACTGGCTTGATTTTTTGAATGAAATTTGTCACAAAATTTTGAATACTTAATGTAAGTGGTTGTGGTAGATATTGATAAATGTTCTTTCAAAAATAAATATATATGCATTCAATGCTCAGAAAGAAGATGCAAGCATTAATTTCTAATATTTGATTATAAGTTTCAGTAAATATCTATAGTTTCAATATCTAAGTGTTGGTGAAAAATGAACAAGATGTTTATTCCATAAGCCCTAGGCTCTCTTATATAGGAGAGTAGCCTATGGATAAATTACATAAAGCATACAACTGAAAAAGAAAAATAACAGAACCACACAGAAACTAATATATGCGTTAACACTCCCCCTCAAGATGGAGCATAGATATCAATCATGCTCAACTTGGACGCACACTTCTGGAATGGGCCTCGTAGTAATGCCTTGGTGAATATATCAGCAGTTTGATTCTCTGAGGCGACATGAGATGTAGCAATGAACCCCTTCTGAATCATGTCACGTATGAAGTGATAGTCAACCTCGATATGCTTGGTCCGCTCATGGAATGTTGGGTTGTTTGCAATGAACAAGGCTGCCTGATTATCACATTCCAAGTTCATAGGAAGTGGTACATCTAGACATAGATCTGTAAGTACAGCCTTCAACCACATCATCTCTGTGCTAGCCTGGGCCATAGCCCTATATTCGGATTCAGCACTAGATCTAGCTACCACCGTCTGTTTCTTGCTCCTCCATGAGACTAAAGAATCTCCAACATAGACTGCAAACCCCGAGATGGACTTCCTGTCCTTGGGACAACCTGCATAGTCTGCATCTGCACATGCTGAGATAGAAATCCCCTTTCCCTTCTTGAATAGCAAACCTGCACCTGGAGATGATTTGAGGTATCTAAGTATCATATGTATTGCATCCATATGAACCTGACATGGTTGCTCCATGAACTGGCTTACACGACTCACTGCAAAGGATATATCGGGCCTAGTGATCGTGACATACAACAGTTTGCCTACCAGTTCTCTGTATCTTCTTTTGTTCACCTCCTCTGTGTCATCATCATAGAGCTTCAGGCCGACACCCAAGCATACCTGTTTCACTCAACAGGTCCGTAACATATTTCCTCTGCGACATTACTAATCCATACGGATTTCTAGCAAATTCCAGCCCCAGAAAATATCTAAGGACTCCAAGATCCTTAGTGACAAATTCGCTCCCCAGCTTTTCATTCGCCTGCTTTATGCCTTGCTCATCATCTCCTGTAATCAAAATGTCATCTACGTAAACCATAATTGCAACAATACCTCTAAAAGTCTTCTGTACAAACAAGGAATGATCAGCATTGGAGCGTTTGTATCCTTGTTTTTCAAAGAGGTCTGAGAGCTTCTGAAACCATGCTCTGGGGATCTGCTTAAGGCCATAGATAGCCTTATGAAGTCTGCACACCTTGGAACACTCCCCCTCAACAGCAAAACCGGGTGGCTGTTGCATATAGACTTCCTCCTGCAAATCTCCATATAAGAACGCGTTCTTCACATCCAACTGATATAGCGGCCACTCTCGATTGACTGCGACTGATAGCAAGATCCGGAGAGTGGAATGACGGGCTACTGGCGAGAATGTATCAAGGTAATCCACCCTGTATGTCTGTGTAAAACCTCGTGCAACAAGGCGGGCCTTGTATCTGTCAATAGAACCATCTGCATTTTGCTTCACCGTAAACACCCACTTGCAGCTCACCGGGGTCACATCTGGAGGTATAGGAACTAGACTCCAAGTTCCCCTAGATTGAAGTGCCGCCATTTCTTCCTCCATTGCTAGTCGCCATCTACTGTCCTGCAGAGCATCTTGATAATTTCGTGGAATATCTACAGCTGACAATGCCACCACAAAGTTCCTGAAATCCCCAGATAGTCGCTCAAATGACACAGAAGCTGCCAATGGATATGTAACGCAACTCCTCTTCGATTTGCGTATAGCAATAGGAACATCTAAATCAGTTGTGTCCTCATCTGGCCCCTGCAACATATCCTGCTCAGAAATATCATTAGATCCATCAAGAGAAGTATCTTCAGTACATACCATAGGCGAGCTAGGAGATGAGTCATGACCATGAGCTGGAGGAGGCCTGCGGGTATAATGTAATGGTAGTGGTGAGATGGAGATTTGTGGTGGTGGTGGTGGTGGTGACGGTGCTGGAAGTGGTGGTGTCATGTATATGGCGTCGGTAGGCAGTGGAGGTAGTTGTTGATCACCTGAGGCTAAAAAATAC
Source organism: Ottelia alismoides (assembly GCA_037367405.1). Lineage (NCBI taxonomy): Eukaryota > Viridiplantae > Streptophyta > Magnoliopsida > Alismatales > Hydrocharitaceae > Ottelia > Ottelia alismoides. The sequence goes on from JAZKJV010008883.1 coordinate 1,621,823, forward strand.
ATTACAAATTCAAAATTGTAACATCTGCACTGACCATATACCGCCGAAGCAGAGGATCAAAACACTTGTACCCCTTCTGAGTTCTGGAGTACCCAACAAAGACACACTTGACAGCCCTAGGAGAGAGCTTGTCAGTGCCAGGAGACAGCGGGTGGACAAAGGCGACTGAACCAAACACACGGGGAGTAAGAGAGAACAGATCCTTCCCAGGATAGATAAGGGAAAAAGGTATCTGTTCATCCAAGACAGAGGACGGCATACGGTTGATTAAGTAACATGCAATAAGAACCGCATCACCCCAGTAAGAATAAGGAACATGACTCTGTATAAGAAGCGATCTTGTGACATCTAGTAGGTGGCGATGTTTTCTTTCAGTAATTCCATTTTGTTGAGATGTATGGGCACAGGATGTTTGGTAGATAATCCCTTTTGAGGAGTAATAGTTGGCAAGGACATGAGTGCACAGTTCAAGGGCATTATCACTTCTTACAAACTTCACAGATGTGGAGAAAACATTTTGAATTTCATTCAGAAAATGGATAATAATATTGCCTACTTCAGATTTATTTTTCATCAAAAATACCCATGACACACGAGAGAAGTCATCCACAAAAACTATATAAAATCTGTGTCCCTGATGATCAAGTACACGACTCGGACCCCAGACATCAATATGAAATAACTCAAACTTGGAGTTACTACTCCGACCTGGACGACTGGGAAAGGTCGACCTGTGATGCTTTCCCAACTGACAAGCCTTACATTGGATAGGTGTGTGAGGAAGACCCTAGGGTAACACACGACGCAACTTCTGAAGCGGTAGATGCCCAAAGCGCAGATGCCACAGCAAAGGAGATATTGGTCCAGTGAGAAGGGATGAGGTTCCAGCGAATGGAGTCTGATTTAGGCGGTAGAGGCCTCCTTGCTCATAGCCACGACCAATCACGTTGCCCGTATGGATGTCCTGAAAAATAAGAGAAGATGGATCAAAAATTGCCCGACAATGTAGATCCTTCGTAATCTGACTAATTGACAATAAATTCATTGAAAAATCAGGTGCATGTAGCACATTCTTGAGCTGCATAGAAGATGTCAGTCTAATCTCCCCCTGACCAGTGATGGGGGAATGTGTACCATTGGCAATTACTATTGTTCGGCCTGGAGGGATCTGAGAGTATCGTGTAGTAGACTCTGATCGCCACATAGGTGATGTGCAGCGCCCGAGTCCATAATCCACGGTAATGTATCTGATCTACTACTGGTAAATGCAAGTATGCTACCTGAAGCACTGGTTGACATAGAGGCAGAAGCAGCAGCATCAGATTGACTCTCAGTAGTAGGTGCTGGGCCAGATGGGGGAATAATGCCACTTAGACGGACAACTAGATCATCGAACCGCTGATCCAAAGTAGCAGCAGATGGAGGCTCTATCTGCTCAGCGACTCGTGCAGATGCAGGAAATCCATGCTTCGAGTAGCATGTGTCTTCATTGTGTCCAATACGATGACAGTAAGTACATGTTGGCCGAGTACGGCCTCCTCTTCCACGGGGTCCACGTCCACGGCTCTGATGATGAAATCCGCGACCCCTGTTGGCTGCCATGGCTGAAGTATTCTGATTCGTGGCCGTGGAAGGAACTGTGGTCCGACTCAGTCTATGGAAAGCTTCCTCCATGGGAGGAATAGTAGAGTCGGCCAAGATATGGGATCGTGCCGCCTCATACTCTGGATCAAGTGCAGCGAGGAACAATCCTACCATAGTCGCATTCCGATATGTCTTCTGTCGTTCTGGCGTGGCTGTCAGGGGCATGAAGCTGTAGAGCTTCTCGAACATCCCTCTCAGTGATGTGTAGAGAGAATGTAGAGGGCGACCATTCTGCTTTATAGTGAATATATCATGCTGGAGTTGCAGAATCTTTGTCTCGTTTGTTCGCCTGCGAATATGTAGCCGCCAGAATGTCCCACATATCCTTGACCGTGGGTTGATGTAGAATGTCATTGGCAATCTCAATTGCCAACGTACCAGATAGCCAAACTTTGGCATATGCATCATCAGCCTCCCAAGAGGCATTGGCTCCAGTCTTCTCAGCAGGCTCTGGTTCGGTAAGAATGTGCTTCTTACCCGTTGACTTCATCATGCTCATGAACTGCATTGCCCACAGTTCATAGTTTGTACCGTCCATCTTCACAATAGGCGTTGTACCACGAAAGGCGCCAATGGATGGGATATCCGCCTTGCTTTCTGACATACTAGAGACTGAAGACTGGAGCGATTGACAGAGGATGAAATTCGTCTACAATGACATATACGGGTTTAGTTGCACGTGTAGACCTCAAGCAACTAAACTCATGTAGATGACGGTGTGCGCTTTAGGGCTTAGCACACGCGTACGCGCACAGGAAGCACGCGTACACGCAACTGGGAGGACGCACAATCACAGGGACGCTGTTGCGCGTTGCGCGCACTGGTAGCACGCTGTTGCGCACACTGGCACGCGCGGTTATGCGTGAAGGAGCACGCGCACGCCTGCTGGGTTACGCACAGGCACGCGCAGTTGCGCGTGAAGGATCACGCGCAGTCGCACAGGGGAGATAGCGCGCGGAGTGCTACGGCGCGCAGAGGAGCAGTGCGCGGAAGGTTGCGCACTCGCGCAGAGGAGGCGCTAGCGCAGAAGCAACAGCAAAGGCGCAGGCGCGCAGAAGCGGCTGCGCACTCGTGCGGCGGAGGAGGCGGCACCGATGAGAGAGAGAAAGAGAGGCCGGCGGGTCGGGTAGGGTAGGGTTAGGGTTTCGAGAACTCTGGTCTAGGACCGTCGCTCTGATACCATGTTGGTGAAAAATGAACAAGATGTTTATTCCATAAGCCCTAGGCTCTCTTATAAAGGAGAGTAGCCTATGGGTAAATTACATAAAGCATACAACTGAAAAAGAAAAATAACAGAACCACACAGAAACTAATATATACATTAACACTAAGTTTGTATTTATTTCAAAACATAAATTTTTATTTTCATTATATTTTATTTTTTAAATTAAAATAATATAAACTGCATAATCTGTATATACTCCCGCATATACTTCTGTTTATCTGCTTATTCGCTTCAGACTGCCTAATCGAACGAATATCGCATACCGATTTTCTGAACACTGTTTCAAGGTATGCTTATGTTCATGGAGATCATGGCTTCGGGGATAGAAATGAAGAGGGAAAAATCATTCTGGATTTTATAACAGCTTATGATCTTTTCATGGCAAATACTCTCCTCAAGAAGAGGAAGGAGCATTTAATTACTTATAAGAGTGGCCCGACTAGAACATAGATAGATACTTTGGTTGAGGAGAATATATCGACTGTTTTGCAAAGACTATAAAGTAATCCCAAGAGAGAGTTTAACAACTCAGCAACGCTTGTTAGTCATGGATGTGCAAATAATAGGGTTTGTAAAGAAAAACAGGGCTTCCAAGATCATTAGAATTAAATGGTGGAATCTTCAATTGAAGCAATCAAGCTTCAGGAAGAAGGTTTTAGAAGACTTATCTTGGGATCATAACGAAAGTGCAAACGAGATGTGGGAGGAAGTAGCATCTTTTATCCGAAGGGTAGCCAAAGAGATGCTAGGCGGGTCAAAGGGAGGAGTTCTAGGCCAAAAGGAGGCTTGGTGATGGAGTGGAGGGGTGTAAGAGAAGCTTAAAATCAGAAGAGTTTGCTTTAAAGCTATGTATATAAGGATAGAACAGAGGTAACTATCACAAACTACAAAATAGCAAAAATTGAAGCAAAGAAGCCTGTAAGTGAAGCCATGTCAAAAGCTTATGAAGTTTTATATAAAAAGCTTGACTCAGAGGAGGGCTAGGAGTATATATTCAGATTGGCCAAAACAAGAGAAAGAAAGATAAAAGATCTTTCTCTCAAGTGAGATGCATCAAAGATGAGGAAGAACATGCGCTTGCTACTCAAAAAGATAAAGAAACTAAATAGATGCAGTATTTCCATAAGCTTTTCTTTGGGGGAAGGAAATACAGAGATCACTTTGGGAGATCTAGCTAGTAGTGAAAGTTACTTGAATTATGCAAGCTATAGACGAATACAAAGTAAGGAAGTAGAAGAAGCTTTGAAGGTTATGAAACCTGGGAAAGGTGTAGAACATGATGGCATTCCTATAGAAATATGAAAAGTTCTAAGTGATGTGAATTGACTTGGCTTACAAATTTATTCAATCTTATTTGGCAAATCAAGAAAATACCTTGAGAATGGAGACATTTAAATTATTCGAATTACAGATGTATCAAGCTAATGAGTCATGCTATGAAAATTTAGGAACATGTGATCGAAAAAAGGTTGAGGCAAGTTTCTAAAGTAAAAGAAACCCAATTCGGATTAATATCATATCGCTCAACTATTGAAGTCATCAACTTGCTGAGGAGAATCATGGAGATTTATAGAGCTAAAAGGAATATGTGATCGAAAAAAGGTTAAGGCAAGTTTCCAAAGTAAAAGAAAACCAATTCGGATTATACCAGATCGCTCAACTATTGAAGTCGTCCACTTATTGAGGAGAATCATGAAGATTTATAGAGCTAAAAAGGAAAAACCTCTATATGATTTTACTGATATGGAGAAGGCTTATGATCATGTCCCATGGGAGATATTGTGTAGAGTTTTCAAGAAGAGACAAGTGCATGTCATATACATTAACCTCATAAAGGATATGTATGATAGGGCTTCATTTTGTATAAGTATCTAGACTAAAAAGACTGACTATTTTGACATCAACACCAATCTACATCAAGGTTTGGCTTTGAGTTCATTCCTTTTTACTTTGATTGTGGACGAGTTGACTAGTCACATTCAAGATGAGATGCCTTGGTGTATGTTATTCGTTGATGATATTGTGTTGATTGATGAAACTAGAGATGGAGTAAATGAGAAGCTTGGGATTGGAGACATGCATTAGAGACTGAAGGATTTCGTATAAGTAGGGCTAAGACTGAATATATGGACTGCACTTTTGATGGAAGCAATGGTGAAGGAATCTATGTGAAGATTGATCACGATAACATTCAAAAGAAAGATTATTTTAGATACTTGGGATCTATTTCGCAACACGATGAGGAAATTAAGGGAGATGTTACTCATATAATATATGCAAGTTGGCTAAAGTGGAGAGGAGCATCTATTGTATTATGTGATAAGAAAATACTTTTGAAAATCAAAGGAAAGTTTTACAAATATGACACATGTTATACTCTATGGTTTTGAATGTTGGTATGTGGACCATAGACATGTGCAAAGAATGACAGTAGCAGAAATGAAAATGTTAAAGTGGATGTGTGGACATACACGTAAAGATCAAATTCGGAATTATGCAATCAAAAGGAAAGTTGGTGTACCTCCGATCGAGGATAAGATGAGAGAAAATCGCTTAAGGAGGTTTGGCCATTTGCAAAGGAGGTCGGTTGATGCACCAATTATGATATACGAGTTTTGGGGTGTTAAGCCGGCTAAGAGAGGGCAAGGAAGGCCCAAGAAGTATTGGAATGAGACTATCCGAAGGGATCTTAGTTTTTTTGGATCTAAGCCAGAGAATAACCCAAGATAAATATGAATGGAGGCAAAGGATCCATGTAGTCGATTCTACTTAATGTGGGAAAAGGCATTGTCATTGTTGTAATATTAATCTACCGTATTTCAACTGTGATATTTTAGTTTATATTTTTTAATATTAATTATTTATTTTTTTATATTTTAATTATTTAGTGTAGTAAGTGATAATAGTTTAATCGGATCTTTTAAGTAATAAGTATGTAATTAATGCTACATAATATAATTTGGATGTAATTTTTAGTAATTTACTTAATTCTAGAATTATTACATGATAAGATGATATTGGCAGGTTTTATTTTTTAGAAAATAATGAAATTGTAATATCCAATAGACTAATTCTACAAATTTTATATGATATACTACTACGTAAACTTTTAGAAGATATTTTATTTTTTATAAATATTACTTTGAGATAAGGAGAAGAGATCTGTTGTTTGCAAAGACTGCAAAGTATTCTCAGGAGAGAGCTTGACATCTCAACATTGCTTGCTAGTCATGAATGTGCAAATAAAAGGGTTGACAAAGAAGATGATGGTTCCTAAGATCATCAAAACTAAATGGTGGAATCTTAAATTAATAAATCAAGCTTCAAGGAGAAGGTTTTACAAGACTTATCTTGAGATTGTAATTGAAGTGCAAACGAGATGTAAGAGGTGGTAGCATCTTGTATCCGAAGGGTAATCAAAGAGATGCTAGGCGAGTCTAAGAGAGGAGTTACATGCCAAAAGGAGGCTTGGTGGTGGAGTAAAGGGGTTCAAGAAAAGCTTAAAATCAAAAGAGCATGCTTTAAAGCTATGTATATAAGGATAGAACAGAGATAACTATCACAAACTACAAAATAGCGAAAAAGGAAGCAAAGAAGGTTGTAAATGAAGCCAAGTCGAAAACTTATGAAGTTTTATATAAAAATCTTGACTCAAAGGAGGGCCAGAAGGATATATTTACATTGGCAAAATCAAGAGAAAGAAAGAAAAATCTTTCTCAACTGAGATGCATCAAGGATGAGGAAGAGCATGCGCTTGCAACTCAAAAAGATATAGAAACTAGATGGAAGCAGTATTTCCATAATCTTTGCATTGGGGAAGGAAATAAAAATATTACTTTGGGAGGTCTTGCTTGTAGTGAATGTTACCTAAATCGTGCAAGCTATAAACAGATTCAAAAGAAGTTTCGACCATTCTTGGAGCCCGGCAATTAGTTAACCATAGACATATTTTAGTTAATGATCGTATAGTAGATATAGCAAGTTATTATTCTTATGGGGTACCCCATAAAAAGAATGATTTTAGAAAGGGATATAATGAAATTCTTTGAGTGGACACTCTGAGGGGAAAGCTATATTTTATGATGTATCCAACAACCGAATTAAAAATAGAGTGGTTTCATTCGAATCGCCCTGCGATCTTCAACCATATGGGAAAGGGGTAGGTCCTGATGACATTCCTATAGAAGTTTCGAGAATTCTAGATGAACGGGGTTTGACTTGGCTCACAAATTTATTCAATGTTACTTGGCGAAGCAAGAAAATGCTTAAAGAATGGAGAACAATTGTGGCACCTCTTTATAAGAATAAATGTGATATTCAAAATTATTCGAATTATAGAGGTATCAAACTTATGAGTCAAACTATGAAATGTTGGGAACGTGTAATCGAAAGAAGGTTGGGGCACGTTTCCGAAGTAACTAAAAACCAATTTGGGTTCATGCCAGGTCGCTCGACTATTGAAGCTATCCACTTGTTGAGGAGAACAATGGAGAATTGTAGAGCTAAAAAATGCATATGAATTTATTGATTTGGAGAAGGCTTATGATTCACTCCCAATGGAGATTTTGTGGATAGTTATGGAGAAGAGACAAGTACTTGACGTATACAGTAACCTTATAAAGGATATGTATGATGGGGCTTCATCTTGCATAAGGATCCAGTCTGGGAAGACTGACTATTTTAACATCAGCATCGGTTTGCATCAAGGTTCAACTTTGAGTCCATTCCTTTTTACTTTGATTATGGATGAGTTGACTAGTTGCACTCAGGATGAGATGCCTTGGTCTATGTTATTCGCTGATGATATTGTGTTGATTGATGAGACAAGAGATGGAGTAAATGAGAAGCTGGAGGTTTGGAGACATGCCTTAGATACTAAAGGATTTTATATAAGTAGGGCTAAAACTAAATATATGAAGTACACAATTGATGGAACAATGATGAAGGACTCAAGGTGAAGATTGAAGATGATAACATTTTGAAGAAAATTCTTTAAGATACGAGGAACCTATTTTGCAACAAGATGGGGAAATTGACAGAGAAGTTATTCTTAAAATAAATGCAGGGTGTCTAAAGAGGAGAGGAGCCTCTACTGTTCTTTGTGATAAAAAAATCTCTTTGAACGTCAAAGGAAAGTATTATAAAGCAGTCGTGAGACCTGCTATGTTCTATAGATCAGAATGTTGGCCTATGAACCATAGACATGTGCAGAAAATGATAGTAGCAGAAATGAAAATGCTAAGGTGAATGTTTGGTTATACACAAAAAGATCGGATACAGAATGATACAATCAGAAGGAAAGTTGGTATAGCTCATATATAAGATAAGATGAGAGAAAATCGCTTAAGATGGTTTGGTCATTTGCAAAGGAGGTCGGTTGATACACCAGTTAGAAGATGCGAGATTCGGAATGTTGAGTTGGTTAAGAGAGGGTCAGGAAGGCCCAAGAAGTGTTGGAATGAGATTATCCGAAGGGTTCTTAGTTATTTAGATTTAAACCTGAAAATGACCCAAAATAGATCTGAATGAAGGCAAAAAAATCTATGTAGCGAACCCTACTTAATTGTGGGAAAAGGATCTGTTATTGTCGTTGTTGTATAGATATTATATATTTAATTTAATAATACGAATTAAAGGTCTTTAGTTGTTATTTTTACTCTGAAGAATATAAAATAATATTGGATTTTGTAAAACTTGTAGATATTAAGGGGTATAAAGTATAAATTGTCCCGCTCCTAATATGCTTTATAATGCTCTATATGGTCTTCGTAAAGTTATTACAACGAAATTTAAATTAAAAATAAAAGAAATACAAGATAAATGATGGGAAAACGTGTAAAATGCAAGAAAATCAGGCTATTTATGTACGAACCCCTTGAAGAAAATTCTGGACCAAAAGGTAAAATAAAAAAGCTATCGAAATGAATCAAAAAGGGAGGGGTTTCAGTTCAATTTGCATTGTATCTGTGGCGTTCTGCCGCTGGGCAAGCTTTGGACGACTCCTAACAACGATCAGATGCATGACATTGGATGAAGTCTCATTGTGTTTTGTTTTTTTTTCTGAATCAAAAAAGGGGGAAACACTTCGGAGGTATCCGCCCCAAGCTTTTATTAAGAGGAAAAGTGTTTCAAAAAGTTTACAGCAACTAGGTCTCGAGGAGAGATCTAGCTAAACAAACAATGTTCTCAACATAAAATCTATGTGAAGTAAAGATCAGCCCATTGCAAGAGATCGCTCAAATAACCAAGATTTGGCATAGTAGTTCTGCCATTGCTATGAATTAGTTGGCCACCAGGGAGGTCTCATTGTTGATGTGAAGTTCTATCGAACAGAATCCTTTGAAGGCTTTGAAACCTCCTGGAACTGCCGGTTGATGAGATTGAGGACTCGTCACAGAGGATTTGCAGGTTCCGAGGAAGACTACTGATATGTTCAAATGGCCTAAACAACCGACACCCGACTCCATTGGTCTAACCAGCAAAGCAGCAATAAGATACAAATGATTAGAAATTAGAATCTCGAAATGACCTCCAGGTGATGATCTGATCATTGGAATGAATGAAGCCCGACTCAATTCGATGAAAATCAATAGCAATTAACAAGGAAATCGAATAGAAAATGAAGCTTAGAGGATATACCAAAAAGGAATCTTCAAGTGCTCAAAAGTATGAAGCTTCAGCATCGTATAGCTCAAACAAAATAGTTGATCAGAGATCGCAGTTATCTCTGATCAACTTGTGATAGGATAAGTAGACAGTATTCTCATGTGGATGGTTGCGAAGAGGATAAAGCATGGATCAATTTGAGCAACTCAAATTAATCAACCTTGAACATTATTTTAACTCTGATTAATCACCAAAATTTCATAAGATCGGTCAGCTGGACTCGTTGTCTCAAACTGATCAATCAACGTTTTGATATGATAAATAAACTTTGGTTACTGTTGTTTCAAAATTGATATTATGCAACTAAGTGATTCGCCTCCTCCAATAACAGTTATCCTTGAATTGGCCTCCTCACACATGTGACAGACTATGAATATATGAAGTATATGGTGCCTACAAATTCAGGTACCACTATACGATATGCAAAGTGTGGAATATAGAGAGACCATCAAAAAAGCTACGGAGGACAACAAACAGGAAGGACGGATTAAGTAAGAAATTCTTGATTCTGACAAGTGTCAAATACATATTTATGTGGTGAGTATTGTAGTGGTATACATATGAATTGAGATATTTAAAGAGTATGTTATTTAAATTCATCTGTGCATTCTTCATGATTAAATTTTCAATCGTGTGCCTTACATAGTACTTCATATCAGCATATGTGCTAATTATGATGTCAAAACTACTACATAACCTTGTGGCAATTCTATATTTTCTAAATGTGTTCTTGTATTTAGTGAGAGAAGTTTATGAAACTACATGCAATCTTCTCGATTAAGGAATGCAAAGCAAAAGTTTCTTGTTTTTTAGCAACAACAAAAAATTATTTTGGGATAAAGATGCAATTGAAGATAAATAATCACAAGATTGACAACTACACCACTCGAGATTGTCATAGATTCTTCTGTGCCTAACCCCGGAGCTGCAGCCTTGTAACCATAGAATAAAAATCTTATTTAGGAAGTAACCAATTCACGCGCACAGCTTCCATTTTTTCCAAATTACTGAAACATGTAAGAATCTGATTTTTTACACCAAAAAGTTAACTTCCCAACAAATCTCATTCTCAGAATCACTTCCCCACGGCACACCCGGAACCCCAAGGTGCATATTCAGGGAGAACAAATCTTAACACTGGAAAGATCCCAGAAAACTTAAACCGAATTATATATATCAATATTCCATAACAACGATACTTCATCCCCCTTCAAGTGGGAAAACTGAATCAAGATTGGAAAAAATTGATATAGAACGAGAGAGTTCAAGCACCTGATGAAGGCCATCTGTGGGTTCATCTTCCCCGTGGCTACTGCCAAGAAATCCGAGTCCTTGAACGAGAAGGTCACGTCCGGCTTCCCCTTGTATGGCCCTGAAACAAACAAAACATTTCACAATCTCCGCATCCAAAAAAACGCAAAAATCTGGCAACTTCCCCACCTTTGGTGACCTCACCCTTCTTGAGGTCCACCACGTAGATCTCCTCATCCTTCCCGATTTTCTGCATCAAGATGCAAATTTTAAATGGAAATACAAAGCATCCAGATCAGGGAAGAAGGAGAAACCTTGGGGGCGATGTTGATCTGGTAGACGAGGCCGATCTTGGTAAGGTGCTTGCCCGCGTCGGAGGCGAGGTGGAGCTTCATCTGGTCGAGGAGGGCAGCGGATTTGAGGGTACTGGAGGAGGCCATCGTTGATGATGCTCTTCCCTTCTTCGCTCTTAGCTGGAGTTAGGGTCCTCGATTCGGGGCTTCGAAGGGGACGAGCGGAGCCTCCAATATTTGTGAGATTGGAGAGCGGGGCAGAGGGAAGCTTCTCGGTGTAAGGACCAGAATGTGGAGGACTCCGGCTATAGTACGGTGTCGAAGTTACGGGAGATGATAGTCTCGCTCTTCGAAAAACATGAGATGATCTCATGTCATATCATCTCTAGATCATCTCATCTCATGTGTATAACCGGGAGACATTTCCCATATATCAGCAAATGGCTAGTGGAGGCTTGTCGTAAACCATTCGCCATTGAGATTACGTGGACAACCTGTCATTGGCACGGCAAAAGGGTTGGTTGCTGGCTCCTCCCACCCATTCCCACGTAATATGGATCTTTAATATATTTTCATTTATTATGTATTTTTTTAATATTTTTCCATAGACAAATATGGGAAAAAGGAAGCTACACCGGGGGTGCAGCCAACTAGCTACACCCAGCTATTTTTCTCATTGGTTTTTACTTTTTTTGAAAAAACAATTATGGGGATTTATTTAGTTTATTGTGCGGAATGTGTGTTTCAAATTTCATGCAAAACAAACATTCCTACCATGCCCATCTAGATAGGTCAATTTCAATAATTCTGAGACCGTTAAAATGTGATAGTCTTGATGGAGATGATAGAAGTGTCGAATTTAGTTGAAATTGGTATGATATCATGGTGATATATGGTGATTTAAATCCCCCTAGGTTTCATTTATAAAATACAAAAAAATAATGAAAAAAATAATCGGGTGCAGCTAGTTAGCTACACCCCCGGGTGCAGCTTCCCCAGCCCCTATACTGTATTATGTATTTATTTATACAATAAATAAATTATTATCATTTATTTCTTTAACAAGTATACTTTTAAACTAATAATTAAGTATAGATGGGAATGAAGAAGTATTTACTTATAAGTGTTAATAAGTAGTAAAAATTAATTAACATACAAGTGTTGTTACCTATAAAAGGTAATATTAAGTTTTTAAAAACAGATACAAAATATTCGAATGTGCAAATATAAATGAATTAAGATTACACTGGAGATTTAACCTTAGTATTAAATTAATTGAGTAGTAAATGTTAAATTCAATTTTTGACGATTATGATAATTTCTATTAGTACTTTGATTCTCCGTGATTTTGAAGATGACACACACAAGATCAATATTGTAGTCCCTCGCATATTCTTCTATGATTGGATGACTGCTAAGGATTTTTACCTCTGCCTGAGTCCGCTAAGAAGCAAGTTTCTGTTGTTCTGCCTTGTTGTTCTTTGTTTGAAAGGAATAAACTTTTCTATATTTAGTTTGGAAGTTGTAGTCTAACGGATTCAAAGCCACAAGTTTCTACTTCAGAAAATTCAGTTTTTGATGAACTGATCGATCATATCTTTTAGACTGATCGATCATTTCGTGTCGATCATGTATTTCCACTGATCGATCATGTCTTGTCGATCATTTATTTTGACCTTATCGATCATTATTCAAATTCCATTTAGACGATCATCAACAGATAAATCGTTGCTTTTTAGCTGATCGATCATTTACAGTTGATCAATCATACTTATTGACCCGATCGATCATATCAGGAAATCTTCATTTGATTTCATACCATCTTTGTTTCCAACGGCTACTTTTCTTGAGCTCATATATAAAGGATCACATACCTATTGTTGGAACACATACCACTCGAGTATTCACTCATATTCTCATTAGAAAAGGTAGAATCTATTTTCTGAATGTTTCTCTCTATATTCTCTCTCATATTCTTCGACTCGTTCGATCTTCTGAGAAGAATATTCGTGATTCTGAAAAGTTGTGAAGCAAGTTTTGTTCGTTCAATAGTGCTCAATCCGTTGGACTTCTCTCAACTTATTCTGATCAGTCAGAATACTTCCGGTAGCTTCATCTCAACGTAGTGATAATTACTATTATTTGATATTGCTTATCTGCCTGTGATTTTTGTGACATAATTGCTTGTACTATTCTTCGTGAATTATCTGTGTAATTATACGATTGTTGTTTATCTCTAAATATCACATGCTATTACTTAGAGATTTATTATGTGATATCTGCTGAGATAATTTTTCTGGATATTATAATTGTTATATCTCTTGTTTCCATATTAACAGCTTTCTGTAGAACTTTAGGTATCTGATCTTAAGTGTGTGAAGAAGTTCTTGGATTTGAGATCTCCAAGGAAGCTAGAAGAAAATTGAAAGCGTTTTCCTTCTGCTTGTGTTATATTGTCTGATCTGTAGTGTTGATCTTGGTGTTTGATCCAAGATTATAAAGTGACAGCTTTGTAAATAGTTGAGATATCTGCATAGATATCTCAGAAAAGTGGTTGATTACCTCAGCTAATAGGGAAATCCCGAGTCAGGAAGACTCAGGTTGTGTTTTTTACCCAGGTGGGTTTCCACGTAAAAATATTGTGGCAAGTGTGTTGATTGGTCTGCTTGAAAAGTTTCTCTCTACTTGTTGCTTATTCCGCAAAGTTTTAAATGGTGCCTCAAACCAATATTCACCCCTTAGTAGTATCGCGATCCATAAACTGATATTTGGTATAAGAGCTTGGATCAGTATCTTGAAGTAAATCTCTCACATATACATATGGAAGCCACGGTAAGTAAGGACTTTGAAAGCCAATCAACGATCAATGGAACAAACTACAACAGATGAAGGTACAAATGCAAATTTTCTTAGAGTCTATAGATATTGATGTCTGGAATATTATAGAAACTAAGCATGCTATACTAGTTGCCGGAATGGTGCTTACGGATGCTGATAAAAAGAAAGTTACTTACAACTCAAAGCCAATGAATGTCATCTTCTGCGCAATCACAGTAGATGAATTCAATAGAGTTTCAACTTGCAAGATTGCATACGAGAATTGGAACAAGCTTAGTGTAACCTATGAAGGTATAATAAAGCTACAGGAATCCCATATCAATCCGCAACAACGGAGGCACGAGCTCTTTAAAATGGAAGGTGGAGAGTCCATCAGAGACATGCACACCAAGTTCTCAACAATTATCAACCATTTGAGAAACCTCAAGGTTGAATTCACTAATTTAGAGCAAGTAAATAAATTGCTCAGATCCCTCTTACTAATTTGGAGCACTACTGCTACTATCATCAAGGAAGCATATAGCATCAGCACTCTCTCAGTTGATGAATTGATAGGTAAAGTTCTAGCTTACGAAGTTGAAAAGACTCGGACAACAGAATTAGATGCAGAGGTAAAGAATAATAAAGGAATCACACTTCAAGCAACAAAATCAACCTTTGAAGACATCTCGGAAGAGGAACTAACAATGTTCACTAGAAAATTCAGGAAGGTCTTCAAAAGAAAAGATGGAAATAAAGGAAGTGATCTACAATGCATCAACTGCAAGAAGAAGGGATACTTCAAGAAAGATTGTCCTCTCCTTAAGGAAATATTAGAACATCGAAGTCAAGATCCAGAAGGGAAAGAAGATCGTCAAAGATGAGCGGAGGAAATGTCACAAACATCATCGCAAGTATCCAAATAGAAAAGCCTTCAAAGCTACATGATATTCTTCCAACCCCGACTCTGAAACCTCAACATCTTCAGTAAGAAAATCAGGTGACTCAAGCAACAAAGAAACCATGCTCGGACTCATGGCTCTAGAAGGAGAAGAGGTAACTTTCGATGAACCTACTCTAGATGAATTACATGAAGCTCTTCTGATTTACATAGTTTAGTTGTTAAACTGAAAAAGGAAAATAAACTACTAAAATCAACTACACGCACCACAATAATAGATCACTCAAAAGAAACTAGCTCTTTGAAAGACCATATTAGGGAACTTACATCCAGTTTATCTCTTTCTGAAAAAACAACATGAAACGGAAATCAAATTGCTTAAAACAAACAAAGATAAACAAGAAACAATTGTAGGAGAATTAAAATAAAATACAAACACCCTAGTAATGGATAATGAATACTCATTCATCACTCTTTATTCTTATATTTTAGCTACAAAAACCCTTGCAAATACATGTAGATAGTTGTAAATATAAATAATTACCAAAAGCATGCATGGTGTAAATAGTAATAATTAGCATGTTTTTGTGCAAAAATAAAGAATAAAGATCAAAAAGAAAAAGAGGGAAATATTTAGAATAAATATTGAGCAACCTAACCCAAGGGAGGGCTCAGTATGGGCCTGACCGCATAAAAGCCAAAGTAGAGGGAGATAGGGGCTCATGTGTGTAAATATATATGTAAATAAAATAAAAAAATATTTTCGTCTAAAAATAGAATAAAATATGCTTGTAAATACTTGTATATATTTATAAATATAAAATCAAGATAAAAATAGAAAAATTAAAAAGAAAACAAAAACATCACTTGTGCACATTCACCATGTATATAGCCCACTCACTTGTATTTATTTCACCCTGTAAATAAATAAAAATTAAATTCCATAAAATTTGTAAATACTCTACATTTTATGGTGTAAATAAATAAAATAAAAACAATTAAAACAAAAACAAAATAAAAAGAACAAAATTAAAAACCCAAAAATACATTGTAAATATACCATGTATATATATGTACATGCATAATTATTTCACTATTGTATATAAATAATAAAAATAAAATAAAAATATCTTTTTATTCCTTATTTTATGATATAAATAAATAAAATATAAAATGGGAATAAAAGTGTATAAAAATAAAAAATTAAAAATTAAAAAGAAAAATCCATATATTGTATATATACCTATATATAGCCCTACTATGTAAATACCCTATTTTTACTTTGAAAAATTAAGTAAAAATCACAAAAAAATAGAAAAAAATAAAATAAATATTTTTCATGTTTTAAGTTTTTATTAATTCAATCATTTTCTATTTTAAAATAAATAAACAAATAAATTGGCCTTGGTGGATTCTGATTGGTCCACGGGGATTTGTTGACCCCGGTCAACTTCCCCCGTGGACCCTCTGCTCTTGCGGATATGATTGATGACCCGACTTCTCTATATATTTCCTAATCGATCCGAAACCTATCCACTCAAACCCAGGGCTCCGATTGCCAAGGGAAGATCCATGATCCTCGCGCACATCTCGGTTTAGGGATCCGCTCCTTGGATTGCTCACCCGATCACCATCTTATCGGACCCCTGGACATATATAGCATCTCCTCCGGCGACCTTGTTCTTCATCTTTGGACCTCCCCCTCGTCGCCTGTGACCTCCTCTGGTGAGCCTGAGTGACAGTCGTGCCTGCCGGAGTAGCAGCGAGGCCCGGGAAGCCGGGAGCCACCGACCCGGTGGTTTTCACCGTCGTGCGCCGCCGCGAGCGCGCCCAGCCTTGAGGAGACGACGCCCCCTTGCAGGCAATGACCCAGGAGCTCGCTGAGCTTCAGCCTATTCGACCACCTCCATCAGGTAGCCTTTTTAGCCCGTAGAGTAGCTTAGTTTAGGATTTTTCGTTTCCGGTAGCCGTAGCTCCGCCAGCTCTGCCCTTCGTCTCTGTCTATCCATTTGGCCATCCGACACCGCCACCACGTCCACCAGACTCCTCTCCACCTTCTCCGACCTTCCATTCCCCCTGACTCGCCCCGGAGCAGGGATATCTGCTCTCACCCTCCGCCGCTCGCCGGAGAGCCTCCATATCGACGCATCGTTCATCCTTCGCGTGCTCTAACGGGTCGAGGCAGTTTGCCCTCGACCCTTCTTTCTTCCTGTGCAGGTATCAAGCCTATTTGACCTCATCTGGAGGTCGAGACTTCAGAGCACAGGAGCTCCAGGTTCTCCACGTCACCGGAGCTCTCCAGAGCTCCCCGCCTTCATCGGAGACCGCCATCATCTACGGAGCTTCACGGCGGAGCTTTTCCGCTCTTCAGGAGCAGCAGGGGAGGACCGTAGCGCGTGCATCGGGCCGGCGAAGCTCGCCGGCCAACTGTTCTTCCACCATCTTCCCCGACCGTCAGATCAGCCTCGACGCTCCAGATTAAATCTCGTCCGTTCATTCACGGAGCAGCACTGACCGCCAGATCCTTGAGGTTCGATCGCCACCGTTGATCCAGCGAGGTTAAGCCACGACGCGTTGCAGCCGTCAGATCCAGCATGTGGCTTTACCTCCTCCGTCCGATCCGAGCCAGGCCCCCTTCGCAGCCCCACGTCGCAGCTCAGCCGTTCGATCATCCACGTGGGTTCTTCCCAGCCGTCGGATCGCGCCGAGGGTTTCATTTGTTGCGTGCCCTCTTCTTTCCACCGTTCGATCTGCTACGTGGAACGCATCCAACCCTCGAGATTTAATAAGGGTATTTGCTCGTAGGCCCCTCTACTTTTCGCATTTAGTTTTAGTCCTGTAAATACATAGTTTAGTTCTTTTATTTTTGTATAAATTGCACTAAGGACCCTATTATTTATCAGATTTGCATTTATACCCCCTGTTTGTCGTGTACACGTACATCAACACGTGGTTTTTGGTGTATTGCAGTATTGGCCCCGTGTTTTTGGCTTGTTACTTTTTATACTTTTATAAATAGGAATGACAATCAGGTCCCCCAGGCCTGAGTCACGTGCATCGTGCGTGGCCCGGGGGGTATTTTGCATTCCTTACCTTATAGTTTCCAAGCTTGTTCTCTAGGGGGCCCAAAACTTTATTATATTTGCAGTTAGGTCCCTATGCACAGTAGCTTGATTTCTATTTTTAATAAAATAGCAAATTAACTCCAAATTCAATGAAAATTAGATACATGGATCCTGCCATGTTTTAAAATTTTCTAGAATTTTTGGAGATATTTTTGTTTTTATTTGATATTTTTTAAAAAATCAAAAATAGCTTTTTCTTTACCGTCTAATTTAAAAATTCACAAAAAAATATTAAAACTTTTCTAAAAATTACAAAAAAATTAGCTACTGTTGCTTTTGTTGTGTTTGATTTTCTGGCCAATTTTGGCCATTTTTCATTATATAAAACTCATAAAAATTACAAAACACCTAAAAAATCATAAAAATTCTAATAAATATTCTAAAAAATCAAAAATAATAATTAAGGTGCCCAAATTTTCCTTGTTTCTTTCTCTTTACAAGAAAATTACCTCCATGCTTATTGGGGACTTTTAGATATTTTATCTAAGCCCCTCAAGCTCGGCTGGACAGTACCTTTATTTTCTTACATTGTTTTATTTTTAGAAATTAAATAAAAATAAGAAAAATCTCAAAAATTGAACAAAACAGTAAAAATTATAAAACACATAAAAACCATTTTTATTTGAATTTTTGCTTGATTTTTGATGCATTAAATAAAATTGTTGAATTGCCTTGTTTCCTTGTTTTCCTTGTTTTCTCAATTAATTAAAAATCTAAAAAAATTATAAAAAATAAAAATCCACCAAAAATACCTTTATTTTATTTTAGTTTATTTTTGACTACTTCGTAGGCCGCGAGGCCATCACGTGCTCCCTGAGTCCGACCCTGGTCGATATATCAGGCTAATCCAATAGCCAGGACTGCTATCGTGTTTTGATTGATTTTCTTTGATTTTGGTGGTCTGAACTTTATTTTCTTGATCGACCGATTGATTTCCGAGATCCGGGTCGCAACGACCCTTGATCCATTTTATTTCACCCGAGTCTTGGGGATTTTTCGTGTCATCAGAATGGCGCCGTTGGCGGGGAGCACGGCTTAGTAGTTTTCTTTTTATTTTCATTTTCTTTTTGGCGGCTTTCCGCGGCTCTTTCGGAGCCCGCAGCTTTTCGCAGCCTTTTGTTTTTATTTATTTTTGCTTTATTTTGTTTTATTTTATTTTCTTTTATTTTTGTTTTTGTTTGATTTTTGTTTGTTTATTTTATTTGTCATTTTTGCACATATACCCTTGTCTTTTATTTCTTGTCCATATTTGATTATATCAGTGTTGGTTTGACGCTTGTCTTCTTTCTTGCAAGGGCCCGAGCACCGAGGCGGCAGCTTTCGAGAAGCCGGCACAACCGCGGGACTTGGAGGCGGCTCCCTTCTGCACGGAGTCGCAGGAGAGCGTGAGAGAGTAGACGAGCGGGCGAGGATTAGTTTAGCTTTTTATTTTCATTTCATTTGATTATTTGTAATAATATAGGGACACTTAGACACTTTGGACTTGAACTCTCTAGCGGGTCTGTTTCGCCGAGCACCGGTGTGCTCGGGGGACCCTTAGGTTTTTCGCGGCTTTTTCGCGGTTTTTGGTTTTTCTTGCTGCCTTTTACGGTTTTACGCGGTTTTTCTCGAGCCCCTAGATCTAGGATTTTCTGCTTGATTGTGCCGTAATTAGTAGGATCCCCATACTTAATTGATTGTCTGTTCCTATAGTGCGATTAATTGGACCTACTAATAATTCATTAATAAAAATAACTGACTCACTCCCTTTGTAGCCTACGTGCCGTAGCCTGCCCTGCCAAGCGCTGCTCCTGAACCCGATGTGTCGGGAGGAGGAGGGGTAGACCGAGACCGGACCTTTGGCTTGGAGGATCGGTGACCAGTTACATGGTTCTTCGAGTAAAATTGCCTGTTTAGGACTCGGTTTTCACCGCTGCACCATATAGGTAGTTTCTTTTTTTACATTTCTGCGCGGATCATTTTGCACGTAGAGTGCTGGAGACAGGTACGCATTTCTATCTTTGCATGCATCATTGATTTCTTCGCGCATCGGCTTTTTCGTCTTCTCCCCCTGTTTTTGACTTAATAATCAGGAGAACCGAAAAAATCGTTAGGCGTTTCTTTTTATTGAAAAATACCTAAAAACAAAAACAATAAAATCGGGACTACTAATCATACTTGACCTAAAAGACACTTCACTGAAAATCTGTCTTGGGGAGAGTAACCCCCTCCTTATTTGGTTTGGATGAGCGAGAGAGTGACCCGCACATTAGGATAGAGCCTCCGATTTTTCTCGACTGATTACCGGCTTTCAGTACGGGACAGTCGGTTGAGAGATATCGGATTCCTATTACCTCACGTAATCGCTCTGATAGACTGAATGATCACCTAAAATAAAATCGACAAGATAATCGACCGATCCCTTTCGATCTTCAGCTTTGTGTGTGTAGGTGAATTGGGGGTTTGCTTGTTCATCTTGTGTGATTTGCCAGATCCCTTCGATCTTTCCCCATCTTCCTCCATCTATTTCCCACCCTCCCTCCCTTCAGTCTTCCTCTTCTTCTCCTTTACCCTTGGATGATGGATCCCCCTCACTTCGAGCCGACTCTTACGGATTCTTCTCCATCTTCTGCCCATCACTCCAGTCCACCTTCTAGGGAGGTCGGATCTCCGACCAACCTCCCGCTCCCTCCCACCCTTTCATCTCACTACTCTGGGCATGTTGTGCGAGACGTCCGAGGATACCAGACAGAGCAGATGCGAGACCCGGACGATGCTGTTGCTGAGATGAGAGCGCACTCCATTCATGATCAGAGAGAGCAGTGGAGATCAACAGACATATCCTATTACGGAAGGATGGAGGAGCAGATAGCACAAAGAGCTCAGTCAGCTTCTACACTAGGTCCATTCGTCTTGGATTTGTATTACATTCAGCGACTGCCGACATTTTCAGGAGAGGCGCACGAGGAGCCTTATCTTCACCTATCCGCATTCGAGGAGTTTTGCAGAGCTCAAAGATATTCGGACATCATTGCAGAGGAGCTGATGAGCATGACCTTCCCCTTCACGCTTCAGGACAGAGCCATGAGATGGCACCGACGATTTGGGAGGACATTCGAGACGTGGGGAGATCTACACCGAGAGTTTCTACAGAGATACTTCCCTCCACGTAGAGCAGATTTCATGCGGTCTTTGATCACCGATTTCTCAGTAGACCCCCAGGAGCCATTGCACGAGGCATGGCCGAGGTTTCTTGACCTCTTGAGGAGATTTCCAGATCACGGACTTCCACTGACAGACCTGATAGAGATCTCCATGCGGGGGATGACCGCAGAGCAGCTAGCACTAGTGATTACCACATGTGGCGGTTCACACCGCAGTTCCGACACTCACCTACTGGATACCATCTCGAGACTACTTTCACAGAGTTCTTCTTCGTGAGATGCTGTAGTCAGGACAACACATGTGGACGATGCAGTACCAGTGCGGTGTGTCACTTTACATGATGATTCAGCTTCTACACATCAGCCCGAGGATTTGGATGAGACAACACCACTAACAGAGGAGATGTCTGCCATAGCAGAGGTTCGGACCCAGAGTTTACTTGAGTTCCTGTTGGCCTTCCAGTTGGAGTTCGAATCAGCCCCAGAGTTCCCAGTTGACGAGTCTTGGATATCAGATCTTCTGATACTCCAGGAGCCAGAGGAGCCCCAACTTTTGCAGCCATTGATTCAGACACTTCTGATTCCAGTCCCAGAGGAGACAGTTTCCTTTCTGCAGAGATACTTCTTGGATGCGGACAGCTACCAGGACTCAGCCCAGCAGCCACAGCTCGATGAGGGACACCACTTTGAGATTACAGACACAGAGAGTCCCGTCTTCGAGCCTTTTGTCCTCCACTCTTACGAGACAGATATACTCGCTGAGGACCAGTTAGTAGCCAGCATAGCCGCAGAGCGAGGATCGGCCGCAGACACTTTGCCAGCTTCCACGTTGTTGACTAGTACCTTCTCCTGTTTCCAGATTGCCGAGACCTACACTTTCGATGATGATGCAGCCTGGTGCACTGAGTGGATACTTGATAGCAGCGCAGATGCCGATCTAGATCCTGATCCGCTTCTTGTCACTTCTGATCTTGCATCTCTCCCCGAGGGTTATCTGCGGGAGGATGCCGCACTCGACGAGTACTCGGTTTCACCTGCTGAGAGTGTTTCCGATCTGGCGGAACACGAAACCGAGTCTTTAGATCCTTCTGATTCTGATTCTTCTCACCTCGACGACTCTCGCGAGGATGAGCCCGTTTTGGAGATATTCGATGATTTACCGGATCTGATTCTATTTCATGCATCGGATATCAGTCTTCTTCGAGAGTCTCCTGATCTTGACCGCACATATCTTTTTGAGACACTGATTGACGTAGAGGATTCTATTACTGATCCATCCTTCTCCACGTTTGATTTCTTCGGCTCTATACTCTCACTTCAGTCTGATCTAGAGCCGCTGATTTCTTTTGTGCTACCGGATCCCGATCACTTATTTCCATATCACTGGCCGGTAGCAGACACCCGCTTGATTGCATACCTGGGTGTCTTACTTTACACTGTTGAGTTCATCGTTGTTCCCATACCGAGACTGCGACGACAGTACGACATTCGCCTTACCGATGCCGTCCTGAACCTGGATACAGCTTTGTCCTAGCCTTTGCGCCCAGCTAGGGGCGTAAACTAGCGCTTGTTGAGAGGCACCTCAACATTGTACTCTTTTGTATATACGTGTTTCGTCTTACTTTGATCTTTCTTTCTTCCATTCTTGTTTTCACCCCAGGTCTCGCTTAGGATTATCTTTGCTATACTTAGGATATTGCTCATCCTAAGTATAGAGGGGTGAAAACATCGGGTTGTTCATTCGTTCTGTTTCATCACTTCTGTTGTGTTGCCTATACTAAAGGTTCTTCACCTTAAGTATAGGGGGAGTGATGCCCCTTCTTCTTGTAAATATTCTTTGATTTTCTTCGTGTCTTGCTACCCCTGTTTTTGCTGCCTATACTTAGGGATATTTTACCCTAAGTATGGGGGGTAGACCCTGTACATTCTTCACTCGGTTTTCCCTTAGTATACAGCCTGCTATACTTAGGATTACTTGATCCTAAGTATAGGGGGAAGACCCGAGATCCTCTTGACTTTCTATTCATTCATCCGTCTTTGTATATAGCCTTCCTTTTCACGTCCCTATACATAGTACGAGTTATGTCTTCTTCATCGCTCTTGAATCTGAGGACATCGTTCGAGCTAAGTATAGGGGGGTGTGTATATATTTCATATATACTTTAGACATAACTCGTACTTTGTGTGAGTGTGTGAATAAATAAAATGGCTAAAAAAACCCTAAAAATCACAAAAAATTAATTAAAAATTTTTAATGTACATAAACATTCTTTTATTTGCACATAAATAGCTAGTGTACAAATTATTTTTGTAAAAATGCTTTCAAAAATCTTTTGTGTAAAGCTTGTGTAAATATTTTCTTATCAAAATTATGTATATAGTACAAAATTTTTCCAAAATGTTTTGAAAATCAAAAGTTTGCAAAAATCTTGTGTAAATGTGTGTAAATACCTTTTGCAAAACTTGCACTTCATGCAGCATCCATTCATGATTTCAAAACATTTTTCAAAAATTTTGCATGTTTGTAAAAATTTGTGTAAATAGCATCTTTTGTACATATGTATATAGTTTTTCTGGATGATAGTTGACATTTAAACTAGCCTGGAATCAAATTGAGAAATGGAGCTTGATTAAGATCTTAATCCACCTAACTTCTAAGAGGAACCTTATAGGGCTTAGGTTTAAGGCTTTTCAGGTCCATGGTGACTTAATTCTTTGAGTCCACTAGGCTATGATCACATGTCATCTCAATGAGCCTAAGTAGAGCACTTAACAACAACACATGACTCATATAGACAATGGCTTTACTTGGACACCAGCACTTTGCACCGAGCTCTCTACGGATGAAGTGGTGAGGAGGCAGTCTTCCTTGACTTGGGGTAGCATATGAGGGTAGTACTTCTAGGCGGAACCTCTCTTCTTTTTTTAGTGAAGGAAGTGCGTCTCAACTTGGTCTGGTTGCCATGAGGTCTAACGACGGGAGTTGTGGGTTGCAATAAAGCTTCAAAAGAGGGATAGTCTACTGGCACAAGAGGAAAAACTCCTTGTATATATGCTGCACATGTATATGATGTATAGATGCACTTGAAAAAAAATGCAAAAAGAAAATAACTCCAAATAAGTGGTGGGTCTGATAGAAAATGATAATCCCACCGGAGTATGTATATAGAGTGCAATAAGCAAAGCTTGAGTTTCATGTTCCACCTTATGTAGCTTGCAGCAGGGAGACTTGGCTACACTGGTCAAGCTCCCAAGGGTACATGGTTACACTGGCCTTGACCCATTCTCTTCTTCCTCCTCTTCTTGAGCCGGTTGAACTTGAACTTAGAAGGGAATACCCTGCTCCTCGAGGAAAGAGTGGCCAGATTGAGGTCATAGAGTTACCTTGTTGGGGAGGGTTGTCAAGTTGCCATTTCTGAGGTGGAGAGCTTAGACCTCACATTCACAGGACAAGAAAAGACTCATGGTCTTCAGGGTTTGTGATTGATGACTTGTTCTGATCTGGAGCATTGAGGAGTCTTGGTTATAGATTAGTGGAACTTAGAGGCTGTTGAGTTTTAAACTTAAGTCCAAATAAGGTTCCGACACATTAATAATTCAAAGATCTGATCGAGCTCCATACCTCAATTTAATGAAGGCAAGTTTAATAATCAACCTTGATCCATGTACATTCTTCTCTTTTTCTTTTTCTTTCTTCTTTTTCACTTCTTTTTCAAATAAGTGTTTGCTAAGGGACTAGAAAAGTTAAGTATAGGGGGGTGATGAATACTCATTCATCACTCTTTATTCTTATATTTTAGCTACAAAAACCCTTGCAAATACATGTAGATAGTTGTAAATATAAATAATTACCAAAAGCATGCATGGTGTAAATAGTAATAATTAGCATGTTTTTGTGCAAAAATAAAGAATAAAGATCAAAAAGAAAAAAGAGGGAAATATTTAGAATAAATATTGAGCAACCTAACCCAAGGGAGGGCTCAGTATGGGCCTGACCGCATAAAAGCCAAAGTAGAGGGAGATAGGGGCTCATGTGTGTAAATATATATGTAAATAAAATAAAAATATTTTCCTCTAAAAATAGAATAAAATAGGCTTGCAAATACTTGTATATATTTATAAATATAAAATCAAGATAAAAATAGAAAAATTAAAAAGAAAACAAAAACATCACTTGTGCACATTCACCATGTATATAGCCCACTCACTTGTATTTATTTCACCCTGTAAATAAATAAAAATTAAATTCCATAAAATTTGTAAATACTCTACATTTTATGATGTAATTAAATAAAATAAAAACAATTAAAACAAAAACAAAATAAAAAGAACAAAATTAAAAACCCAAAAATACATTGTAAATATACCATGTATATATATGTACATATATAATTATTTCACTATTGTATATAAATAATAAAAATAAAATAAAAATATCTTTTTATTCCTTATTTTATGATATAAATAAATAAAATATAAAATGGGAATAAAAGTGTATAAAATTAACAAATTAAAAATCAAAAAGAAAAATCCATATATTGTATATATACCTATATATAGCCCTACTTTGTAAATACCCTATTTTTACTTTGAAAAATTAAGTAAAAATCATAAAAAAATAGAAAAAAATAAAATAAATATTTTTCATGTTTTAAGTTTTTATTAATTCGATCATTTTCTATTTTAAAATAAATAAACAAAATAAATTAGCCTTGGTGGATTCTGATTGGTCCACGGGGGTTTGTTGACCCCGGTCAACTTCCCCCGCGGACCCTCTGCTCTTGCGGATCTGATTGATGACCCGACTTCTCCATATATTTCCTAATCGATCCGAAACCTATCCACTCAAACCCAGGGCTCCGATTGCCAAGGGAAGATCCATGATCATCGCGCACATCTCGGATTAGGGATCCGCTCCTTGGATTGCTCACCCGATCACCATCTTATTGGACCCCTGGACGTATATAGCATCTCCTCTGGCGACCTTGTTCTTCATCTTTGGACCTCCCCCTCGTCGCCTATGACCTCCTATGGTGAGCCTGAGTGACAGCCGTGCCTGTCGGAGTAGCAGCGAGGCCCGGGAAGCCGGGAGCCACTGATCCGATGGTTTTCACCGCCGTGCGCCGTCGCGAGCGCGCCCAGCCTCGGGGAGACGACGCCCCCTTGCAGGCAATGACCCAGGAGCTCGCTGAGCTTCAGCCTAGTCGACCGCCTCCATCAGGTAGCCTTTTTAGCCTGTAGAGTAGCTTAGTTTAGGATTTTTCGTTTCCGGTAGCCGTAGCTCCGCCAGCTCCGCCCTTCGTCTCTGTCTATCCATTTGGCCATCCGCCACCGCCACCACGTCCACCAGACTCCTCTCCACCTTCTCCGACCTTCCATTCCCCCTGACTCGTCCCGGAGCAGGGATATTGGCTCTCACCCTCCGCCGCTCGCCGGAGAGCCTCCATATCGACGCATCGTTCATCCTTCGCGTGCTCTGACGGGTCGAGGCAGTTTGCCCTGGACCCTTCTTTCTTCATGTGCAGGTATCAAGCCTATTTGACCTCATCTGGAGGTCGAGACTTCAGAGCACATGAGCTCTAGGTTCTCCGCGTCGTCGGAGCTCTCCAAAGCTCCCCGCCTTCATCGGAGACCGCCATCAGCTGCGGAGCTTCACGGCGGAGCTTTTCCGCTCTTCAGGAGCAGCAGGGGAGGACCGTAGCGCGTGCATCGGGCCGGCGAAGCTCGCCGGCCAACTGTTCTTCCACCATCTTCCCCGACCATAGGAATGACAATCAGGTCCCCCCCGGCCTGAGTCACGTGCATCGTGCGTGGCCCCGGGGGGTATTTTGCATTCCTTACCCTATAGTTTCCTAGCTTGTTCTCCTGGGGGCCCAAAACTTTATTATATTTGTAGTTAGGTCCCTGTGCATAGTAGCTTGATTTCTATTTTTAATAAAATAGCAAATTAACTCCAAATTTAATGAAAATTGGACACATGGCTCCTGCCATGTTGTAAAATTTTCTAGAATTTTTGGAGACATTTTTATTTTTATTTGATATTTTTTAAAAAATCAAAAACAACTTTTTTCTTTACTGTCTAATTTAAAAATTCACAAAAAATATTAAAACTTATCTAAAAATTACAAAAAAGTAGCTACTACTGCTTTTGTTGTGTTTGATTTTCTGGCCAATTTTGGCCATTTTTCATTATATAAAACTCATAAAAATTACAAAACACCTAAAAACTCATAAAAATTCTAATAAATAATCTAAAAAACAAAAAATAATAATTAAGGTGCCCAAATTTCCCTTGTTTCTTTCTCTTTACAGGAAAATTACCTCCATGCTTATTGGGGACTTTTAGATATTTTATCTAAGCCCCTCAAGCTCGGCTGGACAGTACCTTTATTTTCTTACATTGTTTTATTTTTAGAAAATTAAATAAAAATAAAAAAAATCTCAAAAATTGAACAAAAACAGTAAAAATTATAAAACACATAAAAACATTTTTATTTGAATTTTTGCTTTATTTTTGATACATTAAATAAATTGTTGAATTGCCTTGTTTCCTTGTTTTCCTTGTTTTCTCAATTAATTAAAAATCTAAAAAAATTATAAAAATTAAAAATCCACCAAAAATACCTTTTATTTTATTTTAGTTTATTTTTGACTACTTCGTAGGCCGCGAGGCCATCACGTGCTCCCTGAGTCCGACCCTGGTCGCTATACCAGGTTAATCCAATAGCCAGGACCGCTATCGTGTTTTGATTGATTTTCTTTGATTTTGGTGGTCTGAACTTTATTTTCTTGATCGACCGACTGATTTCCGAGATCCGGGTCGCAACGACCCTTGATCCATTTTATTTCACCCGAGTCTTGGGGATTTTTCGTGTCATCAGACCTCCATTTCATCCCTTTATTCTTTTATTTTGGCCTTAAATCCCTAAATAAATGTATGTAAATAGCATTAATTTGTACAAAATAACACTCAACAATTGATTCACAAATACTGTATAAATGCATATATTTAACTCCAAAATAAAAGAATAAAGGAAAATAAAAGAAAAAGAAATGAAGTGCCAAAGACATTGAATGACAATAGACCCCCATAACAAGGTAATATTGACTTGGTCGACACGGAATAAAGTAGGAGGAGATAGGGCAACTAAATTGTACAGAAAACACTCCAAACCCTAATTCTATTCATCAATAAAATACCTTTTTGTACCCTATTTTATTTTCCTTTTTGTACACCTCAAATAATAAAACCTTAAACATGAAACTTGTACATAAAAAGAAAAGAAAAAATAAAAATATAATTGCACATAAAAATAAGACAGTGCACCTTAGACACAGAGATCAAAAAGCCGCAAACAAAACTTTACAGACTTGTATCTCCTCCAAACAAACTCAAAATTGACCAAACTCACCTTTATTGTCCATGAATTTAATTATCTATTTAATGAAGGTGGTTTCATTAAAAATGGAGTTCATATGCAAAAGTTGGTTTTTGGGTCCCTATTGTACTAAGGACATGTATATTTTATTCAATTTATTCATTCTTTATATTTTTAGCTTCTTATATTTTTAAATACTTTAAATTATTATATGAAATATATTAAAAACATAAACATAAACATAAAATCATTAGACACATTAAAATAAAATAGTATTAAAATATATAAGTATATTATACCTATGTTAAACATACTCATATTTACTTAAGTATGCAAACAAACTCAGAAAAATAAAATAAAAATATGTTAATACATAATTAAATATAGAAATTATGTACATAAATAACAAAATCTAAAATACAAAATAAAAATCAAATACATAATATATAAGTATGTATACCTTTAAATACACTTGTAAAAATTAACATCTAATAAATAGGCCGATAAAAATAAATAAAAATCACCTAAAATAGTACATAAAATAAGGAATAACTTTCATGTTTTGAGTTTTATTTAATGAAATTATTTTCTATTTCATTTCGACTTAAATCTTATTTTTCCTTTTTTTCCTAACTTGGTCCTACGTGGACCAACCAGGCCGCCCTCAGTTGACCCACTGATCAACCTAGGCAGCCTATCTTCTAGACTTATCAGAAGCACTGACTCCATTCTTTCACCAATTTTTCTTTCGTGCTACATTGGTCAAATCAACTTAATTATTTCATGAAAGTTGTTCCTCGATAATTGATCTTCCACACCCGACCAAGAGGTTGGTCAAATTATCATCGATTTGTGGGTAAACCCTACCACAACCATGCCTCGCCAATGCTATAAATTAAAACCTCCACCTTCAATCCGATTTTTAATCCCTCATATCTGCCACTCAGCCCCATAGATTGAAGCTTAGAGGTCACCTTCATGATAGGGAGGTGTTGTTTGTCATTCCACAATGAGGAGGTCGTCGGCCCAGAGGCGATTCAACTCCACCAGGCGGAGCTCCAACACTAGGTTTGTCTCCCTATTCCCGAGCAGGTGAGGACCTACTTTTATGTTCTTTTTATCTGTATTTTGATTCCTAGTATAGTTGCATGTTTAATTTCTTTCAATTTTCGCTTAAATAAAAAAATCCTAAAAATCTTTGTACCTAGATCTCTCAAGCTTCTGGCCTCTGTTTTCTATGAAGACTCATCATTTCGCCCCAATGTTCATCCCCACACCTTATCCTTGCACTTCTCCATCATTTTGATCACCCAGGCCCCCCTGATCTTGCTTAGATCGGTCCCCGAGCTTCATCTTCCACCATAGCCAGAAGCTCCTCACCCCCATTCCATCTCCCTCTATTTTGCATCACCAATAGGTTGAGATCCTTCGTCCTCAAGCCAGAATTTTGTTGATGCAAGTGCCTGCCCAAGAGAGCCTCTTTTAGAGGCTATTTGATTTCCATCTGATTCTCCAGGTAGACCGAGCTTTATCAGGCTCCAAGTCTCCCCCAGCAAGACCTGGATCATCTGATCACCATCGGTCGGAGCGGGAGGACCCCATGAGCATTTTGAGCCATATGCGAGCTCATGGGATGGCCGGAGGACGAAGAAAAATCAGATCAAAGAAGCCATAGATTGCCTTATTCCCCGTTCTTCGTGGAGGGTTCTCCATTATCTAATCAAGAACATAGATCTAGAACCTCCAGCTACCATCAAATCATAGCCCTCCACAACCATCAGATAAATGCTAAGACTTAATCTCAGCGCTTTATCGCCGAAGTGATATGGCACTTTCTAGATCGTTAGATGGTTAATTAAGCATAAGTGGTGCATCGTCGACCGTCCCTCAGCTCATGATTGGAGGGATATTTTGCACATTTCCCCTTTGGTTTTTTTATTTGTTATTTAGTCTACAAAATTATCCATCATGGTAAACTTTTCATAATATTTGCACTAAGAATCCTACACTTGTAGTTTATGGCAATTTAGTCCATTCCACATCACATGCCTATGCTCGTTAGGGAGCGGGAATTTGACATTGATATCCCTTTAGGTTTGTATATTAGATTTAGTCCAGAAACTTTAAATATTAGTTGCAAAATTTTAGTAAATTTGCATGTGTGGCCATGTGGTTTCTTGTTGAGATATTAGTTATATTTATCATTGTTTTCTTATTTACCTTTCTCTTTTTTCTTCTTATTGTAATTTTCCCAATAGGTTCCTCTCCTATATAAGAGAACTCTAAGGCCTCTTATAATGATATGAATTCTTTTTCCCTCAACGTGGTATCAGAGTGACAGTCCTAGACCGGAGTTCTCCTACCCCACGAAAGTACCCCCCTCCTCTCCTTCGTCGCCCCTTCCTCCGGAGGAACCACAGGGACGCTTCCTGGCGTCGCGAGCCACAGCTCAGGCCTCCATACCGGCCCCCAGGGTTGAAGTTCGACATCACGAGCAACAACTCAGACCTCCAGGCCGGCCCCTAGGGCTGCAGCCTGGTGCTGCACGACCTCCAGGGCTGTTGCACGACCTCCAGGGCCGCCGTACGACCTTGGTACCTGTAGTCCAGGCCCCAGGGTTGCCATGTCGACCCCGGTACCGTCACACGGCCCCCAGGCCATCATCCCAGCCCTACTTTTTAACCGCCCAGGCTACCGTAGGTCCTCCTATGTGCCTCTGTGCTTCTCTGCACGTCATTTTGTGGTCCGAGTTTCACTGGAAATTGTGATTTCAGACCTATAAATCATGTTTTCCATCCCTAGCAAGCAGAGAAGATCGGTGAGGATGGTTATATAGGCCTACACGTACAACCAATCCTCTGTATGATCGTGTAGACTTGTTTCAATCAATCTACTCCCCAGTCGAGTTCTGTTATTTGGCTATCATTATGTCAGAGAACAAGGGTGACATTTTTTCATTTGGAGCCTTCAAGGATCCAGCTCCCATCGCTAAGATGGATGGGACCAATTATGAGTTGTAGTCCATGTAGTTTCTCACATGCAATGCAATAATAAGGATCACATACTCAGATTTAGAGCTAATGGATAAGACTAGGGCAAATGCTTTTTGGAAGCAAGATGATGCGTTTGCGCGTGTTTGGCTATGTGGGACACTCACTACAGAGATAGCCAATGATATTCTGAACCAGCCTACCGCTAAGGCAAAGTGGGACACTTTGGCTTCCACCTATGCTCAAGCGAGGAACGAGGCCAAGATTCTTCAGCTGCAATTTGGCATCTACAAGGCCAAGCAGAATGATTGTCCTCTGTATGTGTACTACAGTTCACTCCGAGGCATGTTTGAGAAGCTACATAGATATATGCCTATTACGACATCTCTTGAGCAACAAAAGGCATATAGGAACTCCACAATGGTCGAAGTTTTCATGGCCGGTCTTGATACAAAGTATGATGCATCACGTACTCAGCTTCTCACTGGATTTTGTATTTTAATTTTGTATTTTGATTTTTAATTTTCTGATTTTTATAATTTTATATTTTATATATTTTTTAATTTTCAATATGGGAAAATAAAGATAATGTAATAAAAGACAAGACAAAATATGTATAAAAATATGCAAAAATATCCAAAAATTCAGAAATAAAATCTTTTCGATATTTTTAGGATTTTTTACTGTTTTTGTGATTTTTGGGGATTTTTCAAGGTGTTTTTGGTATTTTTAATTACTGAAATAAGTCAAATCAGTGAAATAAGTGATGGCTGTGAATAAAATGGGAATTAAAATTATCAAACGACAACCAAAATTTTTCACTCTATTTTTCAAATAAAGAGAACAAAATAAAGAACAAACAGGAACTGAGTTTGTATTTTTTGGAGTTTTATTTAATTTTATATTTTTTTCTGAAGTTTTTGAGTCTTTTTAAATTTTTAGTGTTTTTCTTTTGAGATTTTTAATGATTTTTGGACTGACACTAAAATAGGTTAAAATAGACACTAGGGAATTTTTTTGGAATTTTTCGAGATGTTTTAATATTTTTTGGCATTTTCTAAGCTAGACAGTGCATAAAAAGCTAGTTTTTGATTTTTAATAAATATAAA
Source organism: Ottelia alismoides (assembly GCA_037367405.1). Classification (NCBI taxonomy): domain Eukaryota; kingdom Viridiplantae; phylum Streptophyta; class Magnoliopsida; order Alismatales; family Hydrocharitaceae; genus Ottelia; species Ottelia alismoides. The sequence continues at coordinate 1,654,366 of JAZKJV010008883.1, forward strand.
AATAAAACAAAATCAAAAACTAAATTGATAGCGTGGAAGCACAAGTTAACAGGAGCTAAACCCTATTTTTGTGGAATTTTTGGACTTAAAAAGATAATTTAAATAATTACAACAAGCATCCACACAATAAACAGGCCTGGCAGGGGTATTTATGCAATTTCTCAAACATCCAGGGGCAGACATGCAAATTTCCACAAATATTTGAACTGAATATTTGATTTATAGCTCCAAAATTCAATTACAAAACCCGCCTGGGTGTCCTAGCAATTTTCCCACCAGGGCGCGTGACTTGCACGCGCCTAGCGAGGACTAAACTATAATTTCTCAAAAACCTGGGGGTTCACTTGCAATATTTCCAAAAATATAACACGTGATGTTAAAGTTTTGGTACTAAAACAAAATACAATAAAGACCGAGGGCCCCTCTGCAAAATTCCCCCACCTCACTTGTACAGGTCACGTGAGGTGACGTGGCGAAGGACCTATATGTAAATACTAAAAACCCGAGGTTCTTTTTGCAAAATTTACAAAAATATATAACTGCTGAGGAATGTTTCAGGTCTATTTAATAATATACAAAAATGGGCGGGGGTTTGAAGCAAAATACCCACACTTACGAATCTGACGGGTCTGAGTCATTCACTAATGCCACGCGTCGAAGATCCGTGGCTCGATACCGGTTCGTGATGGACGGCCGCGATTAGAACGCTGAGGGAGATCGGACGGGGAAGGCTCTTCACGATCCAACGGCGGCTGCTGTCCTGGGCGATCAGCCTTTGATCCGACGGCGCGGAGGGAACCATCAAGAACACCTGAAGAACAGACCCCCGTCGAGTTTGAATCGACCAGGGGTGGCTCCTCCGTGCACCTGGGTGGCTTCTGACCGCCTCCGTGTACTCCTGCAGCTCCGCTCTACACCTTGGTGGCGGCAAAATGGGCCGACACCCCTCGGAACTCTCCCACGACGTCGAGAAGGAGGAAGAGCTCCCAGGGGATCCGACGAACTTCAAAACCCGCCTTCAGGCGCTCGATATGCTCCGGGAACCTGCAAGGAAGGTGTGATATGATCGGGGGCAAATTGCCCCGATCACGTGGCACAAAGGAATGGGGGTGTGCGGCGGCGTAAGGCGCGGAGAATGACGGTGGCCGGAGGTCGATTGAGCAAATCGATGTATAGGCGACGACGATTAGAGTGGATAGATAAACCTCTGACTAAGGGGATTAAAGTTAAACAACAACTAAGGGGGATAGACGGCCCTCAAGCCCCTGGAATGGAAAGGGAGAAGGTACCTCAACGGGTGGCCGGAGGTCGATTGGAACTCGCCCAAGCGTGGCTAATCACCCGCCTTGAAGATGGGTTCCCGGAGCTGTCACCTCCAGGGATTCTCACGAGGTCAAGGGGGGAAAAACTTGGATGGATTTGCGGTTCAAAAATTCAAAAGAAAGTTGGCTTTAGGTTTTAATGGGTTGACGGTCATAGGTGAAAGAACGAGGTCTAGCGGGTGGTGCAGCGATCCGCGACCCAAGAAAACCCTTGGGCGTGAATCCTTGGTCAATGGAGAAGAAAAGTCAAGAAGATCGTAGCATGTTTTGGTGACAAGGGCGACCTTGAAAAAAGGTTGAAAACGAGCCAAAAAGCATCTCTGACAAGGTTGCAGGAGGAGGGTCAGACTGTTGACCTTGGTCAACAGTTCCAGCCCCCTGGTTGGTCCACGTGGACCAACCAAGAAAATCCGAAAAGAAATGCTTTCAAAAACCATTTTAAAATAGCAAATGTTAGTATTTTATTTAGGTTATTAAATAAAAAATGTTTATAAATTTATGTAGTATTTTATTCCGATGTTTAATTATTTTTATGAGATTTATTTTTACAAGTTGCTTTTATACCCCTATATAGGTATATTATCTATATATTGTATTCTTTTATTTTTATTTTGTGTATTTTAATTTTATTATTTTTTTGTTTCTTATTTTATAAAATTACAAAATACTTTTATACACTTAAATATATTTTTATTTTATTTTTCTGATATGTTTTGTATATTTAATAAAATATAAATAGGTATTATGTAGGTATGGGTATAGGTAATATACCTATGTATCAAATATATATGTATTTTATTTTAAGTTTTATTTAGGTTTTTATTCCAATTTTAATGTACATAATTATTATAAGTAATATTTACAACATTGTAAAAATATAAAAAAGAATAAATAATTAATAAAGAATAGATTGAATATTTTATTCGGTACACTGTACAATGAGGGTCCAAAAGTCAAATTTCAAACCGTAGCTCCACCAAATGCAAAACCACCACCATTAATTAGCTTATTTTCTTCTATATACAATTAAAGGTGAATATGCTGCATTTGGAGTTGTCAGTTGTGAGATACGGGTCTGGGAAGTTGGGATTCTGGATTTTTATTCAGACCATAACTTTTTATCTGTACATTATTTTTCTGTGAAATCAATTTTGTATTTTTATTTATAAAATTATCTACAACTTTCATGTACAAAGTTTCTTTATTTGATGTATAAAAAGTGGAACCAAAAATAGGTCCCAAAGTGAATAAAGAATGAATAGAAAATATAGGTATTTGGTTCTTATCTCCCTTACTTTATTCCTTGTCGACCTATTCATCAAGATGCCTAGGTCTTGGGTTTCGGGTCATAAAATATTTACAATATTTTATTCTTTTTCTTTTCTTTATTTATTCTATAATTTTGGCTTTAATTACAACATTTTATACACTAATATGATGCACATGCATGAATGCTAATATGATGATTTTGATGCTATTTACAGGCATTTGCTAGGGTTTTTGGTGCCAAAATGATAGAATAAAGATGATGAAATGTGGATTCATCATCCCCCTATACTTTACCTTTGCTAGTCCCTAGCAAACACTTATGCAATAAGTGCAAAAAGAAAAAGAAAGAAAAGAAAAAGAGAATCTTGGATTTTATTTGATTATCAAACTTGTCTTCACAAAATCAAAGTTTGGAGCTTAAGTCGGACCTTTGGATTTTTAGTGCGGGCGGAACCTTAGTGAGAACCGTATTTGAAATTCAACAGTCCTCAAGAATCCCAAAACTCTGTCCAAGTCTCCTCAATAGCCAGGTCAGAAATACTTCAATTCATACGCAAACCTTGACGACTATGAATCTGACTCGTACAGTGTAAGTGATGGTGGCTCTCCCCAACTAGAATGACAAAGAAACTGACTTCTCCAGTACGACAACCCAATGATTCCCCAATCCAATGACTCCATCCTCGAGGAGCGGGGTATTCCCTTCTAAGTTCAAGTGGCAACCAGCTCAAGAGGAGGGGGTGAAGAGAAGAATGGACGGTAGCCAGTGTAGCTACCTATCCTGGGATGCAAGACCAGTGTAGTCAAGTCATCCTGCTGCAGGCTCAAATATTTGACTTTGGAATTCAAGCTTGCTTATTGACTTTGTACATACTTGCAGGCTTTTTATTTTTGTACATGCCTGAACTTTTTTTTTTGAATACTATATACAACAGCATTTACATAAGGAGTTTTTCCTCTTGAACCAGTAGACTATCCCTCTTTTGAAGCTTTATCGCAACCCACAGCCTCCTGTCTTTAGACTTCCTAATCACTGGACGGGTTGGGGTGCACTTCCCTCCCTTGAGGAGGACAAATGTTTCCACTTGTGTGCGTCTCATACCGGCAAATCCAATCCCCTCACCACTCCAACTGAGTCGAGCCATGTGAAAGGTGCAGGTGTCCAAGTTAGGTCATTATCAACAAGAGTCGTGCGTGTGCTCCGAAATACTCTACTTAGGCAGTTAAGAATCCATTAAAACAAGTCTCGTAATCCTCAAAGAATTAAGTCAACTAGACCTGAAGTACCTCAAACCCAGTTCCTATAAGGTTCCTATTATTAGGTAGATTTTAAGGTCCAATCAAGCTCCAATCTCCAGATTTTACTTAGACTCGTTCAACTATCAAACTCAATCCGAAAAATGCGAATGCCATGTAATGCAGAAAATATTTTTGTGATGCAATTTTCAAGATTTTGAACTTTTTATGGATTTTTGAAAATATGATGATGATGCATATGCAGATGCAAATCTTTTTGTATTTTTCAAAGAGATTTTTCAAATGTTTTTGGATTTTAATTTTGCAAATGTTTTTGGGATTTTTGAAAAGAAAAAGTTTTGGCTGAAAACTAGGTTAAAAATATGTACACGGGAGTGCTTCTTATATTTACAAGAAGTGGATTTTAAGAATTTACAGGGTAAGTGGTCAATTTATACATATATATATATATATTGCGGATTTTGGTGAGTTGTAAGTATTCCTCAAACTTATTTGACACACGCTTTTCACACAATTTTTGAAAACTATAGTCCAAAATAATTTTCACAAACATTTTACAAACATGTACACACATTTGAAAATCATTTTGCAAAGGCTTTCAAAACAGTATATATATAGATTTTTCAAAACATTTTTGCAACCATTTTTCAAAACCATTTGCAAATCATTTTTCAAACATTTTATTTCACACAAAGAAAATAAATTTTACAAACCACACATTTTTACAAAGGTTGAAAACATGTAACAAAATATTTTCACCTGATTTATTAATCAGTAGATATAAAGAAGAATTTGAGGAATGATAACATCTTTTTATTAAGAATTTTAATGAATTTAAAGAATTATTAGCCATATTATTATGAAAGTACGAGTTATGGCTAAAGTATATACGTAGTATATACAAACCCCCTATACTTAGCTTGAGCTATGTCCTCATAGATCGGAGAGAAAAGAGAAGACATAACTCGTACTAAGTATAGGCAAGTCTAAACAATAAAGAAATACATGAATCAATCAATGAATGAGAAGTCGACCGTCCCCCCTATACTTAGGATCAAAAAATCCTAAGTATAGCAGACTGTATACAATGCAGGGAGGGTCAAGGGTGGGAATAAACAGATCGTACTCAGATTGTCTCCCCCTATACTTAGGGTAAAATATCCCTAAGTATAGACAAGAAGAGGAGACAATGGAGAGATCGAAAAGAATAGAGAAACTCGGGGTGCCAACCCCCCTATACTTAGGACAAAGTACGTCCTAAGTATGGAAAACTGTCTACAAGGGCGACACCTTTTTGATAGATAAAGAAGATAGAAATGGAAAAGAAGAAAAGAAGAAAATAAATCAACAGATGAAAGTGATATGAACAGATGGGTCTGTACAGCGGAAGATGGAATTGATCACCGTGTATGAGATGCAGATGATGTGAGTCAAAGAGTACATCTCATACTAGAAGAATGGGGGCAACGTCAATGGTCGGCGGATCATGATCTAGATATAGCTTCAGGCGTTGACCATTGACGCGGAACGTAGAGGAAGATGACGGTTCGGATATGTCGATGCTGCCATTGTCATGTACCTTCCTGACCACGTACGGACCTTTCCACTTGCTCTGCAACTTCCCTGGGAATAATTTCAGCCTTGAATCAAACAACCATACTCTCTGATCTGGCTCAAACTGTTTATGGCTAATATGCGAATCGTGCCATGTCTTCACTCTCTCTTTGTACTGTAGGCTGTTCGAAAAGGCTGTGTCTCTCAGTTCTTCCAGGGCTGCCAATTCTGCTCTTCTCTGGTCTCCTATACTCTCCGGATCTAAAAGCAACTCAGTGACTGCCCAAAAAGATTTGTGCTTGATCTCTACTGGCAAATGGCACGGCTTGCCATAGACGAGACGAAAGGGAGATGTCCCCAATGGATTCTTGAAAGAAGTCCGATAAGCCCAAAAGACCGAGTGCAAAAGCTGTGACCAATCCTTTCGGTCTGGGTGGACAACTTTCTGCAAGATAGTCTTTATCTCCCGATTCGATACTTCGGCAAGACCATTAGTCTGAGGGTGATATAGAGTGGCAACCTGATGGTCAATACCGAACTCGTCTGCAAGGGCCCTAACCTTTTCATTGATGAAGTGAGACCCCCCGTCCGAAATCAAGACTCTAGGCACACCGAACCGTGAAATGATATTTTTCCTCAAGAATTTGCAAACGGTTTTAGCATATGCGGCTCGGGCGGGGATGGCCTCAACCCATCAGCTGACATAATCAACAGCGAGCAGGATATGCTCGAATCCCTGACTTTTAGGAAATGGGCCCATGAAATCAATCCCCCATGCATCAAAAACCTCACAAAAGTGAATGGGTTGCATGGGCATCATGTCTCTCTGTCCGCAGGTTCCCATTTTCTGACAGTCAGTACATCTCTTCACAAACTCATCAGAATCCCTGAAGAGAGTAGGCCACCATAGGCCGGATTGAAGCACTTTCTGTGCTTTCCTTTTTCCAAAATGATGTCCTCCTGCCTCAAGCTTGTGGCAGTATGTGAGGACGCTATGATGCTCTTCTTGAGGAATGCACCTCCTCCAGATACTCTCCCCTCCTTCATGATAAAGGACGGGATCTTCCTAATGATAAAACTTGGCCTTCGCCAGGAAGGTCTCGAGTTTCTGCCTGGGCCAACCTTGTGGAACCGTCTTGGCAACAAGATAGTTCACAATGTCAGCGTACCACGTGAGCGAGGTGATAGCCAGGATCGCCTCATCTGGAAATGTCTCTGTGATAGGTGCGCTGGGCTCAGATTCCTCAAGATTCTCCAATCTGGAGAGATGATCCGCCACCACATTCTTGACTCCAGGCTTGTCCTTAATCTCAATATCAAATTCCTGGAGTAGAAGGATCCATCTGGTGAGACGTGCTTTGGCATCCTTCTTAGACATTAGGTACCGGATGGCGGTGTGATCAGTGTAGATGGTTACTCTAGATCCAAGAATGTAAGATCGATACTTATCAAGAGCAAAAAATACGACCAGCATCTCTTTCTCAGTCACAGTGTAATTCCGCTGCGCGGCATCCAAAGTCCGGCTGGCGTAGTGAATGGCAAAAGGTAAACCATCCCTCCTCTGTCCAAGCACAGCCCCAACGGCAAAATCTGAAGCATCCGTCATGATCTCGAATGGGAGAGACCAATCGGGTGGCTGAAGGACAGGAGCTGAAACAACCATATTTTTGAGAGTTTCAAAAGATTCAAGACACTTATCATTGACAATAAACTCGGTGTCTTTTGTCAGCAAGTCAGTGAGCGGTCGGGCAATTCAACTGAAGTCCTGAATGAACCGTCGGTAGAAACCGACATGCCCCAGAAAAGACCGTAACTGACGCAGGTTGGACGGTGGATTGAGTTTTCTGATGATATCCACATTGGCCGGATCGACCTCCATGCCCCTATTGGAGACGATATGACCAAGGACCGTCCCTTGAGTCATCATGAAATGACTCTTCTCCCAGGATAAGACAAGATTGACCTCAATGCAGCGCTTGAGCACACGGTCTAGGCAGTCAAGACAAGCGTCGAACCCGTCGCCATAGACCGCGAAGTCATCCATGAAGACCTCTAAACAGTCACCCACCATGTCCGAGAAGATGGACAACATGCACCTTTGGAATGTCGCCGGAGCGTTACATAGACCAAAGGGCATCCGTCTGAAAGCATAAGTCCCAAACGGATAGGTGAATGTCGTTTTCTCCTGGTCTTCGGGTGCAATAGCCACTTGATTGTATCCAGAGTACCCGTCAAGGAAACAATAATGACTCTTCCCAGCTAACCGCTCGATAATCTGATCAATGAAGGCTAGCGGGAAGTGATCCTTCTTGGTGGCCTCATTCAATCGTCTGTAGTCCACATAGACCCTCCAAGAAGTTGGTACTCTGGTAGCGATCTCCTCTCCAGACTCATTGACAACTGTAGTGATACCCGTCTTCTTGGGTACGACATGTAGCGGACTTACCCATTTGGAGTCGGAGATGGGATAGATGAAATCGGCGCTCCACCACCTTGAAATTTCTTTCATGACTACGTCTCGAAGATTCGGGTTCAACCATTGTTGGAACTCACACGACGGCTTAGCGTTATCCTCAAGATAGATGTGGTGAGAGCAAAGATTTGGGCTCAGCCCTTGGAGATCAGCTATACTCCAACCGATTGCCTTGCGGTTTCTTTCAAGAACCTCCATCAGACGAGATTCTTGCTCTCCAGTCAAATCGGCTGAGATAATGACTGGGTACATTTCTGGCTCACCCGCAAGGAATCTGTATGTCATTGACTGCGGCAGAGGCTTCCGTTCTGGACAACTGGGAGGTGGCAGATCTGGCTTCTGATATGTCTGTGTAAATGCTACCAGGTCTGCATGGGAGAACTCTCGCTCTGCATGAATTTCTGACGAAGGGCTGCCTGCTGATTCATCAATAAACTGCACTGGCTCGCACTCTGTCATGGCTGTTGGCTCAGAAGGAATCAGACAAGGTAAATAATCATCAAAGTCATCCCAGTCAATGTCTGAATCCGAGGGATTAGAAGAAGATGAACATGAATGAAAATCATCGGCACCACTCATCACAACACTGTCAGCTTCATGTGTATCCTCATCCAGGAGTGTGCTCTCCCGGCTCTCGACTGCCATGAGCTTGAGATATAGTGAATCTTTAGGCAAGGCGAGGGTCGGTGCTACGGGATCTTTCCAGTTGGATTCATCATCAGTCATCTCAAAATCACAAACCTGGTGGATGTCTAGCTCTTCCTCTGTCATCTGCTCGGCTTCGCTGGATTGTTCTGAGCACGCCAACTCTCTGGCTCTAGTCTGGTCGATCGTATCTATTTGTATGCTTTCGCCCTCTACGCGAAAACATACCGTCCCACTGTCATGGTCGGATACCGCCTTGGCAGTGGCCAAGAATGGGCGTCCAAGTATGATGGGGGCATCGGTTACCGACTCAGGGATCTCCATGTCCAATACAACAAAGTCCACGGGGAATTTCAGGCCCTGAATGGTAACGACCACGTCCTTCAACAACCCCTTCGGCCTCTTAATCGACCTATCAGCAAACTGAAGGACCGTTCTGCTTCGAAGAAGAGGGCCAAACTCAAATTGCTTGAGTAAGGCAGCCGGAAGGAGGTTGATCGAAGACCCGCTGTCTAATAGAGTACGATCAAACCGCTGCTCCTGGATCTTGCATCTGACATAGGAAGCTCCTGTATCGGGTCGCTTGGCTGGCAATGTGTTCTGAATGGCGCATCAAGTGTCATGAGTGAGCATATGGATTTGATCTCTGCGCCTCTTCTTCCTTCGGACAGTAGCTGTCTCTTTGAAGTTCTTTTTGAAGAAGGGGATATGCTCAAATGCTTCTCGGAGAGTCAGCTGAATGTGAAATCTGTCAATCATTTCGTTGCCGAACTCTACCTGTTGGTTCTTTTTTGGATTTTCTTTTTTATTCCCCTTCGCTCGGCGGAGTGCCTCAGGGAAGGGGATGGTAGGGGCCTCCTCAGATGGAGGACTAGGAATCGGTCTCTGTGCCTATGATGAAGGAGAATCCATACAATACTCATCATTCACCACATATGGATCCGCAATTTGAACAGAAACCTTTTCTTTATTCATATTTTTGTTTTTCTTTTTGTTCCCACAGTCTCTAGGTACAAAATGTGGCAACATCACAGATGGTGGCTCAACAAAAGTGGATGTGGTGGCTTCAGCACCACCACTAGCACCGGTCTTTGCGGCATCAGCACCGCGCTCTGGGTCATCATCCACAATGGTGGCATCAGCACCACCGTCTGCAACTGGTATCACGAAGGCATCAGCACCGTCGTCCTGGACTTCATCATGGGTGGCATCAGCACCACCGTCTTCAACATCGTTATTAGCGGCATCAGCACCGCTATTCTGCTCTTCTGGTGCTCCTGGTTCAGCATCTGGTTGTCGCTCAGAAGAGGCGCCGCCGGCTGGAATCCTACCGTTCCTAGTAGTTACAAAATCAACATCATTCAAAGAATAAGAATATCATTCAAATCATCACTAGGAGAAGTATCCTCTGTAAACTCTACCTGCTCAGACTTCCTTTTCAGATTGTTCGGGTTAGGTTCAATCTGAGCGGGTATGGCGGCCTTTCCTTTTATGATGTCCCTCATCTCCTGCCGGAATTCATCCATTTCTTGCCTGAAAGATGCTCGTTGTTCAGATAGCAAGCGGGCAAGATCATCGAGAGCTGGGTTCTCAAAGGTGGGACCCTGAGAACCGGATGGTTGTCCCTGCTGGACATGGGGCTGCTGCTGTTGATGCTGCTGGTACGGATGATTCTGGGTCGGCTGGGCATATGATTGCTGAGGCTGCTGTCGCTGCCTCCACTGCTGTCCCTGATAGGCGGGACGAGGACCATTCTGATATTGCTGTTGATGGGTGTACTGGGGCTGCTGGTGTTGCTGTTGTGGTTGGCTATTCTGCTGTCCTTGGGTAGGGTTCTGCTGTTGGGATGAGGATCCACCATTGCCCCAACGGAATCCAGGGTGATCCCGACGAATCTCGGGCTGAGGGTACCGGTCGTACCAAATCCCATTGACTTCCATCAATGGTTCCTGCTTAAAGGAGGGTGGAGGAAGAACGGCCAGTGGCTGCTCCGACTGATAGACCACCATCTGCGTGTCCGAAGATGGCGGCTGCGATGGATAGTACTGTAGCAAGGGAACCGGCTCTGCCTGAATGTGATTCACCTGGAGGTATGAGGTAGATGCCTGGTTGGAATTGCTGCTACTCGGATCAGCATGTGATCTGGGAGGCTGTTGTGACTGAGTTTGTGCCTCCTGGATGCACAAGATCTGCGTCTTCAGATCACTCATGGTCTTGGCAATCTGGTCCATCTGGGCCATGCCTTGCATCTGTTTCTTCTCGAGGATCTCGAGGCGGTCCAGCTTCTCACTGATGATGCCCATGTCGGCTGCGGCTGATTCATCTTGGGCTGCGGCAGCTGACACTATATTGGGACCGGCATCGATGCGGGCGATCCTCTGAAATGATCCCGCTCCTTGCAGGGGCTTCTGCTGTGTGTAGACTCGGGCTTGGGCCATTACTGTGGAGTTTTCTGCCATGCCCTCGTAGATGGCCCAGACATCGTCTTCTCCCTTGGAGAAATAAGACCCACCACAAGAGGCGTTCACAAGCCCGTGCAGCTCCGGTGTCAGCCCACAGAAGAAACTCTGTACGAGATTGGGCTTGGAGATGTCATGATGTGGACACCGGTCGATGAGCTCTCTGAATCGATCCCAGGCTTCATGGAACTGTTCATTTGGGATCATGACGAAGTTACTGATCATGGCTCGAGCTGCGTTGGTCCGACCGAGAGGGTAGTACTTCTTCAGGTACGCGGTCCGGAGATCTGCCCATGTGTCGACGAATCACCTAAGGTGTTTGAGCCAATATGCGGCTCTATCAACCAAAGAGAATGGAAAGGAAATCATCTTGATGGTGTCCTCGGTCATCAACCGATCATGGATAGTGCTGCAAATCATCTCGAATTCCTGGAGGTGGAGGTGCGGCTCTTCGGTCGGCAACCCATGGAACTTGGGTAGAAGCTGGATAGTGTGGGGCTGAAGCTCGAAATCTCCGTGAATTAACGGGAGTCTGATCCAACGGTGAGTAAGGGATGCAGCTGGGTTGTGCAACTCCCTCATGATGGTCTGTGGCGGTCGCTCAGCGTCTGGATCACTCCTCCTGCATCTGGTCCTCCTCCTCCTCCACCGCCACCGCCCCCAGGTCGGTTCTCTCTCATCTGTGCTATCTCTCTCATCAGATCACCCATGAAGGTACCATGGTCACGGATCTGTCTCTGCATGGTCTCCAGGGATGCTAACAAGGAGTTGTTGATGGCCACCTGATAAATTATGAATGGAGGGTGATCATGGTCATCTGGGTGCTCGCCTCTGTCTCCCATCACTGGATTTTCTGAAAAAGCAAAAGAGGCCATCTCAGGTGCTGTCGAATGAGCTGAACTCTGTGATGCACTGAATTCTGAAACAATTGGACTGAGAGAAGGAGAATGGGAAGGGTGGTCTAGGGGGAACAGGGTGGATGCAAACTCAGGCTTGGAGAGCGGACTCTCCGAGGTATTCCTAGATGAATGAGGAGGAGTGCTGGATAGCGGTACCGACAAAGTCGGCCTAAGAGACCTCCGTCCCATCATCTTGATTATTTGGGAAGAGCAGGGAGAATGCAAGAGAAGAAGAGGAATGAAATGAGATGCAACAAAATCGCGCACAATTGTGCTGTGTTTTTGATCTTGACCTAAACAAATCTAGCAATCAAACACAAAGCAGGGGTAAGTTCACCAACTCAACATGTGAAGCCGTGAAGGTTCGGCTTTTATCTTGTCAATTTTAGCTTGTTTCAGGAAGTTTTCTTTTCACGAGTCCTTAGAACGCTACGCCTAAAGGAGAGAGAGTACTGCCGGGAAAGTGTCCCCGTACTTGTCCTCCTCCTGTGTAACCTGTAACTTGCGCTTTTTGAGGTCCTTGTAACCCTTCCTGGATCCCTACTCAGCCAAAGAAATAGAGGGAGGAATCCGATAGGCGAAACCGATACTTCGGACCTTGCTTGCAACGGAATCACCCGTGAGCGTGCAAGATCCTACTCGGAAGCAGCCGGTGAGACAGACACACCCGTGAAGGCGTGGCCTAAGCTCGGTACTTCGGACAAGGTCGGCGCTCACACAATAGTGAGTCACCAATGGCGACCAAGCCCTACTCGACTACGTACGATAGTAGCGCCAATACTTCGGAAATCCAGGCGATTCACAAGGCAGCCACAAGTTGGGTTTTTGGCTCTAATCCTTACGAAGCGCTCACCTCACTTGAAAGGAGACCTTCCCATGCAACCTGAATACAAGTGAGGGTGTTACTCTCCCCAAGCAATGAATCCAATTACCGATTTTATTTTTGGTCAAGTTTTCTTAGCAGTCCCTTTTTTAATTTTTTTGGTGCTATCGCTTCTTTTGAGTAGATTCGAACAAACGCCTAACGGTTTTTGTATTTTCTCGATCCTACTTTGTTCCAAAAACAGAGGGAGAATAGAGTCGGAAAAGCCGTGCAAGTCGACACCAAGGTGGAAATCTCACCTTTGTGCCTAAATGATGCATGCAAAGTAAGAAGACTTACAGCGAATCCCAGCTCTCTCCATGCGGGATGCAAAGCAGAATTTATAAACCTAAACTACATGGCGATATGCAAAGCGGAAATCGTCCTAGAATAGGCAACTGCTAGCGTGAAGAACCTCAAGCTAATCACTAATCCTCAATCCGAATGTCCGGTCTAGGCTCACCCCTCCTCTGCTCAACACATTTGAGTTAGGAGTAAGCGCTTGTTCGGGAATGAGCTCGCGGCGCGTGGATTGAAAATTAATGATCAACTATTTAATTAGTCTAAGTCCAACAACGAACTATAGGAGCATGCAAAGATAATTAGTGTGTTTGGACCTATTCTAATCGAATCAAGCAGGACCTAAAATCTAAGGGCTCAATCCACAAAAGAAAGGAAAAAGGAAAACAAAACCGGAAAATGACAAGCGATAAAAACGCGATAAAAACCGCGGTGAGCCCCCGGGTGAACAAACACCCGGAAATTAGGCCCGGTAGTGTCCAATGTACCTGTATTATTACAAATTAATAGGTCACTCTCTCATAAAAAATAAAATAAAAGCTAAACTAATCACTCTCTCACTCCTCCTGCTCTCTCCTGCCGGCCTGGCTAAAGAAAGGCCGACTCCGCTTCCCAAGGATGCTCCGGGTCACCTAAGCGATCCGCCTCGCTCCGTGGTCCCCTCGCAAGAAGACAAGAAAGGGTGGTCAGATAGCTCAAGCAATATATATATCAAAAATGTAAGAGAGATGAAATGAAGCTATGGTAAACACTAAACACAAGTAAACAAAAATGAGCTACTCGCTGTTGCTCCCCGGCAACGGCGCCATTTGATTTAGCCAAAATTCACGGAGTCTAAAAGTGGTGTCTCACACAAGGCGGAGACAACTGTCGCTGTGACAACTCACGATAAACTCTGGACTAAAATCAACAATTAACCCACACTAAAGATCAATAAATTAGAAATAATGTGGAGTTAAAATTTATTTTTAACTCTGCACAAATGGTGTATAGTGACAAGTATGCAGAGAGTTCGAACACAGGGAGCAAGCAGGGCAGTTCAAACAAGTGTGCACAAGTGAATGTGTGTGATGTGTCTACACTAAGCAAGCAAACAATGAAATTTTTGTGGGTTTTTAATTTTTAATTTTTTTATTTTAATTTAATTTTTAATTTTGTATTTTGATTTTTAATTTTCTGATTTTTATAATTTTATATTTTATATATTTTTTTAATTTTCAATATGGGAAAATAAAGACAATGTAATAAAAGACAAGACAAAATATGTATAAAAATATGCAAAAATATCCAAAAATTTAGAAATAAAATCTTTTCGATATTTTTAGGATTTTTTACTGTTTTTGTGATTTTTGGGGATTTTTCAAGGTGTTTTTGGTATTTTTAATTACTGAAATAAGTCAAATCAGTGAAATAAGTGCTGGCTGTGAATAAAATGGGATATCAAACAGCAACCAAAATTTTTCACTCTATTTTTCAAATAAAGAGAACAAAATAAAGAACAAACAGGAACTGAGTTTGTATTTTTTGGAGTTTTCTTTAATTTTATATATTTTTCTGAAGTTTTTTGAGTCTTTTTAAATTTTTAGTGTTTTTCTTTTGAGATTTTTAATGATTTTTGGACTGACACTAAAATAGGTTAAAATAGACACTAGGGATTTTTTTTGGAATTTTTCGAGATGTTTTAATATTTTTTGGCATTTTCTAAGCTAGACAGTGCATAAAAAGCTAGTTTTTGATTTTTAATAAATATAAAAATAAAACAAAATCAAAAACTAAATTGATAGCGTGGAAGCACAAGTTAACAGGAGCTAAACCCTATTTTTGTGGAATTTTTGGACTTAAAAAGATAATTTAAATAATTACAACAAGCATCCACACAATAAACAGGCCTGACAGGGGTATTTATGCAATTTCTCAAACATCCAGGGGCAGACATGCAAATTTCCACAAATATTTGAACTGAATATTCGATTTATAGCTCCAAAATTCAATTACAAAACCCGCCTGGGTGTCCTAGCAATTTTCCCACCAGGGCACGTGACTTGCACGCGCCTGGCGAGGACTAAACTGTAATTTCTCAAAAACCTGGGGGTTCACTTGCAATATTTCCAAAAATATAACACGTGATGTTAAAGTTTTGGTACTAAAACAAAATACAACAAAGATCGAGGGCCCCTCTGCAAAATGCCCCCACCTCATGTGTACAGGTCACGTGAGGTGACGTGGCGAAGGACCTATATGTAAATACTAAAAACCCGAGGTTCTTTTTGCAAAATTTACAAAAATATATAACTGCTGAGGAATGTTTCAGGTCTATTTAATAATATACAAAAATGGGCGGGGGTTTGAAGCAAAATACCCACGCCTACGAATCTGACGGGTCTGAGTCATTCACTAATGCCACGCGTCGAAGAGCCGTGGCTCGATACCGGTTCGCGATGGACGGCCGCGATTAGAATGCTGAGGGAGATCGGACGGGGAAGGCTCTTCACGATCCAACGACGGCTGCTGTCCTGGGCGATCAGCCTTTGATCCGACGGCGCGGAGGGAACCACCAAGAACACCTGAAGAACAGACCCCCGTCGAGTTTGAATCGACCAGGGGTGGCTCCTCCGTGCACCTGGGTGGCTTCTGACCGCCTCCGTGTACTCCTGCAGCTCCGCTCTACACCTTGGTGGCGGCAAAATGGGCCGACACCCCTCGGAACTCTCCCACGACGTCGAGAAGGAGGAAGAGCTCCCAGGGGATCCGACGAACTTCAAAACCCGCCTTCAGGCGCTCGATATGCTCCGGGAACCTGCAAGGAAGGTGTGATATGATCGGGGGCAAATTGCCCCGATCACGTGGCGCAAAGGAATGGGGGTGTGCGGCGGCGTAAGGCGCGGAGAATGACGGTGGCCGGAGGTCGATTGAGCAAATCGATGTATAGGCGACGACGATTAGAGTGGATAGATAAACCTCTGACTAAGGGGATTAAAGTTAAACAAAAACCAAGGGGGATAGACGGCCCTCAAGCCCCTGGAAGGGCGAGGGAGAAGGTACCTCAACGGGTGGCCAGAGGTCGATTGGAACTCGCCCAAGCGTGGCTGATCACCCGCCTTGAAGATGGGTTCCCTGAGCTGTCACCTCCAGGGATTCTCACGAGGTCAAGGGGGGAAAAACTTGGATGGATTTGCGGTTCAAAAATTCAAAAGAAAGTTGGATTTAGGTTTTAAAGGGTTGACGATCAGAGGTGCAAGAACGAGGTCTAGCGGGTGGTGCAGCGATCCGCGACCCAAGAAAACCCCTGGGCGTGAATCCTTGGTCAATGGAGAAGAAAAGTCAAGAAGATCGTAGCACATTTTGGTGACAAGGGTGACCTCGAAAAAAGGTTGAAAACGAGCCAAAAAGCATCTCTGACAAGGTTGCAGGAGGAGGGTCAGACTGTTGACCTTGGTCAACTGTTCCAGCCCCCTGGTTGGTCCACGTGGACCAACCAGGAAAATCCGAAAAGAAATGCTTTCAAAAATATTTTAAAATAGCAAATGTTAGTATTTTATTTAGGTTATTAAATAAAAAATGTTTATAAATTTATGTAGTATTTTATTCTGATGTTTAATTATTTTTATGAGATTTATTTTTACAAGTTGCTTTTATACCCCTATATAGGTATATTATCTATATATTGTATTCTTTTATTTTTATTTTGTGTATTTTAATTTTATTATTTTTTTGTTTCTTATTTTATAAAATTACAAAATATTTTTATACACTTAAATATATTTTTATTTTATTTTTCTGATATGTTTTGTATATTTAATAAAATATAAATAGGTATTATGTAGGTATGGGTATAGGTAATATACCTATGTATCAAATATGTATGTATTTTATTTTAAGTTTTATTTAGGTTTTTATTCCAATTTTAATGTACATAATTATTATAAGTAATATTTACAACATTGTAAAATATAAAAAAGAATAAATAATTAATAAAGAATAGATTGAATATTTTATTCGGTACACTGTACAATGAGGGTCCAAAAGTCAACTTTCAAACCGTAGCTCCGCCAAATGCGAAACCACCACCATTAATTAGCTTATTTTCTTCTATATACAATTAAAGTGAGTATGCTGCATTTGGAGTTGCCAGTTGTGAGATACGGGTCTGGGAAGTTGGGATTCTGGATTTTTATTCAGACCATAACTTTTTATCTGTACATTATTTTTCTGTGAAATCAATTTTGTATTTTTATTTATAAAATTATCTACAACTTTCATGTACAAAGTTTCTTTATTTGATGTATAAAAAGTGGAACCAAAAATAGGTCCCAAAGTGAATAAAGAATGAATAGAAAATATAGGTATTTGGCCCTTATCTCCCCCTACTTTATTCCTTGTCAACCTATTCATCAAGATGCCTAGGTCTCGGGGTTTCGGGTCATAATATATTTACAATATTTTATTCTTTTTCTTTTCTTTATTTATTCTATAATTTTGGCTTTAATTACAGCATTTTATACACTAATATGATGCACATGCATGAATGCTAATATGATGATTTTAATGCTATTTACAGGCATTTGCTAGGGTTTTTGGTGCCAAAATGATAGAATAAAGATGATGAAATGTGGATTCATCACCTAGCAAGAGGACTTCATCAGAGATATTATTCCAAGCTGAATCTAATTGATATCTACGCTCCAGCTTGAGGGGGAGTGTTGAGGTATTAGTAATATTTATCATTATTTTCTTATTTACTTTTCTTTTTCCTTCTTATTGTAATCTGCCCAACAGGTTCCTCTCCTATATAAGAGAACCCTAGGGCCTCTCATAATGATATGAATTCTTTTTCCCTCAACATTTCTTATATTTGCACTTATACCCTATCAGTGTGGAATATATTTTAAATGTGGAAAAATTTCATGTATGCTCCTAAACTTTGATGTAGGTTATTCAATGCTCTCAAACTTTGAAGAAATTGCAACTAGGTCTCTATGCCGTAGATTTAATTATATATTTGTATTCCATTTATTAAAAATAAAATTTTGCATCTAAAAATCATTGGAAAATTATCTTAAGTGCTTGAAATTATTTTATATCACATATGTTTTTCCTAGGGGAATTAAAGTTATTTTCCTATTTATAAAAAATAAAGCATTGCATTTTCTCCTACTTAGCATTTAAAAATCCATATAAATTACAAAATGTTCTGAAAAATTCCAAAAACCAGGTGTGCTTATTTAGGTATATTTTAATTTCTGTACAAATATATTTGCAAAATATGATTGAAAATCCTTAAAAAATCGAAAAAAACCATGTGAAAATTCTGAAAATTCATAGAAAAATGATAAAAATATATTTTAAAGTTCTAAATTTTCTTTGTATTATATAGTATCTAGGAAAATCGAAAGTGGGCTCAATATGATTTGATAAATATTTATTAACTCATTTCAAGTTCCCTTATTCACTGTTTTGTGTACTTTAAGTATTTACTTATTTAAAAATCCATAAAAATTCTCAAAATTTATCAAAAAATATCAAAAATAGAGAAAAAGTATAAAATCCAAAAATATTTTATTTCTGAATTTTAAGCTTATTTGTTATATCTTAAGAATCTAAAAACATCTCTTTATTTCTTTTATATATAGTGTATATATGTTACCTTACAATAAAAATTTGCAAAATAAAAAATATAAAAAATACATATAAACTAAACCCCATAAAAAATAAAAAACACAAATACAAAAAAGATTCCTTGAGTTGTATATTCATTTTTGTTGCTCTACCTCATGTGCTCCTGTGTGGTTCACCCCCTACTGCTTGTTACTATACACATTCTTGTAGGGTATAATAAATTTTAGCTTACTTACATTTATTGCTTAATCATTGTTGTGGATTAATTGTTGATTGATTCACTTGAGTTGAGTTACGAGAGTCAAGAGAGGCGTCGATACAACAATTGCCGGATCCGACTTGTTGGACACCACATACCCTCCAAGACCGGAAGTTAGGAACCTCACTCGAGCCCTCTTCAAGGGGGAAAATCGGAAAAGCATAGACCTCTGTGATCCCTCCTTTTCTGTGTAGCGATGCGTTGATGAGATCTGCAGCATTTACGTTATAGATACCTTACCGCAAAGGGTAGAGAAAGGAGAGACTTCCCATGCCGAACCTGACCGTACTATTTCCATTGATGAATTTGTGCCTTTTCAGTTTGAGACTCCTGAGGATCTCCACCATGTCGATCCTAATCGGGCTTTGTCAGCTATTGATCCTGATATGAACTTGCACCTTGTCAGATCCATTCCTCAACGACCGCACAAGAATGTGAGATTTCTACCTTCTTGATCATTGTACATCCATCACCTTGTATGCACCCGCTTTAGTTTCTCTCATTCCATCTACCGCATATCCTCCACCTCGATCTGTGTGTTTTCCTTGCTTAGGATGTGCTTTATCCTAAGTATATGGGATTTGTATGAGTCGAGTGTTCTTTCTTAATCCCGTTTCATAACTCCTACCGTTGCTTATGCTCAGGGATCTATTACCCTAGATATAGGGGGAGTAATGTTGTTCATTCTCTCATCCTTATTTTCTTTATTTTTCATTTCTTTCAATCCCCCCACTTGTCTCCTCACTTGTTGATTTCTGTGTTATACTTAGGGATCCTTCACCCTAAGTATGGGGGGGAGGAGCTAAGATGTTGATATGTTCATCTTCGCCCTTGATCATCCTTGTTTTGTATACAGTCTGATATACTTAATTATTTGATCCTAAGTACATGGGTGATCGACTTTTTATTCTTTTATTTAGTTATTGTAGTATCGACTTTCCCTATACTCAACACGAGTTATGTCTTCCCTTTTCTCTTTGATCAATGTGAGGATATAGTTCACGCTAAGTATAGGGGGTCGTATATACGATGTATATACATTAGCCATAACTCGTACTTTTGTATTTTGAATAATATGGCTAATATATACTATATTGGGTAAGGGTATACAAGATATCAACAATAAAGGATACTATAAAAATATGTACAAATTTTTCAAAATTTTTGTATATATGGTTAATAATATGGTTTAAAATATTTTGAAAAATAGTTTGAAAAATGATCGGAAAATATCTTGAAAATGTTTTGAAAATCGTTTGGAAAACTTTTATGAAATATTTTCAAACCTTTGTATAAAAATTTTATTAATATTTGAAAAAATGGTTTATTTATTTGAATAAAATATTTTGAAAATTCAGTTTGCAAATGATTTCGAAAATGGTTGGAAAATTACTTTTTAAAATCTATTTATACCTTTGAAAATCTTTGCAAAATGATTTTCAAATTTTATAAATGTTTGTAAAAATATTTGCCAAAATAAAGTTTCAAAATGTTTGCAAATTATTTTGAAAATCGTGTATATATTTATGATAAATAACCACCCTAATAGAAATCTTTATAACCCTTGTATATAAAACATGTAAATAACAACTAACGCTTAACCTATGTACATATTCCTAGTGTAAATCCACACCTTAATTCTTGTAAATATGTACACATTCCCATGTCAATATTTGTACATACTTTCTTCACTAACCCTTTATTAAAAATCCTTAAAAAATTCAAACTTTCAAAACCCATAAAAATTGCATAAACATTTGCAAAACTTTTTATAAATCCATAAAAAGATGAAAATCAGAAAATATTTTCACAAAAATATTTTATTGCACATTTACATTTTCGTATTGATAATGACAATTGAACTA